>CM021109.1:106970006-107315853 GCA_007115665.2 Sequoiadendron giganteum
TCAACCCTTAAACCCTAATCCCTCAACCCCTATACCCTGTTAATCCCTCAACCCTCAACCCTTAAACCCTAATCCCTCAACCCCTATACCCTCTTAATCCCTCAACCCTTAAACCCTAATCCCTCAACCCCTCAACCCCTATACCCTCTTAATCCCTCAACCCTTAAACCCTAATCCCTCAAATCCCTATACCCTCTTAATCCCTCAACCCCTATACCCTCTTAATCCTGCAACCCTCAATCCTCAACCCTCAACCCTTAAACCCTAATCCCTCAACCCCTATACCCTCTTAATCCCTCAACCCTAAACCCCCAACCCTTAAACCCTAATCCCTCAACCCCTACACCCTCTTAATCCCTCAACCTCTATACCCTCAACCCTTAAAACCCTAATCCCTCTAACCCCTATAATTCTTTAATCCTCAATCCCAAACACTATTCTCAACCCCTATACTTACCCTATATATTGGACCTCAAACTATGTAATCCCCTTAACCCTATACCCTCAACTTATACCTCAACTTAAACCTCAACCTCAAACCTCTACCTCTACTCCTATAAACCCTAAACACTCAACTCAAACCTCAACCCTTAACCCCTCTACCCTCTACCCTCAATCCTCTACCCTCTACCCTCAACCCTAATCCCCCAACCATTAAACCCTTAAACCCACTTAGTAAACTCTCTACCCTAATCCCTCAACCCTCTTGACCCTTAATCCCTCAACCCTTAAACCCTATTCCCTCAACCCCTATACCGTCTACCCTATACATTGGAACCTCAGCTCTAATCCCCTAACTGTATACCCTCAATCCTCTACCCTCAACCTTAAAACCTCAACCCTTAAACCCTCTACCCTCTACCCTCTATCCTCTACCCTATAAACCCTTACACTCAACCCTAAACCCTCAACCCTTAAACCCTAAATCCTTAAACCCTCTACCCTCTACCCTCTACCCTCTACCCTCAATCCTCTACCCTCTACCCTCAACCCTAATCCCCCAACCCTTAAACCCACATAGTAAACTCTCTACCCTAATCCCTCAACCCTTAAACACTAATACCTCAACCCCTATACACTCTACCCTATACATTGGACCCTCAACCCTAATCCCCAACCCTATACCCTCAATCCTCTACCCTCAACCCTAAACCCTCAACCCTTAAAACCTCAACCCTCTACCATCTGCCTTATAAACCCTTAAACACTCAACCCTAAATCCTAAACCCTAAACCCTCATCCCTTAATCCCTAAACCCTTAAACCCTGTACCCTCCACCCTCAACCCTTAAACCCACTTAGTAAACTCTCTACCCTAATCCCTCAACTCCTATACCCTCTACCATATACATTGGACCCTCAAACCTAATCCCCCCAACCCTATACCCTCAATCGTCCACCCTCAACCCTCAACCCTTAAACCCTCTACCCTCTACCCTCTACCCTATAAATTAAACACCCAACCCTCAATTCTCAACCCTCAACCCTTAATCCCTCAATCCTCAACCCTCAAACCCTAAACCCTCAACCTTGATACCCTCTACCCTATACATTGGAATCTTAATCCCAATCCTTCAACCATATGTACCCACAACCCTAATCTGTCAACCCTATACCATAATCCCTCAACCCTACAGGTCGTCAACCCTATACCCTTTATTCTCAACCCTCTACCCTATACATTGGATCCTCAACCCTCATAAATCTATGTCCCTCCCTCCTCTTCTCTCCTTCTCTCTATCCATCCATCCCTCCCTCTATACCCTAATCCATCAACCCTAAACCCTAAACCCTTAAGCCCTTAAACACTCAACCCTAAACCCTCAACCCTCAACCCTCAACCCTTAAACCCTAATCACTTAAACCCTCTACCATCTACCCTCTATCGTCAACCCTCAACCACTAAGTCATTTGACTACAAAATCCGATGAAAATTTCCGACGAAAGATGTAAAATGAGATGATCATCAAGCACTTGTGATATTTGATGTGTAATTTTCAATTTTTTTAAATTTTATCCCCGACATTCGTCGAAATTTTGACGAACCTGAATCTTCATCGAACCTAGCTAAATGGCACCATAATTCTGAATTTAATTAACATACTTTAAAACCTAACAAAACCAGGTTGTAGCTCATCAAATTGGAGAAGTGAAAGGTCAATACCAGCACTAAGGAAGAGTTTGGAGTGAAAACAAGGTCAATACCAATGCCGATGAAGAGTTTGGAGAAGTGAAAACAAAGTCAATACTAGCGCCAAGGAAGAGTATGGAGGAGTGAAAACAAGGTCAATACCAGTGTCGAGGATGAGGTTGAGGGCACTTAAGGAAAATTGACAACCAAGGGACAATGAGTACTATAAGTTTGGCACCCCCATTCTCTTTAACCTACAATTTTCATGCCTAGCATGGAATTACGCTTACATAAGATAAGCTCAAATAAATGGAAGTTTATAGGGGCAAAGGAGCCCAAGTATATGCTAGGCTAAGCTAGATCTAATGAATGGAAATAAAGGCATACAATTCTTCTTTAATACCTCTACCACAAACATATGCAAGGAAAGGTCTCCTCCCTTCTTGGTAGTGATAACCTCCTCCACACACAACCCTTAAAAATTATGAATATAGGAATATAATCTTTGAAGAGCTCAAAGTTGATTCTCTCCTACCTGATGCAATATTTAGTCATTTTATCCTTACAAACATTTATAGTGATTACTAGAGGCACATAGACCAATTCGTCATAATAGAAGAATTTGATCATACTTTTCCAATGATGGCATTATGAGAAAACCTTAGGTTAAATGAAGAACCTTCATTTGAAGGTGATGTCGTCATGACCTTTGAATGAAGAACCTTCATTCAAAAATGATTCCATGTCAAGAATTTCAAATGAAGGTATTTTTTATTTTAAATATTTCATGTCCAAAATGCTTTATAAAAGGAACCTTTGCGTGAAGGACCTTCAAATGAAGACCTTAATTCAGAGGTCCTTCATTAGAAGATCCTTCATATGAAGGTTCCTTTAATGCCATCCCATTATAGCTCTTAGAGTTGTTAGAGATATATTTTTTTGAAGTAGATATTGGACCATCAAATAGTGTCACCATGACTCTACCAAGATATCCATCAAATTGATAAACCCTGACTTAACAACCACAAATTCACAAGAAAAATGCCCCTGTCAGCCCTAGGGCATCAATTCAATGCAAAGTTTCTTGCTTTAACAGACCCCTAAATGCAATGAACCTATATCATACCATGTTGCACACCAATCCATTGAGTTACAGTTCCAAGATAGTGGGTGGATTGGTGGATGTCATTTCTATTTAGCCCTCAAACCCTTACACAGGCAAAACAGGGCAATCCCTGTATTTGATTGTTTTCTCCCAAAAAATAGTGATTTAGCACTTCAAAACAAATGAAAATGAAAGGGAACACATATATTTATCTACAAAAATGATCTCAAAGCATTTCAAGCTTGTATGGATCCATACAACACAAAAGAACTTTAGAAAAACAGTAAAAACATAGAAAATTGCTTCAAGAATGTGGTATTTGATATGAAATTTTGGTATAAACTCCTCCAAAAATTGCAACAATTGCAATGGGATGGGAATACAATATGATAGAAGAGGGATAATAAATGCATCATTTGAAGCATCAAACCAATATGCAAAGATGAAAGAAAGTGCTAACCCCTTAAACTGAAAAAGTTTCTTTTAACTTTAAGTTTGTTGGGTAGCCAATTATTGTAAGTTATCAAATCCTACCATCATACATAATGAAAATGTTGTTTCAAATGACTATGAGCACTAAATTTCACTATTTGAAGATGTTGAAACCTTGTCATAGAGAACTAGAACATTGATGCAACCACTCATCCTACCTTAAAACATACCAAAAGTCTCCTAGCAATTAGACATAGGAAGATTTAAGATGAATTAAATAATTTTTATTGCCAAAGCATAAACTTATGATGACTTAACCAGGCCTAGTACACACTCCCTCCCCATTAACCACTTAGACATATGGAAATTAAATGTAATTTGTTGCTATTTTTAGTCATGTAGGTGTCCAATAAACCACTTAGTGGTGTTTCCCTTCAAGTTTATTTACTTGAATGAAGAGAAAAAGTCCTTTGATTACAATTAGAGAATACATTTGAGGCCTTGGTTGTGTAATTAGTGGACCATAGTCACATTTAAGACTTGTTACAAAGTTTGGGAGTTAAAATGTTAAGTAGATTTGATTTGTGATGGACACATTTGGACAGTAGTAACAATAACTTGCAATCTATCAAGACTTAATTACCTTATAACTTATCAAATTCTAGCGATGAAATGATAGATTAATCATAATGTCACCTTGGGATCACATCACCATGAAAGAACTTCATCCAACATCCTTATGAGTGCAGGTACCACCAAATAGGTATTTGTTAGATCTGTCTTCCTCGAGCGAGGGAAATTTAGGAAGAGAAGAGGAAAGCGAGACATGTAGTAGGTCTAAAAGAGGGAGATCAACTAGAGGTCAAAAGATTAGAAGAAAATTCCGTAAATGCATGGAATTTTTTCTTGCTGAAGGGGGTCATGTTCTTATGATGATGGGAGCATAGGCGACATCGAGGTGCCCTTGAGGTACAAAAATCTACGGAAACAATGGCTACCCAAGGAACTTCCTCCAATAAACACTTATTTTTGTGTCAACGAGAGGATATATCGCATAGTACCATTGTCATTACATGGTTTGGGCTTATTTTGCATGGACGACATAAAGGTTTGTTACGACAAAGTTACCGAATTGATGGAGTATGCCAGACCTTGTTACAATTACAAAGATTGGATGCAGTTGGTTCAATATACACGAAGTATGCGTAGGTATGCACTGTCAACAAATTATATACAACTAAAAGATAAGGATCAAAATAAAGGAGTGGCTAGGTACATTGATGGAAGGCCAAAAGCATCAAGGAATATTGTAGGGTTTATAAACAGTACATGACCTGGGTCAACAAATAAGCAACCCAATTACATATTTGAGGCGTGCGAGGGAAACTGTGTATTCGTATGTGCGATAAAATCAATAACTGTAGGGGAAAAGTTGCTAATCGATTACGATTTGAATCGCTTAGATACAAACACAGTTACTATGGGGGTGGTCTGTGCTATATACCATTTTACCCAACCTCTAATTACTGACTCCAATATACCATTTTATTATTATGTTTTTTTTTGTAAGTCTATTGGTTTCATTTCGGTAATGTTTTTTTTTTTTTTGTCATAGCAAGACGTTGATCATACGAGGAAGGCTCCGGCCTAGAGCACAGATCATGATGCATCTTCAGGCGCTTCTACCTAATAGGTTTACCTCATTGTAATCATACAAATTAGATACGAGCAAAATGTTTTATTATTATGTATTTTCATGAGTTTATTGGGTTAATTTCGATAATGTTTTTAATATTCTTGTTGCAGTTGGCTGATCAGGGAAAGGCACCAGCAGTAGAGGAGAGCATCCATATGGAGGTGTCGTCACTATTATGCAATGATGACATCAAATTTTCCGCAAACCCTATGGATATGATGAGGAAGGCCCAAAAAAAATGCAATGAAGAAATCCTTAAGTTGGTATTCATAGTGCCTCAAACAGATGAGATAAGAGAAAGGGTTAAAATATTGACTGAGAGAGCACATAACTTGCAAGTAAGCTGTCATGAGATCTTTAATTATAACATAAGTTCATTCATGGTTTTATATTTTGTACTCTTTTCTATCATGAACTAAAATATTTGTTGATTTTACAGGATTATTTGTGTCCTCATGATGCTGTTGGCCATGATTAGGGTACTGTAAGTGTTGCTTGGGGAGTAGGGGTTGGTACAAGTGTCAATCCTGATCTTCCTATTCATACATCACATCATCCGACCCCATCATCCATGCCTATATTGTCGACTAAATTGTCGACAACACATACCATGCAGAAATCCAGTAGTGCACCCTCTTGCAGCGAATACATGCCAGAACGTGCATCAGGACATGTACCTAGGGATGCAAAGGCCACTAGTATTGGAGATGTTTTAGCAACATTTCCTGGATCTTCCCGTATTACTAGTACGAGAACATTGCCGGTCACATTTGTGGTGATCGAGGATTTCATTCCCATAAAGATAGAGAAGGTCCAAGGTACTTTAAAATGTTTTAATTATTATTATGTATAATCCAATTGAAATTTACTTATTAATCACTCTTTTTAGACTAATGATCCCATGATCATTTTGCAAGAAATGATGCTTTTTATAAACATCTAAGTGATATTACATTGGAGCTCTTCAGGCCCACCATACATACATGATGGAATGCCCAAAATCAAGATTTAAAAGATGAGCTCATTAACAGTTTAGTTGTGTTGTTCGGTGATAAAAAATTCAACTGAACCAAGGTCCTTAAGAAAGCTGGTACCTATCTAAAGTATGTGAGGGACCAATATAGGTCATATTTAGAGAAGAACAAAAAGTATGAGTGTCCCCCCATGATTCCAGAGAGGGAGTGGAAGGACCTGGTGTCTGATGGAAAGGAAAAGGCTGAAAAGCAAAAAGGAAAGACACCACCGGGCCAAGGAAGGTATGTGATACTATCAACAATGTAATTACATACTGATTACTCTTTCTTTTTACATAATCTAATATATTTCAAACTTTTCATAGGCTGACCGACACATCAAAGGAAATAAAGGCAAGACTAAAAACACACAGGCAACACAAACTTGACTCTAGTGGTTATATGAAATTAGCCACACGAATTGTAAGTATCAATAAATGAAATATTGGATCCAAATAATAAGTTGCAAACAATTTTGGTTTTATCACACCATAGAAGCAAAATTCATGATCTTATGCAAAAATGCAGGCCTTTGAATTCAACAGAGTTCCCACAGAAGAGGACCTGAAGATTGCCTTCCACCAAGGCTATGGAGCCATGGCTGAACGCCTAAGAGTCTTGACTGGGCAAACACAATCTTCCACTGCATCCGACACACAGGTAAATAAACTCAATAAAGTTTATTTAAATTTGAATACTTGTGAAATCTATTCAATATTAATTTCCACCATAAAGTAATTATGTGTCTATTTGTTTTAAACAGACAAGCAATGATAATAATGCACATGATATTGGAATGCAGCTGGTGAGGGTGGAGCACAACCTATAGATGAAGGTCATGGTGTGCATCCCGGTACTAGATGTATTCATGTGCTATACAAAATGTAGTATGGATTAATACAATTAAACATCTTTAATTGCATTTGGTGTATTAATTAATGTAACCTTTCATGTTTCAACTTTAGAGCATGTAGAGCATGATCAACATGTTGAGCATGATCAGGCTAGAATAGATCAGGAACATGATGTGGCCCCATTAGGTAAAGAGGACCACTCTAATGTTCTTTTAAATATATTTAATTGCAATTGGTGTATTAATCAATGTAACCTTTCACGTTTCAATTCTAGATCAGGATTTAAAGGGTGTTCAACATGTTTAGCATGAGGCTATAAGACAAGATCAGGAACATGATGTGGCCCCATTAGGTAAAGAGCACCACTCTAATTTTCTTTTAATTAATGAAATACTTGTAACAATAATAAAACATATCAATTTAACATTTCTTTGCTATTGCAGTAGACCCCCCTTGCAGCAGCATCCACGTCATGAGTACATGACTAGGCATATATTAAGATCACAAGCAAAGCTCAAAACAATTGAAGGGGGGACAAATAATTTAGAAAATGATACTCCACTTCAGCCTTTTTTAGCTGCAAAAAAGAAACAAAAAAGAAGTGATTGTAATCATATTATGATAACCATATTTTTGATAATATGTAAAAACTGAAAGAATGAATGTTATATGTTAATGAATGAATGTGAATATGTTAATGAATGAATGTTATATGTTAATGAATGAATGTTATATGTTATTAATGCAGGATGAATGAATGAATGTTATATGTCATTAATGGATGAATGAATGATTAATGTTATATGACCGGGTATGGGGAATTGAGAGTGATGTGAGGGGGGGTTCAGGGGCTGGAGGGTCCAAATGAGCTTCCACCTTCATGTGGTTGGACCTGTTAAGTAGAGAATATTAAACTATTTTTGAAACAAAGAGAAGCTCAATAAGGTAATGCACTTTTCAATATAAGAAATGCATCATTTGAAGCATCAAACCAATATGCAAAGATGAAAGAAAGTGCTAACTTTTCACTATGAACATTGTGTTGTGTGTGGATTTTGTTTCAAAACTCTGTTTCTTTTGTTTTTAGTGGTGACATAACTCTAAAATTTGACTTTTGTGCATAACAGGTTAGTGGAAAATTTGACAGCTCTTAAGGGTTTAGAGGCTCAATTGAGATAGATAAACAGATATTTGGATCTTGTTGTTGATGGGAGGCTTCCACTTAACCATGAAATTTTGTACCATCTCCAGGTATGCAAAAATTTTGTCTACTTACATTCATTTAACTTACTGTAATATAATATTTGACAAAAATATCCTTTTCATTATACTTAGATGGATTTTCATGCCTTGTTCCAAAGCACATGTTTTAGAATAGGCAAGAAGGATGCTGGAAAGGGTTAAGGAATTTGGCTTTACACTTGCCAATTGCATAGTTTACTTCATTAATCCAACATATTGCCAATGCGTTTCACAATTGTTGGAATCATATCCTATAATTACAGAACTAGTAAAATTAAAATATGTAAGTTTCAAATATGGCATTACATATCTTTCTATGAATTTTTGAAAGAAAATATCAAAATGGAGAAGTATTAACAAGTATTAACAAAATAATCTGCATAATTTCTAAGAGATCAGGGAATTTTTTTGCAGAGTTATCTTGAATATATTTAAGACAAAAGTAACTTATAGAGATTGAAGCAGAATATCGGTAGTCTAAAATCACTAGTCAACACATCTTAGTAGTATCTCAATTCAAGAGAACTAGGTCCACTATCCATTAGCCAATAAAACAAATAAAACCAATTCATAAGATTATTCTGTTCTAATAGGGTTGACTGGTTGCTTGTTTCTTTTGATTGTTAGGAAGTCATCAATATACACTTGGTTTTCCCGCCTTCTCTTGCCTTGTGGCTAGAGAGTTTGTGCAGAGGGCATAAAAGTAACCTTCAAGATTGACAATGGCAATGAGTACAAGGTTAGTATAACTTAATGTTAATTGGTTATGATTTTATTTGTTCAAGACCAATTTAGATTCATTTTCTGCTCACACTAATTTTATTTACATTTATGTTTTGCTAATATCCATTTTCCTTTACATTCATATTCTTCTATATATATTGTGTTTACAATAATGTTTTCCTTAATTTAATCTAGGGGAGAGGACCCAGTGCCTGAGCATGTTTAAATAGTTGTGATAGTAGTGGTTTATATAGTACCCAACCCTAATTATTTGATTCTTCTTACTGATCCAATTAATAGCTCAACATAACGGGATAAAACTGAATAGAATTGGTTGTTCATCAATAATTATCAACCATTTGGAGTGTGAGATAATCACAACAATACTTCAAAGTAAAATATATTCATTAATTTTCAAATTTTAGCAAGCTCTAGGTGAACACAAACAAATACTGAACCACAAAGAATAGATGCAACTTAGATCAGTGCCTTATTTCCATTGGAGGAGTCAAATTCATAAATACCTAAGGGTTCACAACAGATTCAACCCATAGCATATACGATCTTTGATAATATTCCCTTGATATCACGATCATTAACCATCTTGCAACTCTTGATCATGTGATGGCGGGCAATCGTAGATCTTGATCTTCAACAAACTTGCTCGTGCGAATGATTGACAACTTTGACTTTAAATGTCGAGCACCTTTTCTGTTTAGATTAAAACATCTTCGCCGATTTTAAGCATGTGCATTTTAGATCCACTTTAGTAGCTCTCCAGTTAATACATTAAGGTCAACTTAATATATTAAAACATTCACAATGTTCCTTCGGTCTCTCCGAATGTGACATATGGCACCTTCCTGTGATATCACAATAGAGTATTGAACGATCGCGATATCATGGGAAGGCGCCATCTGCCACATTCAGAGAGGCCGAAGGAACATTATGAATGTTTTAATATATTAATCTGACCTTAATATATTAACTAGCAAGCTACTGAAGCAGATCTAAAATGCACATACTTAAAATCGACGAAGATGTTTTAATCTAAACAGAAAAGATGCTTGATATTTAAAGTCAAAGTTGTCAACCGTCCGCATGAGCAAGTTTGCTAAAGATCAAGATCTACAGTTGCCTAATATCATGTGATCAAGAGTTGCAAGATGGTTAATGATCACGATATCAAGGGAATGTTGACACGTGGATGATTTAAAAAAAAAAACTACATTGTTTCGTCGAACTTTCAACGAACCTCCAAAAACGTCTGACAAATTTACAATATATTCAACAAAACTTTCGTTGTAATGAATTGCCTGTTTTGTCGCAAGGTCGAAAAAATTATGTTGTTGATCTGACACTTTGGAAAAGGCATGCCACTTGTATTCTAGCTATGGTTCATCATTAGATCGACAAAATGTCCATCAATATTCTAACAAACACTAGGGCCCTTTTTCGTGGTGGCAACTGATGAAGCTATGTTGTGATTTCGACGTTTTAAAGCTAGTTAGGAAAGCAATGAAAAATTAGCGACAAAAAATATTTCAATGGTTCGTCAATATGCCAAAAATATATTGTCGATATTCCAACAAACGTTCATCGAAAATTGGAGTCAAATACAGTAGTGAACCCTCAACCCAATACGCTCTACCCTAAACCCTAATCCCTCAACCCTTACACCCTTAAATCCAAGAAAAATCTATACCCTAATCCCTAAACCCTCAACCCTTAATCCCTCAACCCTTAATCCCTCAACCCTCTACCTTCAACCCTTAAAACCTAATCCCTCAACCCCTATAACCTCTACCCTATACATTGGACCCTCAACCCTCAATCCTAATCCCTCGACCCTATACCCTATACCCTCAATCCTCTACCCTCAACCTTAAACCCTCAACCCTAAACCCTTAAACCCTAAACCCTTAAACCCTCTACCCTCTACCCTATACATTAAACCCTCAACCTTTAATCCCTCAACCCTCAATCCTTAAACCCTAAACCCTAAACCCCTATACGCTCTACCCTTTACATTGGACCCTGAACCTAATCCTTCAACCATATACCCTCAAACCTATACCCTAAACCCTCTACCCTCAACTCTAAACCCTTAACCCTAAACCCTTCAACCCAAAACCCTTAAACCTTCTACCCTATACCCTCAACCCAATACCCTCTACCATCGACCCTATTCCCTCAACCCTCAACCCTTAAACCCTAATACCCTAGAAACCATCAACCCTATAGGTCCTCCACCCTAATCCCTCAACCCTATACCCTCAACCCCTATCACATTCTCTCTATCTATACATCTCACCTCTCCCTCCCTCCCTCTCTCCTACCCTCTCTAATTGTCTCTATCTACTCTCTCCCTCTTTCTATGTACCTCTTGTTCAATCAATCCCTACCACCCTCTCTCGCTCCCTCTATCCATCTCTCTATGTCCCCCCCACCCTCTCCCACTCCCTCTCTCTCATGTATCTCCCTCCCACCCCCTCTCTCTCTTAGGTCTCTCCCTCTGGAAACCTACCTAGGTAACTCTCTCTTTGTCTCTCTCCCCTCTCTCTCTATCTATCCCTCCCATCCTACCTAGATAAGTCCCTCTCACTCCACCCCCCTCTTTCTCTACCTCTATCAGGTCACTCCCTCCCACACCCTCTCCCTCTCTCAGGTCTCTCACTCACACACTCTCTCTCTCCCACTCCCTCTCTCGCACTCCCTCACACTACCTATCTCTCAAGTCTCTCCCTCTCACCCCCCTCACACTCTCAAGTCTCTCCCTTTGGAACCCTACCCACATAACTCTCTCTTTCTCTTTGTCTCTCTCCCCCCCCTCTGTCTCTCTCTCCTTCTCTCTCAATTCTCTCTCACCCCTCTCTCTCTCTCCCTCTATCCCTCCCACCCTACCTAGGTAAGTCCCTCTAACTCCAACCTCTCTCCCACTCCTCTCTTAAACTCTCACTTCCACCCCCTCTCCCTCTCCCCAGACTCTCTCTCTCTCTCTCTCTCTCTCTCTTAAAATTCTCTCTCCCTCTAAAGACATACGTAAATACATACATAAAAGCATAATACATATATACATACAATCCTACATCCATACAAGCATACATACATACATGCAAGCATACATACAATATACATGCACTGATACATACATGCATACGTACACACATACAAGCATGCATATACGCATACATACATAACATACAAGCATACATCTACATACAAACATACAAATATATCAACATACATTCAATAGACTAACATTTAACATAAAGGAGGACATAATGCGAGCGTGTTATAACGTGCTCACGTTATGTCTTGGTTGACATGTTTCCTGTAGAAGGAAAAAACCATGTCGAAACTGAGATATAATGTGAGCGTGTTATATCTTGCTTTGGGAATCCCCAAGTCTTAGGATTGGTATTTGCCTTGGAATACCAATCCAAAGGCTTAGAGGGCATTTCCAATGACTAGAGACGTGTTTTTGCAAATTCTACAATATTTCACATAATTGAGTTCGTGCTCACCTTTAGGATTGCATGTGGTTCAATATCAAACAAATCGAACATCTGGGTAATGTTACGTTCTCTCTTAGCTATCAAACGATGTAATTTTTTTCACTTTCTAACAATGTTAAGCCTTTCATCCATAATTTATTTTGTTTGTATGTCTCTTTTTTGGCAAAAAGAAATGTTTGGTGTTTTTTTCATTATAAATTAACCGCTCATCGAAATTTCAAATAAATTATATTTTTAGAAACTAGACTCCATTCTACAAATTAAAAAAAAAATCAATTATTTTCCAAAATTTGTAGGGGTGGCATGGCCAAAATTCTGTTTTTCAGGAACTGTCCACTTCAAAAATTAGTAAAAAATCAAACATTCATTTAAAAATTATCAGAAAAATCATGCATCAACTACATACTATAAGCTAACTTATGACTGCTGCGATTTTAAAAATACTAAAAAAATGTTCACCGTATGAGGGTCGTACAAGAGTTTCTATGTTATGTTTTTCTAACAAAAACAACACCAATTTGTGTACATCCCTCTTTTGAACCCATTTATCTCAACCATTTTAAAAATAAATTAGTAGTTTAGAAAGTAGACTCAGAGCGCTTCGATCCTTGTTTTTGTTCCATCTCAAAATTTTGAGTGTAACTATCCTCAATTTCACGTCCAAGGTCAGTATTTCCTGATTTCAGAAAAAAGTTGTCCACTTAAGTTCCCTTTTTGGGAACCATCTTTGTGCACTTATCCTACCCCATTCCTTTCTCTCTAAATATTTTTGTTTAGACATCATCAAGAGGTCATTGGAATGAGCATAATAAGATAAATCAATCAAGACAAAGATCAAGTAAACAAACAAGCCAATGTTCTTCATATCGCTAGCCAAGACTAAACTACAGTGATGCCTGATGTTGATGTCCATTGTAGGAAGGATTCATCCTAGGACATGATGTTATTAGATGATTTGGGATTGACTGGATGATGGGCCATTAATATCAAGAGTTGACTAACTTGTTTACCTACTGACCTAGACTTGAGATCCTTGACTATTGAGTTTTTGTTTTTAACCTGCTAGACTTGTTTCTGACTGTTTTGCCAAAGGGTGAAGGTGACAATCACTTATTATGAGTGGATGTTTATTGTGGGTGAAAGAGAAATGGGACAGATGGATTTTTTGAATATTTGGATGTTTTTGGTGTTTTGAAATGTTTTGAGGCTGTTTTTGGGTTTTTTCGAGATTTTACAAATGTTCTGATTTTCTAAATTTTCAAATGTTTTTGGATTTTATGAGATTTTAACCAAGAGACTAACCTAAAGACCCATCCTAGGGGTCTTGAGGGCTGATCAAAGATTATACTTGCCTATGCTACATACACAGAGACCACGTAGTTCAATTGACGAATTAACCAATTTACAAGATGAAGATATAAACTAATGATGAATTACTAGCTTATTATGACAGACTCCTAAAGGACTGACCAAGGGTGTCTCGGGGGATGATCAAATATCAACCTTGCCTATGTTCAAGCTCATAGACAACGTAGTTCGACAAGGAGACCCTATTTTTTGTTTTTTTTGGATTTTTGACCTGTTTTTGGATTTTTTGAAGGATTTTATGAATGTTTTTGGATTTTTTGAAGGATTTTATGAATGCTTTTGGATTTTTTGAATTTAGGAAGATTGCAAGAATATACATGAATCTAATCCTATACAGATATGGGAACATGCCCATAGCGTGGTGCAATATACTACTCCGATATAGGTAGGATAGATTGACCTTAGGAATGTGCCAAGTAGTACTAGGAGGGATCATGATACAAATATAGAATCAAGCTATGATGCAGATGTAGATGGATGAATGGAGTGCGATGGGTGATGCGAACCAAGCCATAGAGATCATGGTGGATGGAGAGTGCTTTATTTACACAAGGTGCTTGTTTGTTAGGTTTTCACCAAGGTACTTGTGCAAAGTGCCACCGAAGTGGTTTTCACTAGAGGATGATTTTTATCTTTACTGTTTTCAATCCTTTTTCTATTTTTTAATTTAAATTAATTTTTCTAGTTTATACCCTGAAACTTAGGCATAAATTTTTTTGAGATGGGAGCTATTCACAGGCTCCTACAGAGGATCCCCTTTAGAGATTGATAGTTGATATGCCCCTGACTTATAGCTTGCTGTGATGATGAAAGGTCCCAACCAATTGGGTTCAAAATTTCCCTTGCTGTCTAGATTTGGTACATTTTTTTGATTCTCCTTCAATACCAGCTCTCCTACTTGGAAGGTCCAAATCCTGATCTTCTTGTTGTAGTTCAGCTTGAGATGGTTTTGGTAGACTTGCAAATGGTTTAAGGCATCCATGCACTGCTCATCTAGTAGTTCCATCTTGTTCAATCATGATACCTGATATTCTTCATCTGTAATGAGATTCTGAAATGATATTCTTAGGGATGGGAGCTTGATCTCAATGGGGAGGATGGATTCTATTCCGTAGACCAGGGAGAATGGGGTTGCACTTGTTGGTGTGTGGATACTTGTTCAGTAGGCCCATGGGGTGGGGTTCAACTGCAAGTGCCAGTCACGACTAGCTTCATTGACCATATATTTAAGGATTCTTAAGATGGATTTATTTGTAGCCTTAGCTTGTCCATTACCTTGGGGGTAGTATGGAGTAGAAAAGAAATGTTGGATATTGAATTTCTGGCATAGGTCTCGAACATCTTGGTTTTTGAAAGGTGTCCTCTTATTTGAGATAATGTCTTGTGGGACACCGTAGCGACAAATGAGGTAATTCAAGATGAACTTGGAAATCTACTTTCCTATAATATAGGTCATTGGGATGGCCTCTACCCACTTTATGAAGTACTCCATGGTGGTGATAATGAACTTGTGTCCATTAGATGAGGTGGGGGTGATTTTTCCAATGAGATCAAGCCCCCATTGTGAGAAGGGCCAAGTTGTTACAATCAGGTGTAGTTCCTGAGCTAGTGCATGGATGAGGTCCCCATCTTGTTGACATTGCAAGCACTTCTTGACATATTAATGAGCTTCCCTTTCCATCGTTGGCTAATAGTACCCCATTCTCAGCAACTTCTTGGCCAAGGTCATACCACTCGAATGTGAACCATAGATGCCATTATGTACCTCTGTTAAAGCAGTTGTATAGGCATCAATTTGCACCCCTAAAAAAAATTCCCCTTTACCCCCTTACACTTTAGAAAACCTAAGGCGAAGGATTAATTCCACTTAAGCCTGCTACTCACATTCCACTTGGTACCTATTTTGTGTGTCGGTGGGGGGGTTTCTGTCAAGGATGCTCATGCAGTGTGTAGACATCCATGTGGTGTGCTTACATCCCTAGTAGATTCCTATGGCTAGAGTTTGTAGAGATGTTACACTTTTGATTGGAATTCAAAGTGTAACACCCCTCTTCGGCTGGCCAACCTGAATATGGCTGTTTTTTATCCTTTCCTTCTTATTTTTCATCCACTCATTCATTGTTCTCTTTAAAAAAAAGTCTTGCAATATCATTTGAGCACTCTCTCCATTCCATTCATTCACTTCAAGCTTTGTTGCAACATTTTACACTCCATTGTAATAATCTACCAGTCCATCACTCCGATAGGGCGAGCGTAGGACAAACACCATTGCAATAGAGGCTTGAGTTCCACTCATTTTCTCCTCCATAAGCCTTGAGCACTTTGGGCGGAGGTGGTAAGCTCCTCTCATCTCCTCTATCATCTTTGGTTGAGTAAGCACATACTGTTTATAGTGTCTTTTGTTTACGTAGCTTGTATTCCCTTCTTTATCTTTATTCATATCGTTGCAAACTTGGCTGTCCATGGAGGTGGAAACACCAAAATGGGGGTCTGACTGAGGAAGGCCCCTAAACAACCCCAAATTTTCTCCCTTTTTCTGTGTACAGGTGGAGAGATCTCGAAGCAAGCTGGTGAGAGGACTGTTGTATGAAATTATCTTCATCACCCTTGCGGTAATATATTTCTTTTATCACATTTGTATTTATGTTTCATTCCTCTTAATCTCATTCTGTTGTTCAAAAACCTCTAAAATAGGCTACCAATCCTTTCTTGAGGATTTAACCTCATCTCTTTGGTTTTCTAGCCATACGAACACCAACGTGCCTATGAGACGTCAACGTGCCACGCTGTCATCCTAGAACCATGCTTATTTCCTCTGATAGAGAGCTATCTTAGACGTAGAGTTGACCTTAAAAAGAGACTCACCTAGTCTCCCTTCAATTCTCAGGATTCCAGAGTGATCGAAGGACCCATAGTTCTCATCATTCTCATCCCCCCTATCCTAATCATCCTTGTAAATGGGGTAAGTTAGGGCAGCCTTTCCACTCTTGGCCTTTCTTGACCTAGGGCCTTGTAGTGGTTGGTCCCCCTCTCTTACATTTTTGGTGAACCTAACGCGAACCATTTTGGTTTTGTTTCGCGATACTGAAATCTCCTTTTCTCATATCCTAGGAGTGTTGTAGGTGTGAGTGTTATGAGGCTTTCACTTTGCAACCCAACCTACGACCCCTAGTAGGCGTAGTTAGAAGGTTCCAAAGTATTGCGTAATGAAACCTTAATTGGGTCACTACCTTATCTCATAAACCTTAGGAGGCTCTGTAGAAGTACTATTTGGTGTGCATGATGGCCTCTTTATTAAATCAACCTATTACCTTTGTGTAGATTCTGAGTAGTGGTACTAGCATAAAATTCACTTCACAGGACCTACCGATGGGCTTCAATAGAGATCTATCTCCTCTTTACAGTCTTGCAAGGATAAATGGGAATACTGTAGTAGGTGTTCTCGTTGATCCAACATCCCAAGTAAATAGCATAACTAAGGAGATCATGCTGATTAACTTCCTAAATAAGGATGGGTATGATGCACCTAAGAGTATCATCTGCACACACGAGGGACTCTTCGTACCTCCTATAGGAAGTATTATCTTATCGGTCCTTGTGGCCTAAATCTGTGAGCCTTAGGTTTGACATCACCCTGGGGTCTGAAATATTCAGAGTGAAGCTAGGCATCCCCTAGCTGGTAGCTATGAACACACTTCCCTCGGTTGTGCACAAATGTTTGAAGTTTGTTCATGGAGGTTCGATACATGTTTTCCATGACACTGATTATAGACCATTGGTTACTCATGGTAGCTATACCCTAGATTAATTTTGGCCCATGTCTCTTGGTCCTCTCTCACCTAGGAACGACCTCCTATACCATACATATCAAAACTATAAGAAAGGGCATGCTAGGCCAATTGTGAGATATCCTCCTTCACCTTATGCTGTTTCAGATAGAGCCTACCTAAAAGCTAACAGTGATGCCACTAAGGCACATAGAAGAGAAGAAGAGAAGCAATCCCGAGATCCTCCTTCCTATTTCACGGTTCAGCCTGATGTTTCCTCTAGCCTTGTCATGATGCCATCTACTTTTGACTCACGTTTGTGAGAGAATCCCATGGTGCCTTCCTGGTGAAAAGCCAAGCATCCCACATTCAAACTTCCTATCTTACCCATGGAGCCTAGGCCCATTCGATATGGAAGACAACAAGTCCCCCATAGAGAGTCATCTTTATCTAGGCCTTCACGACTGTTTCCATTCTCAAAACATTGAATGGGAAGAGGCCTATTGCCGAGGCGCTAGAGTTGATTCCTCTTGCCATTTCTAAACCTGCCCCTTCTGCTCCCATTCATGAGTCTATCATTCCACTAGAAATAGCTATGGAAGACACTCCCATGGCCGAGCATAACCCTTCCATCCCTTTGCAAATCCCAAATTCTGGTTCGAAGAGTTGTAGAAACTGCCTTGCACACGAGTGCAAGCATCGATGAAAGGATCTCCTGGATGAAAAAGCCTCCTCATAGAAGAAGGAGGAGGACAAGATGACACCTCCTACTATGTTCTCCTCTTTCCCCTCTTCTACCTCTGATCTAACTAGTTCTGAATCTCTTCCAGCTCCCATTATGAGTGCACATGTGCCTAGAAAGGTGCAGGTGTTTATTGCTGCTTTGGCGGAGCCACCCCTACTAACCTCCATTTCGAATGTATCACCTTTCCCAAAGCCCATGGATATGGTTAATACTTTGGTTGTATCTGCCGTGGTTGTTCCCTCTTTTCCTTCAATCCTCCTTGCTTCGTCTGTGGGGAGTTCACCTCCTCCGATGAAGAAGAAGGTAGAGCATGGTCCCTCCAGCAAGGGAGGACGTAAGAAGAGCCTACCTTCTTTGAATTGTGGCCTCATGCTAACTTGTTCTATCCTAGTGAGAAAACCAGTTCCGACCTCCCCCGAGTTTGTCACCACTCCCGAGTCTCTTGGTGAGCCTAGCAGTGAACCTCAAGTTCAAAATCCTCCATCTACCAAGGTGAAATGTGGCACTCTCGTCAAGTGTATGTTCAACTTGGTGGATGAAGTTACGACCTTGTTAGTGATCTTCACAAAGTCATTGAACTTAGAACCACAAGAGTTGAGTGATGGAGACCTCACTAGTCCCTCTGCCTTGGCACTTGTTGTGGGAGGATTAGAAGATCCTCCCCTTAACATTACACCATTGCAGGCTCATCATCCTTCCCCCTATGATAATCTAGAGTGGGAAGCTGATGACCTCTTGGTTGACCAGTGTTAGGGGGAGACCCTCTTCTTGATCTTTAGATTAGATATGTGTGTGTTGTGACGTGTTCCCTCATAATCGTACTATATGTTCTTGGATGACCCTCGTCACCCTTGTTGGTGCTTGGATATAGGTGTGATGTTTATATTGTAAACCTTCCTCTATATGTATCTCTATTCTTCCATGTTTGTGATTGAATTTCGATAAATTGGGGATGATGCAAAGCGTTGGGAGCATTTAGGCCTCCTTCCATGTTGACCCATTTTTTTATTTTTACTTTTTATTTCGTGCATTCTTCTTGATCTGGTTGGGGATTGATGATCTTTTTCCTTGCACTACGGTTACCTATTACATATATAAATAAAGGTAAATTTGACCCCGCAAAACCAGATCCCCTTGTGCCCTTTGTGTGTGATCTATTTTCTTTTACCTTTCCCTTTATCTTTCTCTCTTCTTTGCTTGATTTATCCCTCTTATGTGTGACAATACCACTTCTACATTGCATGATCTTTAGAAAATGCATTTGTTGCCAAACAAATCTTTTCTCGAAGATCCTTCACACACTTTTTTGTTAGAATTTCATTCTCGACTTGAAACCCCAACAAAACATGTTTCCTTCATCATGGGTTCATAAAGAAAGGACTTGGAAACCCTCCTCCGAAGCGGGAATAGTCTTAGTCTTCCCCTCGCATGGGCGCATCTCCTTCATTTTGAATTCCTTGATGAAGTGAACATATTTCGAAAGGATTCCTTGATGAGGAATCGATTCAAGAAAGAAGATAGTAGCTTTTGGATAGCGTGTCCCTTGAGTGGACCCCTCCCTTTCATGTTTGGTTCCCAAGGGACCCCTTTAAAATCTTTCAGCTAAATTCTATGGTGTCTAGCCCGGGGGTAGCTCGACTAGACCGATTTCACATCCTTGTGTCTAGCTCGGGGGCAACCCGACTAGACCGGTTTTACTTCTTCGTGTCTAGTCTGAGGGTAGCCCGACTAGGGCTACTTTGCATCCTTATGTCCAGCTTGGGGATAGCCCGACTAGACTTCACTTATCAAACAACGCATCCCTTGAGTGAACCCTCCTTCCTTTTGAAGGATTCCCAAGGGACCCCTTTGAAAGTCTTACAACTTAGCGATGTTCTACGTGACTGTTCATTCACTGGCCTTCATGACCACTTCCTAATGTGTTCTATCTGCGGGTAAACATGTCACCCTCTCTAACTCTGCGGAGTCTCCTTTGCTCGGTCTCCCTCATGTGAGAGTTCTTGAGGGATACCTTCCTTGCAGGTCTACGGGTCTGTAAGGTGCTTTTCCTAGTTTCCTTCATGTGAGAGTTCTTGAAGGATACCTCCCTTGCAGGACCATGAGCCTGTGAGATGCTTTCATACTTTATATTTGTAGTTCCATAGAACTATGAAGTCCTTTCCTACACTTTTGAGTTCACCAGACCGTGCTCTGCTTCCTTGTCAGTTTAGGTATACTTTTCTTACTTTTTTACTTCCTTCCTACTCTACTTTACGAAAGCACTCATCAGTACTTGTGCTTTCTAAAGTGGGGGAAAAATGTATAGGCATGAATTTTCACCCCTAATGCAAATTCCCTTTTACCCCCTTACACTTTAGAAAACCTAAGGTAGAGGCTTAATTCCACTTAAGCCCGCTGCTCACATTCCACTTGGCACCTATTTTGTGTGTCGATGGGGGTGTTTCTATTGTGGATGCCTATGCGGCATGCAAACTTCCACACAACGTGCTTATTGCCCCAGAAGATTCCTGCAGTTGGAGTTTGTAGAGACGTTACACTTCCGATTGGAAGTCGAAGTGTAACGCCCCTCTTCACCTAGATGAACTGAATATGGCGATTTTTCATCCTTTCCTTCTTATTCTTCATCCATTCATTCATTGTTCTCTTTAACATAAAGTTTTGCAAGATCGTTTGAGCACTCTCTCCATTCCATTCATTTACTTCAAGATTTGTAGCAACATTTTACACTCCATTGTAGAAATCTACCACTCCATCACTCTGATAGTGTGAGCTCAGGACAAACACCATTGCAACAAAGGCTTGAGTTCCTCTCATTTTCTCCTCCACAAGCCTTAATCACTTTGGATAGAGGTGGTAAGCTCCTCTCATCTCCTTTATCATCTTTGGTTGAGTAAGCATGTACTATTTGTAGTGTCTTTTGTTTACATAGCTTGTATTCCATTCTTTATCTTTATTCCTATCATTGCAAACTTGGTTGTCCGTGGAGGTGCAAACACCAAAATGGGGGTCTGACTGAGGTAGGCCCCTAAATAGCCCCAAGATTTCCCCCTTTTTCTGTGTGCAGGTGGAGAGATGTCAAAGCAAACTGGTGAGAGGATTGTTGTACAAAATTATCTTCGTCGCCTTTGCAGTAATATATTTCTTTTATCACATTCATATTTATGTTTCATTCTTCTTAATCTCATTCTACTATTCAAAAATCCTCTAAACTAGGCTAGCATTCCTTTCTTGAGGATTTAACCTCGTCTCTCTAGTTTTCTAGCCATACGGACGCTAGTGCGCCATGAGACGCCAGTGCACCGCGCTGTCATCTCAGAACTGTGCTTTTGTCCTCTAATAAAGACCTATCTGAGACATAGAGTTGACCTTAAAAAGTGACTCACCTAGTTTCCCTTCAATTCTCAAAATTGCAGAGTGATCGAAGGACCCATAGTCTTCATCATTCTCATCCCCCTATCCTAATCATCCTTGCAACTGAGGTAAGTTAGGGAAGCCTTTTTGCTCTTGGCCTTATGTGACCTGGGGTCTTGTAGTGGCTGGTCCCCCCCTCTTATAGCAGTCAAAGCTTCCTCAATGTTTAAGCACCGTAAGTGGGTTTTTTGTGTAGTTTTTGCACACACGCCCCACTGAAAGTGGGGACCCTCTTTTTTCGCTTTTTGGTGTTTTGGCCCTTCTTTTTCGGGGGTTTTCCTTGCTTGGGTTCATGCTTTGATGTCCATCTTTCCAGTTGAAGTGGCATACTTGTGAGTATTACTGAAAATCTTGAGTTCTGACTGTATTTCAGAGTTTTCATTGCTTTCGAGAAAATCCGCTTGGGCCGGATTCTCCTGATTTTCTTTCGATGGCCGGTGGTCACTGCTTTTGACCCTGTTTTCGAGAAAATTAGTATGGTCTGGATTTCCCTGAAGTCCATCACCTCGTCGAATCCCCATGTTTTTATGGTCGTGGCTGTCTTGTCGACCGCATTAATGGCATTTGTGTAGGTGTTTTGGGGCTTTGATATATTGGATTTTGGGAAGTAATTGATCATTTGAGTTTGTTCATTTGCTATCATTTGAGCTTGAGTCTTGGAGCTTTTGGTGTTTTGCTGGATTGTGATTTTCGAGGCTATTTTGACTGTGCATTTGAGTTTCATGTGCATGGATTGTATCCTGCTTACGTTCTATGGTTATCTATTGGCATCACTAGTTCCAACCCTTTCGCTCTCATGGTATGTTGAAATGCTCCTTTACTCTATTGATTTCGAATTGCTTCACCTCATTTGTTTTCTTGTCCTTCATTGTTTCCTGATTTCCTTGGGTATTCCCATCGTCACTGGGAATTTTGGGGGTTTTCACTGCTATACCAGTCCGCTAGGTTGGTCATTGATGTTTACTCTTGATCTAGTATTGCTTCTTGTTTGGGCGTTTGCTTGCATTGGTCTTAAACTCTCCATTTTGGGTGTGTGAGCAAGTCGTGCCTAGTTCTATGTGTTTTTCATGGCAGACATTTTAGGGTTCTTAACCTAGGGCATGGCCAATCCTCCTCAAAATTGTTGTGAGGAGTGTTCTAGATCCATGTTTCATTCATTAGAGGTCTAGGTTAGGTTGTTTTCGGAGTTCAAGCCTTAGATCCGGAGTTGTTTGAATCGTTTTGGTGAAGGTAAAGAAGATGTGGACGGGTTTGGGTTTTTGAAGTTCTCGCAGAATTCCGCTTCCTCCGGATTTCCCTGGTTTATCCCTTTGTTTCCTTTTTTGCCACCTTTTTCGGATTTCATTTGACTCGCCAAAATTTGCCTCCTTCGGATTTTCCCGGTATCCGCAGTTGGTTTGTTTTGCCGATTTCGTGCTTAGTAATGATAAATTTGATTCTCGCCAAAATCCGTTCACTCTGAATTTTCCCGGATGTTCCGTGTCTCCTCCATTTTCCTAGGTCAGCTGTAATTGTTGCTATTTTCGCCAAAATCTATCTTTGGTAGATTCTTCCGAGTTTTGTGGGAAAATATTGAATTTGATGGTTATGATGGATTTGTTTATTGGTGGCATATTTGATAGATTAAATGAGCTTATGCTAAGTATCTCTTGGGGTATTCCTTTGTTAGTTGATGGATTAAAATGATATTATGGGAATTAGCATGCTTGGTTCGCTGGAGTCTGCTTGGTCCGGATTTTCTCGAAAATCCTCTTCAGGGTGGAATCCGTGAGGGGGGCTAAATCCCAAACTTTGAGGTAATAATTTCCTACACTTGTTGTTTCTTGTGGATCTAATTGTGGTCATCTTTATGTGTTTGTAGGTAGGATCAAGACAGGATGTTGCTAGTTGAGGCAAGGGGAAGGCAACAGATCTAGGTGCAGAGACTTCTGCCATCTCAGATGCAGAGAAAGTGAAATTAGACATAAAGAGCCGGATTCTTGAGAGCAAGTTGACCTCAATTTGGTCAGGAATCATAGATAAAAATGTAGGAATGTGGGACTATGAGGAATTTAAAGCTGAGATGTCTACACCGAGTCCTCCTCTGTTGGCTAGAAGAATTGTGGATTCTGGATTGGCTCATGTGGCAGGTTTCCCTTCCATAGTGCAATGTTATGAGCTGGTGCTTGGGTGTGCTAGGAATTATGATAAAGGGACACAAAGGGTAATTGGTCCCCAAGGAAGGATCTTGGCTGGCTTTTGTCCTTTGTCTATTGCTTCAACCTTTGACATGCCTGATAAGTCCCATGTGGTGGCCTTTGACATAGATGTTGCCAAAAAATATTATGAGGAGAATGTAGTAAAGTCTCAACAGGTGATTAACTCTTGGCTAGAGAAGCCTAAATCCCATTTCTCCAAGTTGCCTAAGCAACTATTCAGGCTTAAGTTCAAGAGAGAGTACTACAATGCCATCACTCTTCTTAGCAGGTTGGTGGGATTGAAGAGTGCAGGTGTGTTCGAGACCTGGATGTTCAATGTAATTGCTAGAATGGAGCAGGGAATTGACTATCACTGGGTAGGTATCATCAGTGATGTGATTCATGAACAGTTGTGCAATGTCTTGCAAACCAAGACTTTTACTATGACCTCCTACCTAGTGTATGCATTGGCGAGACTTCACCCGTACAAGGGGTTAAGCACTAGGGGTACCTTTGGGTAGGATGCCATATATGAGGCATATCCACAATTGCACCTAACTGGAGGGAGCTATAGGAGATCCAATGTACATCACTAGATTACTCCAAGGTGCAGAGCATATGAGAATTTCAGATAAGGCTAAAGAATTAATAAGGAGATATGGGGCATGGTTTATCCAGTTCCCAACTTTCTCATACATCAAAATTAATGGTTTTCAAAGGGCTCCCTACAGACTCCCTAGATACCCTACTGATCATGTCATATTGTTGGAAGTTACTAGATAGATTTGTGACTTTGACAATATTGTGAAGGGAGAAATGCACAAAATAGGTTTTGGGAATGATTTTCCCTTAAAAATAGGAATGGGAGAGGTTTGTCCTTCTATTCAGTCTGCTCCTGCTGCTGAGGAGGAGATGAGTACTCTTGGTCTCTCTTTCCATTCCAAGAGAGCAAGGTTTGATATCACTGGTGAAGCACAAAAGAAGGCTAGTAGGGAATATAGCCATAAGGCTCACATTGAAGATTACTGGGTTAACCTTGCTGATGAGTTTGAGGTCAGGAAGAAGAAGTTCTCTAGATTGCCGGTGGATTTGGTAAGGCTATACAATGTGAAGGACATCCTTGACCAAGTAGAAGAGGATGGGAATGTAATCCGGGGTCATGTCTATGAGACGGTGAAGGATAAGACAGTGGGAGAAGTTGACTGGTTAGAAGAAGAAAAGATCGAGTTAGATCAAATTATGACCCCGGTGATCAAGTACACCAAGATGTGGTTGAAGCAAAAGATGCTAGAGTTGGAAGGTGAAGGTGTTCCGTGCACCTATGATCTGATGGGAGACTTAGAGTCTCACTTTGCTTCTGAGGAGTCACTTGAACCTGATCCTAAAGGCAAGGAGAAGGTGGATTCCCCTTTCAAGATACAGGTAAGGGAGGTTCAAGCTGAGAAGGTTGTAGAGGTAAGTAAACATAGGAAGCCTATTGCTAAGAAGAGGAGACATGCCTCTAAGAAAGAAGTTGAAAAGAATAAGGAAGAGGAAAAGGAGGTGGAAATTGCTCCTCCATTGATAAAGAGAAGAAGAATTACAAAGCTATCACAAAAGTAGGAGGAAGTTCCCAAGTCTGATAAGGAGGTTGAAGCACCAGTGGTAGAGGTGGAAAGCTCAGGGGAGAAAACACAAGTATACATGAGGAGGTCAAGGAATCCTTCCCCAAGGGATACTGCAACAAAGGAGGATGTTTCAGTGAGTATTCTTGCTATTGAACAAGTGAGTACCTCCATTCCTGAGGATGTTGATAGCACATAGGAGGAACCAAAGAAGGATGAAGATCCTAAAGATTTGGGCGAAGAAGAGTTTCAGGAGGGAGACCACTATAATGCAAAGGTAGAGATTGATAAGGTAGTACAGTCCCCCTTGGTGGCATATGCAGAATCACTTGTGAAGGAGCAATTAAACAAGTCTCCTAAAAAGGAGGAGGAGATACTAGTGAAGGACCCTTCACCAGCACGGGTTGTGGTGGAAGAATAGGAGAAAGAGAATCCAATCATGGACATTCCTGAAATGCCAAGTGTTGAAAAGGATGCATCTGCTGATCAATAGGAACAAGGGCAAGATAAGCAAGATATAGTGCCTTCTAGGTATACTATTCTAGGATGGTTAGAAAAGGAGTTGAAGAGAAAAATGGTGATAGTGGAGGATTCTCCACCTAATTGGGATGTCCTTATGGCTAATATATAAAAGGAGAAAACTAAGAAGAAAGCAAGGTTGTGTCTCGAATTGAAAGAGATGGGTTGGGCAACAGAGTGGCCCATATTGCTACCCTTTTTGCAAATAAATATAGAGACAATGTGACTACCCAGGATGGTGCAGTTAGGCAGGCAAGAGATGACATCAAGTCTCTTGAGAGAAGGATTAGGGTTTTTCCTGTGCCAGCTGTTTATGAGCTAGATAGAGTTTTGTTGGCCGTACATGGTGAAGAGGATCGAGTTAAAGACAAGGATGGGGAGTAACTATATAGGGTTACATTGAGATTTTTGCTTCCCATTATTCACATGTATTGGGCTGACCTTTTTTGGTATCTTGGCGATTTTGGATGAAATTGGTGCCAATGGCACATTTCATATGTTCGAATATCTTTGAGGCTGACCTCTTGCAGGTCATATTTTTATTGTAAAGGTATCTTTTGGGACAACCTATCTTAGGGATTTTCTATAAAACAAGCATGTTGCCTCATTTGAAAATATAGATAGGCATATATAAGAACAAGTATAGGGAAAAATAGATAAGTGATATTAGAGCGACTTAGGGTTTATTCTCAAGCAAGTGTTGTAACAGAAAACTGAAGTTGTTGCTACTTTGGATGATTTAATATAAGAAAGATATTGTGTTTGGTATCCATCTTGTGGAATCTCATCTGGCATGGTTCTTGTTATTCTATCTTTCAAATTGCTTATAAGTTTATGGTTAAATGATTTGGTGATGCTTAGGGTTTCATGTTTGGAATGTTTGCAACGATCTCTAGTCCATACTTTTTGCAGTTAACTGATTGTTAGCTACTTTGCAAAGTTAGCCTGGACTTAAAATTGTGCTTAGTTCAATTATAAGGGTTTATTCATCTCAATTGCAATAGGATTGGCTCAATGAATGTTTATGATTTGAAAATCTTTAAATACCTTAGAAGATTGCACTATTTCTGTGAAATTGCAGATTCATCTGGGTCAAGCAAAAAGTAGTTTATGAGAGATTGGTCCATTTTGAGCATTTTATCTTTTGACATTTTCAATCTTAGGGTTAGAAGCAGTCTTAGAATTATCTCTGAAACCTTTATCTTTTGCTATTTCTTTATTATCAGGGTTCCAATCAAGTTTCAAAGTATCAATTTATTGTTTATATTTGATAAGTTTGAAGTATAGTATTTGCTCATAGTAAGGTCCTTTTGTGATTACCAACATTTTCACATTTATCACTGAGTTGTTTTGTTGCATTGTCAAAAATTGACATTAGAGACCTTGGGGTTATCTCTTTTCCCATAGAGATTTACCTTTCAAGAGAGATAGGATATCATATTCTGTCTAAGTTGTTGCTATGCAAAAAACACCATCAACAGATTGGTGCTAGAAGGAGGGCCTTTGAACAAGCAAATTGGAGCATTTCTTAAATGCCATCTCTCCTGAGAGGCTTAGAAGAAGAACTAGATCTACTCCAGGAGGAGAAGAATTTAAAGAAATACATGCCCCTACTAGGTCAAGAAGGACCAGAGGAGGGGAAGAATCATCATTCACTCAACCACTCCCATCATCTCCATCATCTTCATCTTCATCCGACTCTGAAGGAATTCCTATTCCACAGCCACAACCAGTCACAAATCAGCCATTACCACCCCCACCTCCACCAATGGCTTTTCTTGCTAATAATCTGTCCCCATTGATCTTTAATAATTACAATTTTATGCCCAAGAATCTTGAGCACTTCTTCTCTAAGTTTCATACTCATGATCCCAACAGGACAACATAAGAGCATATTAGGATTTTCTAGACTTGTCTAAGAGATAGAGGAATTAACCATCAGAATGTTGCATGTAGGCTTTTTCCTTATTCTCTAGGAGAAGAGGCCTTCTATTGGTACAATCACCTACTTGCTGCTTCCATCCATAATTGGACTAAGCTAGAAATCGCATTTATGCAAAAGTTCAAGATTCCCATTAGTGCTAATGAGATGTACTTACAATTTACTGGAGTGAAAAGAGAAATTAATGAGCCTATAGGATCATTCAATGATAGGTTTCATCGAGCATATACTAGACTCCAGGCACCTTATGCTAGAAATAAAAATACTGCTCTAGAAGTTTACTTTGAAGCCTTGGATAGACTTACAACAACCTTCCTTAAACAAATGACTAATCCCCCGAATACCTTGCTCACTACATATGTAGAAGCAGTAAAGGTCAGCATGGACTTGAGCCAACATTTATCAGAACCTTTGCCATCCTTAGGACCTACTGCTCACCCTAGACAAATTCAAGCCTTTAACCAAGCTTTGACCAGTCATGCTCCAATCATGAATCCTGTACCGTCATTTCCTTTGGTTCCCCATCCAAGTCCACCTTTAAATCAAGCTCAACCTATGGCTTCTTATCCTCAACAAAGAGCTAATCAACCCTTACATCAGCAACAAGCTTGTTTTCCCACATACTTGCAGAATTTATAAGTCTTGAATCAGGCTGTTGGTTCTGGAAACATACCCTGATACCCTTCTGGAGGTAATCCAACACCACCTAACAGTCTGGATAAGGAGAGGTTGGATGAATTATCTGAACAAGTGAAGAGGTTGAATACAGAGGTAACTTATTTGAGAAATCAGAATAGCCAGCTTCAAGCTACTCAGAAGAATATACAATCTAACTATGGTAGGGAGAACAAGAACTTTGAAAGAGGTCAATACTTCGACAGGAATCAAAATTATGATAGAGGACAAGGTTCTGGTCAAAATTTTGATAGAAGGCAAGGCTCTGGTAAGAATTTTGATAGAAATCGGCAAGGTGGACAAGGATTTGACAGAGGACAACAACCTAGGTAGAATAGGTCTTGGAATATTGGGCCTAATAATGGGGGGATTCCTACTCCCTTAGACCAGCCTTCTACTTAGGAGAAGCCTCTGAATGGTGTATACCTAGTAGAAGCAACTTTGTCTGGTTGGTGCAGGCTCCATAAAATGAGTCAACACTGTGAGTTAGATTGTGCTAAATTTCAAATTGCGGCTTCTATCTTTCAGTATGAAGTGGAAAATAATTCTACTGGATAGGAAATTGTACCTTCAAATCCATACGATTCTCCAGTACTGGTACTTAATCATGCCACATTCCCCAAAGGTGAGGAAAATGAACTAGAAGAAGTATCTATTATAGAGGATGAGGCAGAGCAGGTGTTAAACAAAGATCAGATTTCCTAGTTTTTTAATGAGGAGAGTGAGAATGATAACGATCCTTTAGATGAGGAAGAAGTTAGTGTTGAAGAAGTTCAGATGTTTCAACAACCAACAAAGAAATATGATTTAAGAAATAGGCCTAACATGGGTCCACAAGCTGGAGGTCCTTTCACTACTTCTATCCCTCCTAACAATTTCAATACTCCACCAGATCCACAAGCTAGCATCTTATCCTCATGTGCCAACGCAGTACTTGTCGAAAGGGAACAATGTTGAAATATCCAAAGATAAGCAGGTCAGTGGCTACAAGGAAACTCATGCTGACCTGAATGTGGAACAAATGGGTGAATATGTGACTGGAGAGTTCAAGAAAGTAAAGGTAAGTCTTTCTGCCTTTGAATTATTAAGAGTTCCTGCCATTAGGAATGCAGTTTTTGGATCATTTGGTTCAAATATAACCTCACAAGGGGTAGCCACCAATGAGGCTGCTACCAGGTCTTCTAATTCTCAAACACCCAGAAGTTAGGTCCCACCAGTAGACAAGAGGGGAGATAAGGATAAAGGTCAAGTTGCACAACCTGACACTCATCTGAATCTGTTTCAAGGTAAGATGGAAAATCCTCCTTTCCTAATTTCTATTCGTATCTTCGGAAAGAATTTGCATAATTGTCTTCTATATTCAGGAGCCTCTACAAATGTGATGCCTTTTGCTATTTGCAAAGCATTAGGTATTACTCCTATAGCCTCTCAAAAGAAGGTTACTCAATTGGAAAAAATAGAGGTAAGTGTAGTTGGAGAATTGAACATGATCCCTACGCAGCTTGCATCAGATCCTAGGGTGCAGCAAGTGATCAATATCCAAGTTGCTGACATTCCTGATACTTATGGGTTTATCTTAGGCAGAGATTTCACTAAGGCACTTAATGAATATACATCTACAGACCATTCTCATATGTGGTTACCATAGAAAGGAGTCCCAAACCAGACTAGAATTGAAAGAGAACCTCGAATGAAGTATGTAATCACCGAATACCAGAATGTTTTGAATCAAGTATTGGTGTCTGAGGTTGGCATGGGAAATTATGTATTAGCTACATCAGTTACAACAAATGAAGAAGTTTTTATGCTGCAGGATTCTTCCGATGGACACATTCTAGAGAATAGCAGTCCTGGGACATTGATTGAAACAAATAATGAAATAAGTGATTAGGAAGACAAACAACTTAGTTTGTTGGACAACTTTCAGGAGTTTATCTAGAAGTGTATGGAAGATCAGATACAACTGAAAGGAAGCATGCCATTTAAAGAATTATTGCTTCCAAATTGGTGTAGAGGCCATGATGCCCCTCATCCTGAGCTAGAATGTGACTTGTGTCAGACTGCTGTCTGACAGATATAGAAATATGTTAATCTAGTTCCACCTACTGGACTTAAAATACGGAAAGAATCAAACAAAGATAGAGGTAAGAATCCAATAATTCCTGAAGAGCCCCCTATCACCAGCAAAGAACAAGGTAAATTGAAACCAAAGGAACCTGATGGCTGTTGGACACTAAGATTTGATGGATCTAAATCCAAACAAGGTGCTGGAGTAGGATTTGAATTAATTAGTCCTAAAGGTAAGAATTACTTTGCTGCTCATAGACTCTAGTTCCAATGCACTAATAATGTCGTTGAATATGAAGCGCCGATCCATGGTTTACTGATGGCGTCAAGGAAGAAAGTTAAGGTATTACAAGTGTTCAGAGATTCATAATTAGTAATCAAACAAATAAGAAAACAATATTCATGCTGTGATAGAAGAATGACCAATTATAGGCATAGAGTGTGGGATCTCATTGAGGAGTTCAATGCTTTTAATAGCTAGTTGATCCCTCGAAACAAAAATCAAGTTGCTGATTCTCTAGCACAAGCTGCTAGCACCTTGCAGCCTTTGTCACTTTTAGGATTGATGAAATTTACAGTTGAGCTCACTCCAGTACCTTTAGTGCCTGACAACATTACTAATTTCTAGGTATTTGAAGATGACAGGCATGTTCTAGACTTCATTACAAGCTGTGATGTGTTTGCTTCTCAAGTTATTGATGAGATAGAGCCTCAAGAAGCCGAAATTAATTTTGGAGGAATCATTTATCTGAAGACATACTATTCCAAGAGGTATGGTGCAGCTTGAATGAATTTTTGATTTAGATAGGATAAGAGATCAAGAACAACAGACTAAAAGGGAGTCTCTCAGTAGCCAGTGTGAGACATATAATATGGGGACATTAGAGGATTCAAGGAATGTTTTTATTGGCAAGGTATGTACTCTAGAAGAAAGAAAGGGAATTATTGACACCTTACATACATATCACGATGTAATTGCTTAGAATTATGAAGATTTGAAGACATATAATACTTCAATCATTACACACACCATCCCTTTGAAATTAGATGTCAAACCATTCAGGCAGAGACAAAGGCCAATCAATGCTTTGTTAGAACACATTATTCAGAAAGAGGTACAGAAATTGCTTTTAGCATGCATTATATTTCCAGTAAGACACTCTACTTGGGTGGCGAATTTGGTTCCAGTAAGGAAAAAGAATGGAGAAATTAGATTATGTGTAGACTTTGGGAATCTGAATAGAGCATCAGAAAAAGATAATTATCTAGTTCCTTCACTAGATGAGGTGCTTTAGATTGTTAATGGATCTCAAATGATGTCCTTTTTGGATGGGTATTCTGGATACAACCAAGTTATGGTGCAGTATGAAGATAGGCACAAGACTGCCTTCACTACTAAATGGAGAACTTTTGCTTACAAAAGGATGCCATTCAGGTTGATCAATGCTGGAGCTACATTCCAAAGAGCTATGGACATTGCTTTTAAGGATATAATTGGTAAGTGCATCATTATTTACATGGATGATTTGACTATTTTTTCCAAGAAATGAGGTGGTCACATAACAGATTTATGTAAGGTGTTTCAAAGATGTAGAGTTTGGTATTTCACTTAATCCAAGGAAGTGCATTTTTGGAGTCACAGAAGGAAAGTTATTAGGACATATCATCTCAAAACAGGGTATTGCTATTGACCCTGAAAGAATTCAGGCTATCTTGAAGATTCAGCCTCCTGAAAGTAAAAAGGAGATGAAATCATTTTTTGGTAAGATTAACTTTGTTAGGAAATTTATCACTGGATTTGCAGAGATAGTCAAGCCATTAAATGCTATGTTAAAACAAGAAGCAAAAATAGAATGGAATGTAGAAGCTAATGAGGCATTTGCAAAGATCAACAAGGCTATTGTTAAGGCTCCTGTATTGGTGAGTTCAGATTACAATAAACCTTTTTACATATATTCATTCACTTCCGATCACTCCTGTGCCACAATGTTAACTCAAAAGTCTCATCAGGGTGATGAACACCTTATAGCCTTCATGAGTACTCCCTTAAAGGATGTAGAATTAATGTACCATAATGTAGAAAAATAGACCTATGCTTTGGTTAGGGCAGTCAAGAAGTTCTGGCACTATATCTTGAGGAATAAGGTTTTTGCCACAGTGCCTGATCCAGCAGTAAAGCCGTTGTTGATGTAGAATGAGTTAGGTGAACGAAGGGCCAAGTGGGTGACCATATTGTAGGAATATGATATGGAAATCCAGCCCATGAAATTGGTAAGAGGACAAGGACTTACAAAGACAATGGCTGAGACCGGTCCTGATCTCACATCTCAACATTATTACCTTCAAGAGGTATCTCCAGGAGACTGGTATGATGAAATCATTTTCTATTTGTTGAATCAGCAGTGTCCTGATCACCTTAATACAGTTCAGAGGTGAGCCTTGCACTTGAAGAGTGGAAGCTTTATGATGAAAGGAGCTATCTTGTATAAAAGAAATCATGAGGGTGTTTACTTAAGATGTTTAGGGAAAGAGGAAGCTGCCAGAGTGATGATCGAATTTCATAAGAAATATGGCACAGGTCATGGTTCTCCATCATCCACTGCAAACCAGATCTTGAGGGTAGGTTATTACTGGCTTAATTTATTCAAAGATGCACACCAACATGTGAGAACTTGTCACATATGTTAGACTACAACAAGTAAGGAAAAACATGCGGCTCTTCCACTCCAGCCTGTCATAGAGGTAAAACCGTTTGCTCAATGGGGTATGAACTTCATAGGTCCAATTAATCCTCCATCTTCTATGGGCCATAGGTATATTCTTACCACAACTGATTATTTTACTAGATGGACAAAAGCTCTTGCTTGTAAACAGTGTACATCGGATGTGGTAATCAATTTTCTAAAATCAAGAATTATCAATAATTTTGGTTGTCCACTATCTTTAGTCTGTGATAATGGTCTTGCATTTGCATCCTTGAAGTTTTCTAATTGGGCGTTTGATCATGGAATTGTTATTAAATTTTCATCCAATTACTATCCTCAGGGTAATGGTTTAGCTGAGTCTTCCAATAAGAACCTATTGATAGTTATCCGCAAGTTGTTAGAACAAAATCCTAAGGACTGGCACACCTAGCTTTGATTTTCTCTTTGGGCTGACCGTACTAGACAGAAGGCATCCATAGGAACCTCTCCTTATCACCTGGTGTATGGTTTGGAACCTGTGTTTCCTATCCAATTGAAAATCCCTACCCTACAGTTTATTAACGAGTACTACAATGAAGAAGATAAACGTGAAGCTCATTTGGCTGAGTTGTTACACTTGGAAGAGACAAGAGATGAAGCCCTAAAGAGCTTTGCTAAACATCAGGGTGTAGTAAAAATATGGTTTGATAGGAGAGCTAAGGTAAAGGCCTTTAAAATTTCTGACTTAGTTCTCTATTGGGATAAAGCTCATGATCATAAGGGAGAGCATGGTAAATTTGATAAACTTTGGCCTGGTCCTTACCAGATTTTAGAAATTCTGGGAGATAATGCTTTTCATTTGAAAACCCTCACTAGTGAGGATATCCCACTGCCTATTAATGGACAGTATTTGAAGCATTATTTTCAACCTTGAATTGCTTGCAGTTCATCCTGTACATAGTTAGAGTAGGTTTTCTTTTTGCTTTTCTTTTTGGTAGTTTAGGGTTGCTTTGGTTTTTCTACTTTTTATTTTTTTGTTTTGCTTTGAGTTCCTCATTTCCTTGGGGCCATTGCACTGGTACAGTGGGCTATTTGTTTAGGATTGTTCTGGAAATTTCTTTTATAAACTCTAATCAGTTTTTCAGAGTTAGGTGGTGGACTTCTTTTATTTGATGTCCTTTGTGCTTGGAATTAGAATCACTTGTTTTAGATGCACTTTGGAATATATTTGGGTCCTACATTTTCACACTAAATTTAAACATTTTGAAGTTGCATTGGATCTTTGGCTGATTTGGCCTGGTAAAAAAAATTATATTATGCTTCAGTGCCACTGTGTTCCTCATCCTTGAGAGTGAGTTTCATTACTTGCAAAGGTGAAGAAGAAAAGTTCTATAAAATAGAAAGAAAAGAAAGGAAATTTTTGAAAATTTGAATAAGCTTCACCTTATTAGGAGTATCCTAGTATCTCTACCGGGGCTATAGACGGCTGACTGGCAGTAGATCAATGCTTGGGAGGGTCACAATGATAACCTCGTCGGGGCTATGAATGCTTGACTAGCAGCGAGGCTTTATCCAGGTTGCTTTTGAAGTTTGAACTTTTATGTAGCTTGGTCAGATTTGTTCTTGTTCCCATTGCACTTTTAGGATAGGAATAAATGCAAAATACACACACTTGGACCCTGGTATAGGAAAAGGTCTTCTTGCTTGTGGTTTTTGAAACTTTGTCCATAGGTGTCTTGATTAAAGGATTGAAACCAAAGATTTTGGGTTCTTGATTCTAGTTTATTCTTGAAATGCTCTGGAGCATTTCCCTAGCGGAGTCGCCATTTGTTGTGCACTTTTTGCACACATGCCCCACTGAAAGTGGGGACCCTATTTTTTCACTTTTTGATGTTTTGGCCCTTCTTTTTTGGGGGTTTTTGCTTGCTTGGGTTCATGCTTTGATGTCCATATTGCCAGTTGAAGTGGCATACTTGTGAGTATTACTGAAAATATTGAGTTTTGACTGCATTTCAGAGTTTTCATTGCTTTTAGAAAAATCTTCCTGGGCCGGATTCTCCCGATTTTCTTTCGATGGCCAGTGGTCACTGCTTTTGAGGGTGCATCTTCCTTAGCTTTTGTCTCACTAGTTTTTCTTATGGATATACTACTAGATGGTGCACCACAACTTCTGGATCAAGACCAGGAATGTTGATGTAGGTCCATGTAAAGTTCACCTTTCTTTCCCTTAGAAACGTAGCTAGAAGTTCTTGTTCTTCTGTCAAAAGTGATTCTGCATAAAAGGTTATATGCGGTGTTTCTTCTATCCCCAAGTTGACTGGGTTGCACTTCTACTAAGACCACTGAATTTTCTTGATGAATAGCACTAAGAGGAAGATTGAATCCCCCATCCTCCTGTGCCTCAGAGAGGTTTTCACTGTTGGATGCATTCTTTGTTTTTACTATTTTTGGGTCTAAAAGTGCAACAGTTTGGTTTTCATTTACAGACCTAGAGATTATTCTCAAATTTTCACTTTTGTGACTAAGGGATTCAATCATTTTCCCATAATTTTCATGGCTGTCTAGTTCAATGTCAAACCCAAATTTATGGTCCCCACAAGGTACATTATCCTGTAACCCCTTGAATTCTGAGAGCACCTCATCATTTTCAAATGTGTCTAAAATTGGTAGTCCTTATTGGTCATAGTCTATTAGCTGGGAGTATAGTAGCTTTATTTCATGGGTTTGGTTGTTTGGCTCAAAAGAGATAGTGGAAATCATGAATAAGGAAGAGTCCTCAAATAAAATAGGTAGGTCGGTAAGGGTATCCATGTCACTATCACTACACACATCAGTTATATCAAAGGTATAGTTTGTTGAATCCTTCTTATGCTATTTTTGTCCTTGATGTCAATTTGTGGATATCTTGCATCTTGGTTATCTTCTCAGTTTTGATTCATATTTTGATTGGCACATTTACTTCATTGGTTTTAGTATCTTGGTGGCACTGATCATTTAACTCCATGTGCAGATTATAAATGCTTGTTGAGGTATCTGTTACAGGTCATTTGTCTCCATTTGATCAGGTGATACATTTCTGGTTTAATCTTTTACTGGTTCAGTGATGAATTTATACAAGTTGTTACAGTGTGAATTTAACATGAAAAATCAGTCTTAATAAGTCACCGGGCTCTATCTTGGCATTGACACATCTTATCACAATGGACATTTTAAGAGTACAAGTTTGGCTTAAATGAATTCAACTTCTTGGCTTTTGGTATGGGAAAATGGCATCCAGAATCTTGCATATTAGCCTGTTTCTATTCCTTAGGCATTGGAAATTACTTGCATTGGTTTTCGATTGCATGTTGGTTGGGGGTTCAGTTATCTCTCCTTCATTGCAGCTTATTTTGTCAGATCTCCTTGGGTATATGCATTCTTCATTACTACATGTGGGTAAAATCTGAAGGTGGTTTCTTTTTGCTAAAAAATACTTATGATGCATTGCTGGTCCAGTCAAGAAAAGTGGTTATCATTTCATTTTTAAATGATGTGCTCTCATTGCATTTGTTTAAGCACTACATGTGTAGGCTTCTAGTGAAAACAAGCTTTGTCAGTCTTCTATTCTTGGTCATTGTTGTTTTATCCTATTAAGAAATAAAGAATCTCTCTTTTGTGAACACTGCAACATCAGATCTGACTTGACAGTCATTATGTAACCTAAAAAACAAACTTGCATAACCATTTCTGGAAAGTGAAATTCGAGAGACAACTGTAATACTTCAAATTTGTAATGATTTTTTTTCTATAAAAGGAAAAACCAGTGAGTTTAGGGTTCAATTATGACAGAAAATCAAAAACTTAAAATAGGGGTATTACTATTTAGAGTTCTGGAAGTCTATTCTGTTTTTGATGCTGAAAATTGGAAAACACAGTGTGTATTCAAATATGTAGTTTTCTTTATAGGAAAAGATTGAAAATCAAACAGTGAGAAAAGAAAGAAAGTATGCATTATTGTAAAAAAGTTTGATGAAACTGTATTGTAATAGTGATAGGATTTTCCTCAAGATGCATCGAGATTAGATAATGCATGGAATTCTGAAGAGTCAATTCTGACTCTTGAAAATTCTATGTTTTGTCTGTCAAGAGGCACTTGACAGAAATCAATTGAAACAAAGAGATCCTCTGTACTATTGTTTATTCTATTGAATATATGGAAAGGGGTTGGTGCTCCTTGAGTTGGTGCTCAGAAATCAACCATTGAGGCTTTTTCAAAATAAATTATTGAAATGAAAGCCTGAAAAAGGCAGCAGGTTCAGGAGTGGTTTTTCTACCCCAGGAGGGTTTTCCACTCGGCATATCTTATGTCTATTGTGTCTCTGTGACTCTTTTGTTTCAGTAATTTACTTCTTTAAAATGCAATGTTACATTACTCATTTTAGTTTATATGATTGCATTTGAATACATGAATGACACTATCATTGAAAAATGAGAACATATGTATGGATCTTTTCAGTTTTAGTTTAAAATATTTAAGAAGTTATAAACACCGATTCACCCCCCCCTCTCAGTGTATTTTCATTCCAACAATTGGTATTAGAGCCTAGGATCCTTTGATAGGTCTTTCCAACCTAGGATTGATTCTGGACTTGGAGTCTATTCAAAATGTCTCAAGCTCATGAAGGTACTTCGATGACTAGAGCTCCATTATTTGGTGGAACTGATTATGTATCCTGGAAAATCAGAATGGAGACTTATTTAACTTCTATAGACCTTGATGTCTGGAGCATAGTATTGATTGGGTACACTATACCAGATACTTTGCAAACTACTTCTGATGAAAAGAAGAGATATGAAACTAATGCAAGAGCAAAGCATGCTCTTCTATGTGATTTGACTAAAGATGTATTCATCAAAGTCATGCACTACAGTTCTGCTAGAGAAATTTGGACTAAACTTGAAACTATCTATCAAGGAAATGAAAATGTAAAACAGTCAAAAGTCCTCACTTTAAAACATGAGTTTGAAGAATTAAAAATGAAGGACGATGAAAAAGTCGCTGACTATTTTCTAAGAGTTGATGAAATAGTAAATGCTACGAAGGGTCTGGGAGAAGAAGTCAAGGAGTTTGACATTGTAACCAAGGTCATCAAAACCTTGCCAACAAAATTTGAAGCTAAGGTAGCTACTCTAGAAGAGAAGAAACATTTTACCCAGCTCACCCTTGATAGTTTACAAGGCACGTTGACTGCCTATGAAATGAGGATTAGTAAAAACAACCCCACTACAAAAGAAGCAACATTTAATGCTGAAAGGAAAGAAAGGGATGAGCTCTCTGAATCAGAATTTTTTGATTCTAAAGAATCCCATTTTGTAAGGAAACTCAAAAAGGGTTCTGGAAAGTATAAGGGAAAACTTCCCTTCAAATGCTTTAACTGTGGAAAAATAGGTCACTTTGCTACAAAGTGTCCCTATGGTGACACAAACAGTGATAACGAGAAATTTGAGAAATTTTCCAAGAAAAAAGGCTTATAGACCCAAACAAAAATTTAACTTCAAAAAGAAGAAAAGTCTGTTCAGCAAAAATGAAACAGATTCAAAATCTAATGACTCTCTAGATGAAGAAGATGAAAATCTCTTCATGGCTGAAATCATTCAGCAAGATGAAACAAACAACAATGATGCTGAAGAAGGTGAAGTGGACTATGAAGGAGAACTGAAATGTGCTCTAAAAGAGCTGAGAAAAATTAAGAAACAGTTGCATGCTCAAGAATAGAATGCTATTCAAGATAACTCACAAGAGCAGCTCATTAATCTCGAGATAATTACATTAAAAACTCAACTTGAAGAATGCAAAAGAGTTGAAGATTGTCTTTGCATTGACATAAGTTCCAAAGATCAAGAAATTCAGAAACTTGAACATGAGATTGTCGATCTCAGGAAGAATATCGAAAAGTATGAAAGTACTCTTAAACTAAATGACATGCTTAGTAAACAAAAATTAAACAAAGACAAAACTAGTATTGGCTTTGTTAAAGGTGAATGCTCAAATGATAGTGAGAAGAACAATACTATTGCTGGAAACAAAAATCCTGAACACAAACATTCTGAGTTTGTCAAGGATCACATTCATCCTTTTAGGAGCAACATAATGGTTTACAACTCCTACCCTCTCTTCTATGGGTATTGTTACTTCTGCAATAAGTTTGGTCACAAAGTAAATTCTTGTAGATTTATGAATGCTAGAACTGCTAGATTTGGCTTTAGGCAGAATCATGGTTTTGCAAGACATATTAGATGTTTCACTTGCAAATCTTTGGGTCATTTAGCAAAGCAATGCAATGTTGATTAGCAGAATAAACAACTGAAAACCATCAAAGTTTGGAAACCCAAAGTAGTTAACAACATTAAATAGACTATGCTTGTTCAAATTGATTTTCACTCTAAGAAGAAGGACCTAGGGGTCTTGGACAGTGGCTGTTCAAACCACATGACCGGTGACAAAGAAAAAATTACAAATCTAAAAGAGTATGTTGGCGGATATGTAAAGTTTAGAGAAAACTCTGGAATTCAAATCAAAGGAAGAGGTTCTCTGTTATTGAATGAAGACACTCCAATCTCAAATGTTTATTATGTAGAAGGATTAAAACACAACCTTCTGAGTGTCAATCAAATCTGTGACAGTGGCTATCAAGTCCTGTTCACTTCACAAGGATGTGAAATCAAAAACCAGTTAGGTAAAGCTGTTGCTGCTGGAAGGAGGACTAAAGGAAATCTCTACAACTTACTAGAAACCTCTGGACATGAGAACAATCATGGTATATGCTTAATGAGTCAGGTTGAAGAAAGGTGGTTGTGGCACAAGAGACTAGGCCACATTAATTTTGACAATATGGTTAGAATTAGCAAAAATCAAAATGTAAGAGGTCTACCCCCTCTTAGAAAACCCGACAAAGCTATTTGTAAAGAGTGTCTCAAAGGAAAGAAAACCAAGGTAAGCTTTAAATCCAAGGAACATTTCTGTACTTAGCCTTTGCAAATTGTTCATACTGACTTATGTAGTCCTACAAGGACTAGATCCGTAAATGGTGAGAAATACTTCATGCTGTTTGTTGATGACTACTCTCGTATGGTATGGGTTACTTTTCTCAAGAGTAAATCAAAAGCCTTTGAAGGCTTTAAAGTTTTTAGAAAATTGGTAGAAAGAGAAATAGACTTAAAATTGAAGTGTTTAAGATTTGACAAAAGTGGTGAATTCACCTCACAAGAATTCATAGACTACTGTGACAAACATGGCATAAAAAGGCAGTATGCTATTGCTAGAACTCCCTAGCAAAACGGGGTAGTTGAGCGAAAGAATAGTACTATAAAAGAGATGGCAAGAACCATGTTGAATCAAGTAAATCTGGAAAACATGTACTGGAAAGAAGCTGTTCATATAATTGTTTATATTTTGAATAGAGTGCAGATCAAAGTGAAATCAAATTTCACTCCATATGAACTATGGTATGGAAAATCTGCCCAAATTAAGTATTTGAGAATATTTGGCTGCAAGTGCTTTATCAAAAGAGATGACAAAAACTTAGGTAGTTTCCAATCTAAAACCGATGAAGGTATCTTTTTAGGATACTCTACACACAACAGAGCCTATAAATGCTTTAACAATAGGTTGAACAAAATTGTTGAATCTGTTAATGTTAAATTTGATGAAAATCTGCTGTTAGATGCTGAACCTATGCAGGATGATGAAGAGGATGAATTTGAGCTTGATATAATCACTGAGAGCTTTGAAACTGCAAAGCCTGAAACAAAACCAGCAAGCCCTAAAATTGGTGAAGCACAATCTGAAGATGCTGAAATCAGCTCAAAAAAATGTGAACCCAAAGTTACTTCAAAATCTCTTGCTAGAAATCATCCTAAGGATCTGATTATAGGAGATAGATCTGCAAGAGTTCAAACAAGAAAAAAATCTGTTAACTATGATGAAAAAGCTCACATAGCTGAGCTTACTGCATTTTTTCTAATCACCTAGTTTGAGCCCAAATTTTTTGATGATGCTCTAACTGATGAATGCTGGCTTAATGTAATGCAAGAAGAAATTGATCAAATTGAAAAAAATCAGACTTGGGATCTAGTCCCAAGACCAGATGACAAAAATGTCATAGGTGGCAAGTGGATATTTAGAAACAAACATGATGAAAATGGCCAGGTTGTTCGCAACAAGGCTAGATATGTCTACAAAGGATATGCTCAACAAGAACGTATTGATTTTGGTGAAACTTTTGCTCATGTTGCTAGGCTTGAATCCATTAGAATTTTCTTGGCATATTCTGTTTTCAAAAATTTTACTATATATCAGATGGATGTAAAAACTGCCTTTCTAGATGGATACTTAGAAGAAGTTTACATAGAACAACCTGAAGGGTTTATTTTTAAAAACAAACCAAATCATGTCTACAGGCTGAAAAAGGCTCTATATGGCCTAAAACAAGCTCCCAGAGCTTGGTACTCTAGATTGGATAGTCACTTACTCTCAAAAGGGTTCATTAGAGGAGGAGTTGACAACAATCTGTATGTTAAATTTGAAGGATCTGGTATTCTTGTTGTTGAAATTTATGTTGATGACACCATTTTTGGTTGCAACAATGTTTCCTTGAGTAAAAAATTCTCACAAATCATGGAATCTGAATTTGAAATGTCAATGCTGGGAGAACTGTCATTTTTCTTAGGTCTCTAGATTTCACAACTTGACTCTGGCATCTTTCTATCTCAAGCAAGGTATGTAAAAGAAATGTTAAAAAGGTTTAAAATGGATGAAAGTCATCTTGTAAGCACCCCAATGGCTACTGGCTGTAAACTCAACAAAGTTGATGACTCCCCTGCTGTAAACTGAACTAATTATAGGTCAATGATAGGCAACCTATTGTATTTAACAACCTCAAGAACTGAAATAATGCAAGTTGTTTGCATGGTTTCTCATTTTCAATCTGCTCCTAAAGAATCTCACATCAATGCTGTGAGAAGAATTCTTAAGTATGTACAAGGAACAATTGATTATGGGCTTTGGTATCCCAGAAGCAATGATTTCTCTTTAGTAGCTTATACTAATTCTGACTGGGTAGGATGTCTAGATGATAGGAAAAGCACCAATGGTGCTGCTTTCTTTCTTGGTGATCATTTAGTGGCTTGGCACAACAAAAAGCAAGAATCTGTTTCGCTCTCTATTGCTGAAGCAAAATATATAGCTGCCACTTCTTGCTGCACTCAAGTAATTTGGATGTCACAGACATTATCAGATATGGGTATTGAAATCCCAAAACCCATTACTATTATGTGTGACAATACTAGTGCAATAAACATCTCAAAAAATCTAGTTATGCACTCTCGAACTAAGCACATAGCTATAAAGTTGCATTTTCTTTGCGAAAAGGTACTGGTCAATGAGGTATATGTACAATATGTTCCTACACAAGCATAGGTTACTGGCATTTTTACAAAACTGTTGGCTAAAGATGTCTTTGAGACTTCGGTCTCGATTGGGAGTGGTCTCTCAATCCTTGTTATCTTAAACAGTCTATCTTGGTGATAGGGGGAGTTGGTTAGCTCTTCCTGCAACTTATACTTTTCTGCTGAAAGGTTCCTTCTGCAGTTTTATGGCATGTCACAGTTGGTTCTGGTTTATCTTTGTTTCATCTCCCTTTATCCTTGTGTCAAAAAGGGGGAGAATTTTGAGCATCTGGTTACAGTTCATTATCTTTGATTTGGTGGCTCAGTTTTGCCATCAAGGACAAAGGGGGAGTTTGTTGAATCCCTCTTATGTTGTTTTTGTCTGTGATATCAATTTGTGGATATCTTGCATCTTGGTTATCTTCTTAGTTTTGATTCATATTTTGATTGGCACATTTACTTCATTGGTTTTAGTATCTTGGTGGCACTGGTCGTTTAACTCCATGTGTAGATTACAAATGCTTGTTGAGGTATCTATTACAGGTCATTTGTCTCCATTTGATCAGGTGATACATTTCTGGTTTAATCTTTTACTGGTTCAGTGATGAATTTATACAAGTTGTTACAGTGTGAATTTAACATGAAAAATCAGTCTTAATAAGTCACCGGGCTCTATCTTGGCATTGACACATCTTATCACAATGGACATTTTAAGAGTACAAGTTTGGCTTAAATGAATTCAACTTCTTGGCTTTTGGTATGGGAAAATGGCATCCAGAATCTTGCATATTAGCCTGTTTCTATTCCTTAGGCATTGGAAATTACTTGCATTGGATTTCATCATGATGGCATTTGAAAGGGCATTCTATTCAATCCTCCATTTTTATGAGAGTTGGGTCATTTGGTTAATATTTAATTTAGCCTTAAGGCCGACTGCAACAAATGGCATTGGTTAATTATTGTTTATGTCACATTGATCGTGACCATTCCTTGACTTTGTGGGAGCTTCTAGTCTTATGTTTTTCGCCCCTTCATGAAATAAAGTTGGCATCAATTGGTCAGCAGTCTACTTGGCATTTTGTAAATGTCTTATGTTTTTTTTGGACAACATGATTACCTTAAATCTGCCCACAGATTTCAAAGAGTATAATGATTCCTTGAGTTATCATTATCTGTCCTTACAGACTCCAAATGTTATTCATTTCTCCAAAGGAATTCATTTTTTTGCTTGCATTGGAAGTTTAGGGCAAAAACATTTTTCTATTTCATGTTTTTGTGTTGCCCACATTCTAGCCGCCACCATGCATCCTCCACCTTGGGCGTTTCTAGTTTCCTTTGGCATTTTTGCTGTTGGACAATAGATCAGGAGTAGTCGGGAGCAGTTAGGAGCTCTCCAAAGAAGTTGCTCCACTTGTTTTCCTTCTGTCTCTGGCTGCAAGCACATTTTTTGTAAGAGTGTAAGGCTGTTTTTCCTCTCCTCTACAGATCTGGTAATCTATTCTTTGAACATCAATTTTGTTTTGCCAGGTATTTGTTCTTTGATTGGTTTGCAAATCCATTTCAGCTCAGCAAAGGTTATTTCATGCCATGTCTTCTCTCTTTCGAAAATGGAAAAAAGAAAAACATTTTTGTTCTTCTCATAAAAATTCTAGAACAATCTATTTTGAGGGTTATCATGTGAGTTATATTAAGGATTTGGGTTTTCTAGTTATGGGTAATGATAATACCATCGAATCTTTGCATATGGTTATCTGGGTTCTTGGATAACATTTCCTGTGAAGGTATTTTAGTCAAACTTCTAAATGTTTTCAGTTTGTTAAGTTTTTCAGTCACTGTATTGGACATAGATCTCGGAATATTCTCTCAACCTCATTGGAATTTGTGGGTAATTGTTAAAATGCTTGGTTATTGGTTTTCGATTGCATGCTGGTTGGGGGTTCAGTTATCTCTCCTTCATTGCAGCTTATTTTGTCAGATCTCCTTGGGTATATGCATTCTTCATTACTACATGTGGGTAAAATCTAAAGGTGGTTTCATTTTGTTAAAAAATACTTATGATGCATTGCTGGTCCAGTCAAGAAAAGTGGTTATCATTTCATTTTTAAATGATGTGCTCTCATTGCATTTGTTTAAGCACTACATGTGCAGGCTTCTAGTGAAGACAAGCTCTGTCACTCTTCTATTCTTGGTCATTGCTATTTTATCATAATCAGAAAGAAAGAATCTCTCTTTCGTGAACACTGCAACATTAGATTTGACTTGACAGTCATTATGTAACCTGAAAAAAAACCTTGCATAACCGTTTCTAGAAAGTGAAATTTGAGAGACAACTGTAATACTTCAAATTTGCAATGATGTTTTTTCTGTAAAAGGAAAAACCAGTGAGTTTAGGGTTCAATTATGACAGAAAATCAAAAAATTAAAACAGGTGTATTACTATTTAGAAATCTGGAAGTCTATTATGTTTTTGATACTGAAAATTGGAAAACACAGTGTGTATTCAGATCTGTAGTTTTCTGTATGGGAAAAGATTGAAAATCAAACAGTGAGAAAAGAAAGAAAGTATGCATTATTGTAAAACATTTTGATGAGACTGTATTGTAACCGTGATAGGATTTTCCTCAAGATGCATCGAGATTAGATAATGCATGGAATTTTGAAGAGTCAATTCCGACTCTTGAAAATTCTATGTTTTGTCTAAAAATTCTATGTCTTGTCTATCAAGAGGCACTTGACAGAAATCAAGTGAAATAGAGAGATCTTCTATACTATTGTTTGTTCTATTGAATATCTATAAAGGGGTTGGTGCTCCTTGAGATTGGTGTCTCTAAATAGAGGGGTTGGTGCTCCTTGAGTTGGTGCTTAGAATTAGGCATTGAGGCTTTGTCAAAATAAATTATTGAAATGAAAGCCTAAAAAAGGCAGTAGGTTTAGGAGTGGGATTTCTACCCCAGGAGGGTTTTCCACTCAGCATATCTTGTGTATATTGTGTCTCTGTGACTCTTTTGTTCTAGTACTTTACTTCTTTAAAATGAAATGTTACATTACTCATTTTAGTTTATATGATTGCATTCAAATACATGAATGACACTATCATTGAAAAATGAGAACATATGTATGGATCTTTTCAGTTTCAGTTTAAAATATTTAAGAAGTTATAAACACTGATTCACACCCCCCTCTTAGTGTATTTTCACTCCAACATAGTTATGTAAGGGTAGACCTGTGGATATTGGTAACCAAAGAGAAGTTTTGACTGCCTTAACAGGTGGACTTCTGCCACATACGGTTATCCTCAGAGGGGTACATCCAAAGCCAATATTTTTCATGCACTTCTCAACAATGATGGGTTCTAATCGACCATTGTTGTTTTTCCAAGACTTTCATTCCTGTTATAGCCCATGCCTAGCATTAATTATAGAACATTATTAGCATCATCCATTGGAAGGGATAGTACAGGTCTCTCATCTTGATATAGGAGATTGGATATATCTTTCTCATCAACCACCTCTCAACGTAGATCCTTCCAACTTTTGAATCGGGAGGGATTTGATTTGAAGGTTTGAGATGCTATATTGGCAGGTTACGACTGTCCATGGGACCTAGGAGATTGAGGTAACTCTCCTATTAAAAAGGAACCCTTTTTCATTTTGTAATCTCCACATCCATTGTCTTGGATAATGACTTTGATATCAGAGATGTCAGGAATGGTGGGTGTCTTTCTAATAGAAGTGGAGGCTATGGTGGATGGATCAATATACTGAGTTGAAGGGCCTTCCTAATTTTTGGGTACTTGTGGAACTTTGTAATACTTGGCTTCCAAGTTCTTGCAATAGGAAAAGAGCTCGGGATCACCATGAATTGTGACCTCTTGGTTCTCATAGGGGAATTTAACACATTGATGAAATGTGGATGCAATAGCTTTCATCCCATGGATCCATGGGCACCCCAAAAGAATGTTATAAGGGAGGTTAAGATCAAGAGCTTGGCAAGTAGTTTCCATGGTGGCCAGTCCTACTTGGATGTGAAGCTGAATAGTGCCTTGAGACACTCTCTCTTGATCATCATAAGCTTAGATGCTGATACCTTTTTCTTTTTCAATCACATCTTTAGAGAATCCAAAATTCTTTATTAGCTTGAGGAAACAAATATTCAACCCTGCACCTCCATCCACCAAGACCCATTTGAATTTATTTTTATGGACAAAGACCTCAAGATGAAGTGGACGATTGTGAGATGGTTGAGTGGGGAGGTCTTGTTCAGAGAATGAGAGGAGATGTGGCATGGTGATGTTTTTGACCATAGCTTGAAATTGATCCACATCAAGGTTCGTGGGTACAAAATACTCAACAAGGGACTTTTCTAAAATCTCTCTATGCACAAGCAAAAATTTTAGTAACTCCATGATGGAGATTTGAGTGGGGGTCTTCTTTAGTTGTTCCAAAACATTATAGCCACTAGCGACTAAATTTGAATTTGCGGGGGGTGCTTTGGCTTGCACGGATGGTCTAGGGATGGTGATTCTGCCACTTTGGGTGGTGACTCCACAGTCATCCTTAGACCCTGGGATATGGACAACACCTACCCATTCATCTAAGGATGTGACAACATGGTCATAAATGTGGTTGATGCTGCCATAATTCTTGCCTTTGCCATTGTTGTTTGACTTTTCATGATCTGACATCGGATTCATGTCTATCTTAAGGTCTCAATTTCTAGCCGATTGTTCAACTTTGATGGTCTTATTTTCAATGAGGTCTTGGATTAGGTTTTTGAGCCTCATGCAACTGGTTGTTGTGTGCCCCTTTATCTTGTGAAATTCACACAGGTGCTTCTCATTATACCATGGTGGATTAACTTGAGGCTCCTGGTAATTCTCAATGACTATGAGCGTGATGATGTTGGCATCAATGAGCGCTTCATGACAGATTCAACCAATTCTCCAAGCAGTGTGTACTTGCGTTTTGGAGGATATCAGTTTCTTGTGGATGGTCCACTTTGGTCATTGACATTATTGATTGTCTAAGTGTTGTTTTATTGCTGAGACATGTTTGATCGGGGGGTGTTTTGGGTATTATTCTGAGGTTGTTGATATGTTTGTTGTTACATGTTTGGTTTTGGAGCATTGATCACAACCTTAGCATCAACAACACCATCATTGGTAACATTCTTGTTTTTTACCCATGTTTGTGGTTTGTCATTATAGCCTATCGATGAATGATTATCTTGATAAGAAGGTTTCCCCCCTTGTGCAAAGAGGGCTCTTTTGATGTTGAGAGCTTTAGGGATGAGTTGATCGTAGGAGGTGATGCACTAGACTTTGAGATGGAAGGCCAAAGTTCCTTCAAGATTTGCAATGATAGTTCTTACTTGCTATTCTTCTGGCATGGCCCACTTGCTTCTATTGGATTTGGACTACCATTGTTGTAAGAAAGATGCAAATGATTCTCCCTTTTTTTGCTTTAGGTTGGATAGTTACTTCAAGCTCACATCCATGCCCATGTTGAATGCATAATTTTGCATGAAGGCATCCATAATTTCTTGGAATTTCTTGATTCTTGGAGGAAGTTGGGAGAACCATTCCATGGTCGAGCTAGCCAAACTTCGCGAGAAGAGCCTCATTAAATAGGAGTCATCATAGGCTACTTCCATGTAGTGCACGTGGAACTCCCTAATGTGATCTTCAGGGTTTTCGAGTCTATGGTTCTTGTTGAATTTGGGCTTCATCATAATGCTCCAGTCGAACGGATAAGGGCATAGATTCCCTTGTGATTTAGGGGTCTTCCCTGATTGGATTTCCAACACTTGTTGTGAGAGCCTTTTGATTTGGGTGGACAAATCACCTTGCGGGTCAGGTGGTGGGATGAATGTGTTTTGGGTTGGTGTAGTGACTTGGATGATGGGTGAGGTGACTTGAAGACTAGGTGGTGCATTAGCAGGAGTTTGTTGCACAACCAATGCTTGCTAGTATGATTGTAGCTATTGCTATACCAACAAAGCTTGTTGTTGGTCTTGTTGCTATTGTTGTGCCAAAAATGCTTGTTGTTGGGCTTGCTATTATTGCTGTGCCAACAACACTTGTTATTAGGTTGCTTGTTGTTGTGCCTGATATTGTTGTAAAGTTTTTTGATATGCTTGTTGTTGTAACAACGCTTGTGCTTGAGTTTTCTGCACTTGATGTTGGGCTTGTGCTTGTGTAGCTTGGGTGGCTTGAGCGGCTTGAGCAGCTTGCACAACTTGAGCAACTTGTTATTGTTGCAATAAAGTTTGTGCTTGCACTTGGGCTTGTTGCTGTTGTAGGAATTCTTGTGCTTGCGCTTGGGCAACCTGTTGAGATTGTTGTGCAACTTGCTGTGTTTGTGCTTGCTATGCAGATTATGCAACTTGTTGGGTTTGGAATTGATGGAGTGCCCTTTGATAAGCTTGTCGAGCTGCTTGCAAAATGATGCTATATTAATTGGCCATGTTTGGATTTGATGGCAAAGGTGGGGAATTTAGAATGGTATGAGATGGTGTGATGAAACTCCGTGTTTGAATCTTGAGGGATGGATTGACCCAAGATGGTGTTTGCATCCAAGTCTTGATTGTTCACAAGGGGATGCATTTGAAGAGCATGAAGTAATGAACTCCCCTTGTTGATAATTGGTTGAGTTGGAGCAAGAGATGAAGTGGATTGGGGGATGGGTTGAACGATGCTTTGAAAAGATGGTGTGAATGAGACTGGTGGTGTAATCCCAATAGGTTGCTCCAGAATAGTGTTTACATCAAAATCCAAAGGGAGTTTATCTGCTTCTTTTGCCAATTCTAGCATGTATTGTGAAGGATTGAGTCTCATCATGACATTAACAATTTTGTGATTTTCAAGATTTTGGACCATTTCTATGATTTCATCTTGAGTCATCCCCAAGACATTATTGGTGATGTCTTCCAATTGACCTTCCTCTTGAGGATCTTGTGGTAGTAAAGGAAGATTGGGTGGGGGATTGCTAGATCTAATGGGATTGATTTTAGGTGCGATTTGACTCAAGTCACTTGAAGTAGTTGTTTCTTTGTTGGATTTCATGTTCTTCTTGTATTGAGATCGAGTTTGCACCATAAAAGAAGGATCAAATTTTAGGTACAAAGAATAAAAACAAAGTTTGTTCACGGATCAAAGGGTGGTGATGAGATGGATGAAGAATGGATGGTGTGACTGATTAAACTCTTAAGAATATTGAAGGGACACTAGACTTTAGGACTTTCGGATTTCTTGATTTGATTTGATTTGGATTTGGATTTGGATAATGAACTCATAAACCCCAAGATGATAGATGTTATCAAGGGATAGACTTTTTCATAAGGATTTATAATTTAACTAAGCATATGAAGAAGGATTCATCTACACATACTTAGTCAAACAAGATGATTTTTGATTTGTTTGAAAGGATTTGCCAAAAGTCTAGATGAGGGATTTTTCAAAGATTCTAAGAGTTATTGGTGGAATGAGATTTGATTGATGTTTGGGGAATGGATGATAATTGTGATTTTGATCCTATATTGGACTCAGAGAGACTTCGTTTCTACAAGACCTCAGTATTGAAGAACATGCTTGTACTTCCTATGTGAGAAATTCAAACCTTTGAAAAAGACTTGGATTTTGATTGTAATAAAATTCATACAAATTAGGATTGTTCTTTGAAGATTTCTTGTAAAAATTATAGACCAACCTTTCTCTAACTTCATGAAGTCTTGACAGACATTCCTCATGAGCTTTTGGACTAAGGAACTTGTGACAACTTGGTTTGGAAACTTTGAGTTTTTGAGAAATCATGGGATCAAGCACATGTGAGGTTCAATTGTCTATTATCTTGCTTAGATTGATTCCTTTTACCATAAACACTTTCTTGATTAGGTTTCAAACTAAATGTCTAATGTCCAAATTTCTTTTCATCCCATAAGGTCCATTATGTGGAAATCAAGGAAATTAAGGCAATAGTTTCTTAATGTTGACTTTACTAAGAGCAAATTAAGATGTAAATCCAAATTCCTAGAAGCCTCTAAGGATGGAATCCTTTGGGAAATAAATAACACTTGGATTTGTCAAAGGTATTTGCTCCTCCCAAAGGGTTTGAAATTTTTAGGATTTTGTGAATGTTTGTTTTCAAGTGTTTCTAGATCTAATCAAAGTGTTTGATTTCAAAATGATGCACAACCCTAGGATGAAAAGAGATAATATTTGTTGAACTCCCACTTGGATAAATCCAGCCGTGCTTATTCAAAGTGGATGAATAGAAGCTTGACCACACTGGCTCCCCTCCATGGCACACACTTCTTGGGTCAGCCAAGCTTCAGCTCTCATGAATCTCCCATGACAAACTTTTCATCTCTACTTTGAACCACAAGTACGTGGGATGACTTCAGAACGACCGTTCTTGCACCAACAAATAGATAGGGATTTGGATCACTATAACAAAGGCTCTAGTATAGGAATTTCATTCGTGGGGGATCATCCATATGACAAGAGACCATTGTTTCCCTTGTTGTTGAAACAATCCTTGTGATGCTTGAACTTTCCTCAAGTACCCACACTTTATTCCAGGTGGAAGTTGCTTGGCTTTAGCGTGTTCCCGATTGGGTCGTTCCCTTGGGGTGAGTACTTTTTCCCACTAAGGCAGACACTCTAAAGATAAACAATAACAAGCAAGCACATCTATAGTTCTATCAATCTTTGTTTGTGTGAACAAAGAGAGAACACATGCAATATACTTAACTCACACTAGCAAGGTTTGTTCAATTTTAAAATGCCCAAATTGAAGTGTGGAGGTAATCTTGTATACAACTTAATATCACCAAAAAACATTTGATTCTCAAGATCGCTATGAAGCATGAGAGAAGTGCATACACCTTTTAAATGATATTAACTTGTAAAAGAGATTACAAAACAAAGAGTACACATGTTGATTTTAAACCACAAAGCAATAATGGATTCTTTTTAATAGCACTAGGATGAAATGTGAAGTTTGTTTGTTCAATTCTTAAATCCAAAAACCAACTCTAGTAAGTTCCTAAGGTTCTTTTTAACTCTTTTCTTGCTCCTTCTAAAACCCAAACAAAAATTATTTGAATCCTAAAAGCTAAAGATAACAAAGTCCTTAAAATGGGATTATAATTGCTCCCAAAGTCTTTAACAATACTTCTTACAATCATGTGATAATGCCATCGTAGAAATTCTCCTTGTTTCCTCCTTCACTTCTTGATCATTTCAACCTATAAAAGCTGGTTAATCTATAGAAAACAGAGGCACAAACAGGTTAAAAGCTCAAGGAGATGAAAACAAAAGAGCACATGTTAAATAAAAATTGAAAAGCTACCTTTTACCCAACTCTAGCGTTGCAATCCACATATGCATTGCTATTTGGAGCAGTTCAATGATGCTATGGTGAAGTGAGCATCGCTCTGTGGAGAAACATAGACCACATATGCCTCACTATTTCACCCAACACCACTGTTTGGAGTTTGACTGGTTGGCTTGGGTTGAAAATGATAGGAGCATCGCACTTTGGAGTAGATGCAACGTCACTATTTGACCTTTGTAACGTCGCTCCTTCCTGTAGACACAAAAATTTGAAAAAAACTGTTAATTTTTTGAAATTTTCCCTCCTTCTAGTGCCAAAATATGAATGGTTGCCTTAGACCTATTCAAACATAGACAAACAACATAGTGTTAGTCATCAAACACATTTAAAACAATCATTCCCCATGTAATCCATTTAAACACCAAGAACAAGAAATAAAACAAAGATAATCAATTAAAAGCTATAAAATCTCGCTCTTAAACATTCAAACCACTATCCCATTGGGGAATTGGTGCTATTTTGATGTGGAAAATAGCCCTTTCCAAATTCTTTGCTGCAATTTGATGAATATTTGTCGATCATTGTGAGCTCCTTGATGAAATTTGACCATAACCTAGCTAAAATGGATGAAATGCAATGAAGACTTGGATAACAATGGATGATCTTGCATAAAAATTCATAAATGATTAACCTTGCATGAAGTTGTGGATCCAAAACCAATAGAGAAGCCCTCTATTTATAAGAGAGAATGATGGAGAAATGAGAAAATGGGATGAATATGGGACTAAACATGAGCCAATGGCAAGGTCCCACTTGTCAACATGCTAGTGTAGGAATGAGCACATTTTGGTGAATGTGCAAATAAATGCAATTAGGTAGAAATTTGAAATTTGAAAGATTGCTTGTGGAAGAGGATGTGGAAGAGGAGTTAATTCCACTTGGCTCAAGAAAATGGACTTTTAAGAGGAGTTAATGTCATGTTGGAAGACAAATCCTTTTGGAGGGAGTTTTCAAATTGGAAGAATATTCCAACAAGATGCCCTTTTGAATGAAAATAGGAGATTTTATAAATCAATTAAATTGATTTACTTGAGCAAGTTGCAAAATCTAGAGGATTTGATGGATTAGTGTTAAAGTTAATTAGGATTTAATTAACTTAGATAGGGATTAGTTTGATTTGACATTTTGACTTAGATTTTTTAAATTTATTTAAATCAAAATGAGAGGAATTTGAGACATTAGATTTAATTAAATAAAGTTTGATTTATTTAATTAAAAGGGGCGATGTTAGGTTTGATTAAATAAGTATGATTTATTTAATCAAAAGAGGGACTATGATTTAACTAAATAAAATGAATTATTTAATTAAAAGAAGAACATTAGGATTAAATAAGGTTGATTTATTTAATCAAAGAGGAAAATTAGGGTTAATTAAATAAAGTGATTTATTTAATTAAAAGAGGACAATGATTTAATCAAATAAGATAATTTATTTAATTAAAAGAATAATTATGATGAATTAGTTAAATAAGGATTATTTAATTAACTAGTTAGTAAAGGGGTGATCAAGGAAGAACTAGTGTTAGTAAATCAGGATCAAGTGCATGATATCAATTAGGATAATTTCGGTGTCTACACATCCCCACTTAACTAAAAGTATCCACCTATTATCTGTCATGCAACTGAAGTCATTAGTCAAGTCAACTAGTATACACTTCATAATAACTACATGCAATTGAAGATAACTGAACCATAACTGAACTGAACTGAACTGAACTGAACTGAACTAAACTAAACTGAACTGAACTAAATTGATACTGAACTGATACTAAACTGAATTGAACTGATACTGAACTAATAGTGCCACTCCACTCTTGTAATTATCAATCCCTATTTTGTAGGAACCAAGACATGCATTACTAAAGTGTTATCAATCCTCCAAACAATTAATTGAAACAAGTTGGGTTCCACCTTCCATGTGGGCACCCCATGTGCTCCTATTATTTAGGAACTCATTTTGGATTCCCCCACATGTTCCTATTATTTAGGAATAATTACAAATGCTAATTTACATGTTTATTTCATTCAAATTTAATCTCTTTCTAATCCTAGTGTTGGGGAACAGTTTCCAAGGACTTAGGAGATACATGAAATATGTTTAGGATTGCAATTAAATGGCATCCTATTCCCACCACTAATATATAATTAAAATATCTAAAATTTTAAATATTTCTTATTATTATACTAATAAAGTATGGGGAATGAACCTAAATAAAAACTACTGACAATTTTTTTCCAGGGAAATTGGTGTAAAGAAGTAGAGGCTAAGAAAGCTTGCTTTAGATGGTTAATAATCCTTTGGAAATTGGCCATTAAAATCAATCATAATGATATTGATATTTGTAATCTTTAAAGAGTACCTGAAACAATTAAGTACCTTTTTTATTGCATTTTTGCTAAGGAAATCTAGAAATTATTTTGTAATGAGTAGAATATTTGGGGAAATAATGGTGAACCTATACCTACTAAAATCCTATTTGATTGTGAAAATGAAATGAAAAAGGACATTGCTTTATTTTGGCATTGCCTCTCCACTAACATTCTTTGGAACATTTGAAAGCACAAAATGATGACAGGTTTCAGGGGCTATAGACACTCAAATAATACTGACATTATGCATCTAAATCAGATCAATTAACAATCAATTCTTCTATTAATTAAATAAAGCAATTTATTGGATTAATTCACTAATGTTCATCATGTTGATATAAATTAATTAATTTATTCAATCAAATCCCTAAAATCCTCTCATCTAATTTAATAAATCAAATTGTTTAAATAAAATGTCAAATCCACTGATTCCTCCAAGTTAATTAATTCTAGATTAATCACCTCCTAAACCTCATTACCCATTCTCTAGGTTTTGACTCAACCTTGGTCAAACTAAACCCCTGATTAACCAACTCACTTGCACATGAAAATAGTTTCTTTTAATTAACTAATTACCTCATTTATCCTCTCAAAAGCATATTCTAAGGAATATTCCCTCATTATATCCCTTTATTTGACTTTCTTACCCAAACAAATTCCCTCCAAAACATCTCAACCACATGCATTAGCTTCTCTTACATCCTCATTTATGCTTCTTACATCCTCTCACATCTTCAACCATATGAATTTATTTCTCTTCCATCCTCCTTTCCTCTTGCACATTCCCCAAAATGTGCTCCACCTTCATTCAATAGATTTGAGACAAGTGTTTCAATCTCATTGGCTCTTCTTTAATCCCACATTGCTCCAATATCTTCATTCTTCAACCCTTCAACCCTATTTATAGAGGGCTTCTCTATGAAGATGATCATCCACAATTATCCACAATCTTAAGCATTCTTGCTAGATCCACAATCATATGCAAATCTACAATCTTATGCATTTGCACTATAGGCACTTTCATCTCCATCACTTGCATCTTTGCATCTTTATCACATTTTGTTCATCATCATTGGAAGCTTATCAAGGGGGTGGGAAAGGGAATCCTTTTCACATCAAAGAAGCACCACTCCCACTATGGGATAGGGTTTGATCATGTTTTCATGTGATTTCATTTAGTTGTTTTGATCCTTTTATCTTGTTTGTATAGGTAGCATGATTGAATATTTCATAGGAGTACTTAATTTTCTAACAACACTAAAGTTTGTTTGTCTTTAAAGCTTATGCAGATTTAGTGCTTACAAACTGGTGCCCACCGTGGGGTAGAAATATAATCTGTTTCTGTTCATCTTCATTTGTTTCAATTGATTTTTCTTTTTGCTTGTGCTAGAATTTTTGTTGCAATTACCTTTCCTTCTACACATTGGGTTTCTTGCTTAGTCGCTATTCATGGTTTCTATTTGGGAGACTTTCTTGCTATCTTTGTTGTTAGAAGATTTTACTGATAGTGTTGTGGATATAGAGATCCGTGTCAATGTTTTCTTTTTTTGGGAAAAGACTTTTTTTTTTTGACTCCAAATTACACTGTGGAGCTTTTGTGTGTTCGCAATTTCTATTTCCTAGGAAAATTTGCTCAAAAGAAAGTCATACTATGTTAGGTAGCCAAAAATGACCGAATCTGAATGCTTTAAGTTTCTACCTTGAAAACGTTCAGAACACACATTTGAACATTTTATTTGCATAGGTACCGAGCATTCACAGGTTAAATTAAGTTGTCATTTGTCGTGTTGAAGAAGGAAATGCTTGATTTTCCTTGTGACTGTCAAAAATGCATCACACAATGAATTCTTACCCTCTGAAATTTCTGATTGATTTGATCTGTTTGAAGATTATGTTTAAATCAAACCATTGATGTTGAAAGAATACTATAGTTTTTCCATGAAAAAGCGTTGGTTGTATTTCTTCAAAATATAAATGTTGATTGTTATAGGCACCAGATCTATTCAAGTTTGTAGAATAGCTTTCTTAAGGTGCACTAAGTTGATGAGTGCCAAAAGAAAGAAGCACAACAAGCATTTTGTGGTCTTCCTCTCATTATTTTTTTGAGGTGTGTATTGTAAGCACAATCTACTAACCTCTTTAGTGAAGAAAAAATTACAAATAAAGATAAATATTTAGCACGAGCTAAATAACTCACTAGATAAGCAGCTGCACTCATTCGTGTATTCAGTGACTGTGATTTAGTCACAAAAATATCACAGAGCATGGATGCAAAATTTGCACCACACGCTGCTGGAGCAAGATCTAGCAGAGATAAAAAAATGAGAAACTGAGTGAACTTTGACTTGTGAGTATTCAAAATTGTTGATTGGAATGAATGCATGAGTGTTTTGTAGACCTATGGTAGACAAACCTCATGGGCACATAAGTTTAGATGATTTAATGGCAACTCCATTAACACATCCATTTTATCTTTTGTTTTACCCTGTCACTAAGTTTTGCAGATTTGATACAACCAAGTGCATTTAAGAAATAGAAAATTACATTTGAACAACATTTAATTGCCTATTGCATTTGAGCTTTCTTTATTTCTAACAGGAAAAACTTGCAGGCATGAAATGATGCACTAGGCACGATTTAAAGATTCAATCACTTCTTACTTACTTGGTGCACATTAAATAAAGCATTATCTTTTGATGTTCTTTTCAACTGTTGTATCAACGTGAGGTTTCATTAATTGTAGATTTTGTAGATTTCAAAAAGGCGTTAGATGTGTAAGGGTTGTGGGTCTGGAGTTACACCGATGGGAAAGCTCACACTTTGGGCAGTGCTGGTGGGTTAGCTATGCCACCGAGGAAATGCCATTAATTCATGGGTGATGTAGTAAAAGGAATAGAAAATATAGTGATTGAGAGCTCTATGACTTGAGAGGTTATCATGGTCCATTGGGTCTCTGTTGTGCAGTTTTCTCACACACGCCCCTTTGAAAGTGGGGACCCTCCTTTGGCTTGGTCTTTTGGTCCATTTTTGTGGCTTGCCCCCTCTTTGTGCTTATCTTTGAAAATATTGGGTTTTGGTCTTTTGTGCTTGCCTTGGTCTTGGAGTCTCACAGATGTCCTCTTTGGGGTGCTCTTCTTTTGCCTTCTCTTTTCCCCTTTGTTGTTTTTGTTTGGGTCCTAAGGGTTTTGGGTTTTTTCCACTTGGCTTTCCCTTGTTTTCTTTCTTCCCTTTGTTCTGCCGAAGGTGGAACCAGGATGGAATCGGGCTTCGAACTTTTCCAAAGTTTGTGGACCAGTTTCCATTCTCGTTCCAGCTCCGCTTCCTTCTTCCTCTCTTCTCTCCATTGTGTTGTTTGTTTTGTCCTGGGGTTCGCTTTCTTCCCTAGGGTTTTCATGGGGCCACTTTCCCTTCCTTTCATTAGAGGCGAGACCGGGATGGAATCAGATTAGGGACTTTTCCAAGGTTTGCTATCCAGCTTCCATTCCCGTTCCGGCTTTGCCTCTCGCATTGTTGTCTTTGTTGTTGCTGCTTTGCCCGCTTTAGTCCCGGTGGCGGTTTGTTCCACCCTCGCTTTTTTTGCCTCTGGCAGAGTCAAGTACAAAATAGATCAGAACTAGGAACTTTGGAGAAATTTTCAAAGTTCCCAGTCTTGATCTAGTTCTGGTTCTAGGTCTGCCCCCATCGAGTTGGTCTTTTCTTCGATAGTCTATTTTTTTGGTCGTTTGGCCCTGGCGCCTCCCCATGTGTGTTTCATTTTTTCTCCACCTGTGTTCGCTAGAGTCGGGAGTAGAATGAAACTGGACTGGGAACTTTGGAAAAGTTCCCAGTTCAGTTTTGGTTCTGGGTCCACCTCTATCGGGTGTGTTGTTTGCTTCTGGTCCTGTCAATGTGCTTGTTTTTGCCGTGTTGGTTCCATTCTCATCTTGGCTCCAGTTCCGCTGGGCTTCTCTTTGGTTCCTGCTTTGGTTCTCGCTTCGATTCCACCAGGGTTGGTTTTCTTTCCACCCTTGCCTATTCCTTCTGGGTTTCCTTTCTCTTTCCCATTCCGCCTTCGTGTCCACCGGGGTGGGTTTTGGTTTTGTTTCGCCTTTTTCCCTTTCCTTTTTGCTTCCACTTGGGCTTGCACTAATTTCTCTAACTTTGGAACTCTATGGACCTGATCAGATTTTGAGGATGTATTGGGCATTAATGGTGGCCTTTGTGGGTGCAGGTCGGATTGAGTTGGGTGCTGTTGGGATTTGCAAGATTTACTTTAAAGATTTGGGCATGATTTGCGGATGCAGTCGAGTACATTTTGTTGCTATAGTCACGAATCCCATTCCTACACACTAGGTCGATGCATTTTGTGTTTATTAATGGTGGACAGACCTGGTTGGTGGATTCGATCGGGTTTTGTTTGATCTGGACCGTCCGTTTTCCGTATTTTGGATTGGATCGATGGCTTGTGTTCCTCCTGGTTTTCACGTGCAATGTTGTTCCTCTATTCGTGTGGGTGTTCATTTATTGCTGGGTGTGGCTCGAGGGTTTGTTCCTTGACTTCATGTGATCCCAGGTTGATCTGATGGCGTCCCTTGTTGCATTCATGATTGAATGGTGAGTTATTGCTGTCTGTTGGGGCCGATTTGGTTAGTGGTCGAGTTGTTTGTAGCCCTAGCTTTGTTTCACGTAGGCAATTTTCTTTAAGTATGGCATTTTGCCTCTTTTATAAAGGGTTGGTTAGTTGGGCTCTTTCCCACTAGTCGATCAAGTAGACTAAGTCAGAAGGCTTGTAATCAGTAGGTTAGTAGTAGAGTAGCATGTTAGCAGATTAGAAGTAGCTTTCATATTTCAAGCAAGTGCTGTAACAGATCAAAAATTTTGTGAATATGATGATTTAATACAAAGTGCAAATATTGTGTTATGGCTGGTGCCTCCTTTTCATTAAGTAATCTTGCATGTTTCTTGTTCCATATTTCAAACTTCTTGGAAATGCTTGAATGTAGATTAAATTTAGTTTGTAGTGGTTGATGATCTAATATCTGAAGTGTTGTAGCAATCCCTGGTTCATATCTTGGGCAGTTTCTTGATTATGGGAATGTTGTACAAGGTCAACCTGTACCTTATATTCGTGTTCTTAGTTCAACTGTATGTATTCGTTTAGTCCCATTGAATGAGTGCCTTCAATCTGAAAATCTTTAACACCTTAGAAGATTGCACTATTTTATGCCAGATTGCAGGTATAGCTTGGGTCAACCGGAAATTAGTTTAAGGGATTGGTCAATTCTAGGTCTTTCATCATTTGCATGATTAGTCTTAGAAGTAGTGTTAATGGTTAAGAATTCTGAAACCCTTATCTTTTTTTGTTTCTTTATTAAATGGTTAGGACAAAAAGTTAAAGCATCACTATATCTTAAAATCTGATGAGTTTAGAGCTTCCGACACTTGCACATAAGACCCCTTGTGATTACTAGCATATTCACATTTATCATTGAGTTTGTTCTATTGCATTGTCATTACCTGACACCTGAGAGACCTTGGGGTTATCTCTTTGTTCATAGAGATCAACCTTTCAAGAGAGATAGGATAACTTTTATTTTGTCTGAGTTGTTGAAGTGCAGAAACACCAAACAATAGTCTCCACCCATAGCCTATGGTGTTTACCTTTTCCCTTGCAAAAATCATTGGCAATCCACCCTTACAGTTTTTGTTCTTTCTACATTTTTCATTTTTCATCATGGAGAGCACAACGTAAATTTGGGGTGAATCTTTAGGGATCGCTACATAGAATTTTGCTTCGCTGCTAGGCTTGATTCTTTGTAGCTTCAGGATAGATTTATTATATTACAAGCTCATTAGTGGAGAGGTAGTTGCTCGCCAAATTGGAGAGGTGAAAGGTGTTACTCTATTTTTAAGCATACAAATCTTTGTATATCTCTGACAAGCACGTACTAATAGAACAAGAATGAAAATATTTGAGTATCTCTGCCTAGGCGTGTTCATCTATTTTCAACATGAATTATCTCACTTAATGATTGATGTATGATTTTGAAATGATGTATAACATGGACTGCTCACTTCAAATTTGTAAAGATCTGCTAGCGCTTTCTCATAAATGTCCCTGCTCAAAGATTTGAAAATCCATTTGTTTTTAATGTGAAAGTAGAAGTCTCCGATTCTCATAAATGCAACATTTGTTTATTTTTAATCATTTTGTGGCATGCAAGTCATCTTTGGAAGTGGCAATAAATGCCATTATTTATTTTAAGAGCTTGAATCATAGGAGCTTTGCAACATTGCAAAGAAGACTTATAAGATTTCTTTCAAAATAATTTACTTCACATATTTGCATTTAAGATTATTTGTTGTGAAACTGAAGTTTTTTTACAAAAAATAGAATCTCACTTTGCTTTGTCTCTTAGCAGTTAAAAATGTCATCAACAAATACTGTTTACTTTGCGTAATGAATCAATGGCAACCTCTCTCACATTGGGATCACAGAATGATGGTATAGAAAGGCAAAAATCCATAACATAACAAGCAGATTTGAGTTGGAGAAGTGGGCTTTGAACTTGAAAAAAAAGCATTTTTAAATGCTTATTGTAATAGTCTATAGCATCCATGGCTACTTTTATTTTCTATTTTAGGCCAACTAGATCAATTTGTGTTTAAAATCAATCATTATTTTGATTTTTTCAAGTTGGTTAAGATTGAACTTAGAAACATACTAGACTTTGATTTTGGACTAAAATTGAACAAGCAACTTCACACTTGGTTTTTGGTACTTAAAATGAACTCACCATTGCTTTAGGGTTTAAAATAAACAAGTGCTTGAATTGTGTGATTTTGTCTTTGGTGCATTTTGAGTGCATATCCTCTCCCCTTGCACTTCATGCAATCTTGGGTGCAAGAGAAATAATCAAAATGTATTTTATTGCTTTGAGTCACCTTTAAGAGAGGGCTTACTATGAGACACACCCCACAATGGGAAACTCATAGGCAAGTTATTGCAAGTAAGTTTACCGACGGGCTATATCAAAGGGTGTGAAATTTTGAGAAATTAGCATCAATCTGTGCTAACAATAGACTGCACCTAATCCTAGTGGAATAGGCATGGTTGAAGAGCCTTAAGTGGCCAAGTGGGTGAGTGTTGGTTCTGGTGTTCATGATTTGTTTTCAGTAAGAACCTTGTTTGTAGTAACCAACCAGTCCATCCAATGAGTTTATCAAAGTGGTGCATTGGAACTTAGATTCCAAGAACTTACTTACCATGTTCGATCTTGGTTAAATTATAGAGGTTAAGACTTCATTCTTAACATACCTTTATAATTTTTTTCCTTGGTTGCATGTAAAATCATCTCTTCTACTACGAAGGGCATGAGGCAAGCCCACCAAGAAAAACGTTCCAATTGAGCTAGGATGTTATATTGCTTATGAGTCAGTTTGAAAACATATTGGTTGGATCTCAAATGTTGAAAACACACATTCCACATAGTCATCAAAATTTCAAACCCTTTGGAAAGAGAAAATATCCTTGAAGAGTCTAAATATTACTGCCTATCCCTAGGGATTTTATCCTTAGAGGCTTCTAAATATTTGGGCCCATATCTCAATTTTTTCTCTCCAAAGTCAACCTAGGGAAACTATGGCTTTGAACCTTTGATTTTCACATAATGGACCATGTGGAATGAAAAGGGGTTAAGACATAGATATATAGTTTGAAAGTTAAGGAAGAAGTGTGGATGTGGTAAAAATAATTCATTGACCAAGATTAAATCAATTGAACCCCACAAATGTGCTTGTTATCTTTTGGTCATATAGTTTTCCACAAAAAAATTGGTCTGTTGGTTTGAGTTACTCATAGGGTAAAGCATGTTCTTCACTATAAAATTGGTCTTGTAAACAAGTCCTTAATTTCATTTAGAATCAAAATCAATCATTTTATCCATTCAAAATATTTATCATCCCATCCCACCAAGCAACTCTCTTAAACTTTGGAAACATCATTATCTAGACTTGGGTAAATCCTTAAAACAAATCAAAATCACCTAGTTTAGTTAGGAGTGTGAGAATGCATCCTTTCTCATACCTCTACTTAAATTAGAACCTCTTTGAACAATTTCATCCTAAGGTCACATCCAATATCTTGGGATCTACAAGCTCATTATCCAGATAAAACCAATCAAAATCAAACCTAAAGTCTAGCATTGATCCAAAGTTCCTAAAATTTCAACACCCATATCATTCACCCCTTTCACCCTTCATCTCATCATTGGTCCTAAATTCCTTAGAGGTAAACAAGGTCAAAACACAAGAAAAACATGAAATATAAACTTGATTCATACATCATGAGTGATCTAAGTCAACCAAACTATCAAAGTCTTACAATACCAATTGATTATCAAAATTCACATTTATACAATCCATACATGGGATCATTATCTCCTACAAACTTCAAAGATACAACAAATGTGAGTACGCCCAATCTGAATTTTGGAACACCTTTCCCTATGGTAGATTTAAATCAAAGTGAAAACTTACAAATCTATTAACCAAATGATCAATACACGAGTCTTCAAGAAAACAACATTATCCCATCCAATCCATACATGCCAAATGTGAATAGACCAAGTGCAAACATATTAAACATGAACGCATCAAATACACACTTGGTGAGCTATGTGATAGATAAATTTGCAAATCAAATCAATGTTTTCCAAAATCCAAGCAATACATTGACAACTCAATGTAATGATCCAAGTCAAGGTATCACCATGCAAAATAAAGGTTACCTAAATCAAAGCAATATGTTTCCCAACCACAAAAATGTTCAATATCCACCTATAATGCCAAATCTAAACATCATCCCAAATCAAAAAATTGTCCAAAATCAATTTGTCCATGATCCCATACAAACACCACAATTGTATATTCCAAATATGCTTGACCAACAACCAAATCAACTGTATCAAGGGTGTCGAAATCAAAATCAAGATCAAGATCAAATTTTATGAAATCAAATTGCTTCACTTACCAAAATACTTGATTCATTGCACCAAGAGACATATCCACCCCAAAATATACACACTCTCCCATTGGTTAAACCATGTCATCAAAACATCGAGTTGTCTCCACAACCTCATCAAGAAGAATATCCCTAATTCCAAGAAGTTGGATATCAAGATCAACAACAAGATCAATCACCACATCTCAAAAATCAATCACCACAAGGTCAATTTCAACAAGTACAAATCTTACAAATAAACAAACGTGAATGCACTCCTCTGGGTGAGCCAATTGAATCTTCATTACACAAGCTAGTTAATGCAAAACTCATCACTCTTCCAAAAGTAAGTGCTCTCAACTCTGTCATAAACTTCTCTTAGAATAAGGGTAGATCTTATTGTCAGTATCATAGATAAAATCTCCATAAAACATCAATTTTTTTTCAACTCAAAAATCTTATCTAAGACCTTCTTGATCAAGGAATAATAACTGTTGAGGACAATGATCAAGATTCAACCACTAATAATAGCAGTGAAAATCTCTCCACCACAACTATTGAGGACAATGATCAAGACCTATTCATCAATGAGCACCTTGAAGACATTTCTACGGCAATCAACGATCAAATCAACATACATCAAGAGTCACTTTTCAATCATGATCAAAATCCACCAACAATATCCAACAATGATCCAATTCAAGAAATGCTAACATCATTTGATCCTATGATTGAAAACATTTACAATATCTCCAACACAACTATTAAGGACAATGATCAAGATCTATCCATCAATGAGCACCTTGAAGATGTTTCTACTTCATCCAATGATCAAATCAACATACATCAAGAGTCAATTTTTAATCATGATCAAAACCCCTCAACAATATACAACAATGATTTATTTCAAGATGTGTTAACATTATTTGATCCTATTGACATAATCCAAGATCCACCCACCAATGATATTGTTGACAATGCCTCTACATCACCTAATGAGTTAGAGGACATATCTCAAGAATTTATTCCAAATCATGATCAAAATATTTCACCAAAGTCTAGCAATGGTCCTTTTCAAGACATATTGATATCCTTTGACCTCATGGTTATAGATATTGAAGGAATCCTCAACTCAACACCCAATCCAAATCAACTCAAATCTCAAGAGGATATTGAGTTGCTTCCCATGCCTAATAAAAATATCCAAGAACCCTTTGTAAGAAATCCATCCTTTAAAATTAACCCATGTCAAGAACTTGATCCAAAGCATGTCAAAAGCAATTATGAAATCAGACAAGATCAAGAATTTGTATCTCCAAGATATTACAATGATCTAATGGACACTCTTCAATCTATTCAAGATGTCACAAATGATGATCATATCCATATAGCCATTACTGCTCCATCTACCCATGAAATGCTTTCTTTGGATGAACATGTAGATGATCTTCATTGAAAACAAGATTCCTTTACTACTAACATTATTACACAAAAAGAGCAGGTTATTGAATCCTATAGTCAGGTCGAGTTGTCAACATCAGGATAAGATATATCCCAAATTTAGATTGAGGACATCATGTATGAAGATATCCAACATTATCCACTCAAGGAAACAGGTCAAATAGAATAGGATATTTTGGAGTCAGCAGAGTAGTGGATTGAAATAACATCATCTGTAGTGGTCATTTGTCATAGAATGCTTGCTAAATAGGACATCTTGAAACAAGCAGAATCAAAGAACAAAGGTGCTACTACCACCATATTGGGGGAAATTATGTATCAAGAAAACGTCAACATAGGGAGCATGAAGAATCCTTATGATGAAACCAATGCCAATACTACAATCAGCCACATCATGAATCTTCATCCACCCATCACCCCATCTATGAATTGGGACCAGCATCAAAAGAAATATTTAAATCAAAACACGAAGAATGTCATCAAAGAAAAAGAAGTAGTGAAGCATGAAGGACAAATCAAATACACATGGATACCAAAGAATACAAAGAAAGATTATCCATATCAATCTCCATTAGTCAAAGAAACTATGGGGCAAAATAAAAAAAGTGAAATGTATCCATCAAAGACGTCCACAAAAGAAAAAGTAGGCTTCCCAAGTGACGTATAAAGTATATCAAACAATTGGTCCTAATTCCATGCACACTTCCATATCCACCCATTATTGCTCATCTTACCAAGTTTGGAGAGTCAAAAGTTCCAAAATATCAACCAATCCATCTTTTATTCCTAAACACACTCCACCATCCACTCCTTCATACATGATATCCAATTCTCACATTAACCATGTGTTGGAAACCACCCTTCATCTTAAGGATTTAGAAGGAATTATATTTTGATGTGCGCATAAAGACAAAGTTAACCTTGGTATGAACAAAACAGAACAAAATTATCAAAAGTTGCATTCAAGTGCATGTATCTTAGTGAAACAACTTCTTCAAGTAGGATATCGATGGCACATTAAGACAGTGACCTCTACATGAGCTTAAAAAATAAAAAATAAAAAATTCATGAAAGTAGTAAAGAAAAAAACCATCCTCTAGTGAAAACCACTATGGTGGCGGTTTGGACATGTGCCATGATGAAAACTTGGCAACCATGCATCATGTGTAGAATTGAGCATCTGCGTGTGCTTGTTCAAATGGAAGCATCTTATCTCATCCATAAATCCAACATTCCATCCATCTTATGCATAATAAATCCATTTTCATCTATCTACATCCATCTTCCAAATTATCTTGATCTTGATAAAAGTTTGGTGTACACTTTACACTTGCTTATGGTAAACATCTTGACATGGGTCATTTTCATTGATCCTATCCTACCCAACATTATCTAATCCATGAAGCACTATCCAAATGAGAATCGTTTGTTTGAACACCTTATCTTATCGTAAGAGAATCCTTTGTTTGAACACCTTATCTTATCATAAGATAATCCATATCTATCCATCCATACACCTATTCAAGCATCCACCCATGGCATTCCATACATTGTTGGACATTGGGGGAAAATATTTACATCTTGCTTTGGGAATAAACCTTTATCTATATTTTCCAAATTACGTGGTGATCCAAACATTGGAAAATGTAAAATCAAATCAATCAAGGCATTTGTGAGCCAAAATCCAAATCACGAACCCATGGCACATTTTGATGAGAAGATGTTCCTTATCAAGCTTTATCTTTCATCGAACATCAATCCAAACAATCAATATCGATTGCATCTAACGTGCACTTTAATGTCACATCACATCATTCAAATTGTTTTTGTTCCAAACTGATCTTCACAATCTTGATCAAGTAAATCCAATCAATCATTCATCATCTCAGGATATCCTTCCCAATCCTCATGTTTCTTAACACCATCCTTAGATTTTTGTGTATCCTCAACAATGTTATCATCTATAATCCATTAATCAAATCAATCAACCTTACCTCGATTTTCAACAAAATCCCAAAACAGAGCACTGATATCGTCACACATATCCATATCCAAATCATCAAAATCCTGCAAAAATCCCAAAACATTCATAATATCACATCACAACGTCAAAAAAATGGTGTCAAACTACGTTGTCTCTGAGCTTGAACATAGGAAAGGCCATCATCGATGTGCCCCCGAGACACATTAGGTCAATCCTTTAGGAGTCCACCATAATAAACTAGCAATCCAACATGTTCATATTTTCATCAATAAATAGAGTCGTCAGTCGAACTACATCGTATTTGCATGTATAATGTAGGCAAGGCTCATCTTTGATTAGCCCCTGAGGCCCCTAGGATAGGTCTTTAGGTTAGGTCCTTGGTCACAATCTCGAAAACACCAAAACATTGGAAATTTTGAAAATCAAAATATTTGTAAAACAACCTGAAAATCCAAAAAACAGCCTCATAACATTTCAAAATACCAAAAAATTCAAAAAACCTAAAATCATTCATCCCATTTCAAAATTCACCCACAATAAGCATCCACTCACAATAAATCAATCATCACCTTCAACCTTTGGCAAGGCAATCAGAAATACGTATAGAAAATTGAAAGTGAAAACTCAAATGTCAAGGTTTCAAGTCTCGGTCAGTAGGTAAACAAGTTGGTTAACTCTTCACATCAATAGCTTATCATCCAGTTAGTTCCAAAAAATCACCCAATAACATCATGTCCTATGATGAATCCTTCCTACAATGGACATCACCATCAGGCACCACCATAGTTTAGTCTTGGCTAGAGGTATGAAGAACATTAGCTTGTCTTTTTACTTGATTTCTTCTTTTGATTTATCTTATTGCACTCATTCCAATGACATCTCAATGATTTCTAATCAATATTATTTGAGAGAAAGGATTGGGGCATTGATCATTATCTTTTGTTTGTTGTGCTTGTTGGATATTCTTGTAATATAACCTTGGTCATGCAAATTTTGTTCAGTGTGTAGGGAGGATGTTTTGGATACCTTGTTGACTATTACATGGGGAGGTTTTTCCTTTCTATGTTTTGGTCCGAGATGTTTGAAATGTCTGAAGTACATTCTAATAAGGTTTCATATGCCAGGTGTGAACAAGGATACTCCTATTTGTTTGACGAGTCAAAGTCCATCTTACTAGATACAACGTCATCCTGGTTGTCTATACCTTGATGCATTGTATCTATGTGTGTTATAAAAAATAAGGAAAGTTATGCTCTTTACACCCCAATCCTTGGATAAGCAATACATCATCATATCTAATAAAGTCTCGACGACTCATAGACTTGTTGGACTTTTGCATCATCTCAGGTTCAAGGGTTTATCCCTCTCATTCTTCTATCCTCTTTCATGCTAACATGGTATCATGTCATTCACCATAACATCAATTCATTCATCTTGCATCCACAAATCATCTGCATACTCATCTTGCATAATCATACATATCATCATAATAGGAAACCTCATCCATCTCACATGCATTGCATCATCATTTAAGTTGTTTAGGATAATATAAATTTATTATTCTAAACATCTTAAAAACATCACATTTGCATCTTCGTTGTCATATAGATCTGTTAGTCTAACCATCCATACATCCATATTGAAGCTCTTTGTCATGAGATCGACCCTAAAATAAATTTTTTCACTCGATCTCTCAAGGGGGTAGTGTACCAGTGTACTTCTTTCCGTTGGGGCATCTAAAAAATAAGAAAATTTTTAAACTTTGATCTCAACAAGGTTATTCTTTGAACCAATGCAGCAGGTACATTGCTTCAAATAGGGGCAAAATGTACACTCAAATAATACTGACATTATGCATCTAAATCTGATCAATTAATAATCAATTCTTCTATTAATCAAATAAAGCAATTTATTAGATTAATTCACTAATGTTCATCATGTTGATTTAAATAAATAAATTTATTCAATCAAATCCCTAAAATCCTCTCATTTGATTTAATAAATCAAATGTCAAATCCCCTAATTCCTTCAAGTTAATTAATTCTGGACTAATCACCTCCTAACCCTCATTACTCATTCTCTAGGTTTTGACTCAACCTTGGTCAAACTAAACCCCTGATTAACCAACCCACTTGCACATGAAAATACTCTCTTTTAATTAACTAATTACCTCATTTATCGTCTCAAAAGCATATTCTAAGGAATATTCCCTCATTAACTCCCTTTATTTGACTTTCTTACCCAAACAATTTCCCTCCAAAACATCTCAACCACATGCATTAACTACTCTTACATCCTCATTTATGCTTCTTACATCCTCTCATATCTTCAACCATATGCATTTATTTCTCTTCCATCCTCCTTTCCTCTTGCACATTCCCCAAAACATTCTCCATATTAATCCAATAGATTTGAGACAAGTGTCTCAATCTCATTGGCTCTTCTTTAGTCCCATATTGCTACAATCTCTTCATTCTTCAACCCTTCAACCCTATTTATAGAGGGTTTATCTATGAAGATGATCATCCACAATTATCCACAATCTTGAGCATTCTTGCTAGATCCACAATCATATGCAAATCTAAAATCTTATGCATTTACACTATAGGCACTTTCATCTCCATCACCCGCATCTTTGCATCGTTATCACATTTTGTTCATCATCATTGGAAGCTTATCAAGGGGGTAGGAAAGGGAATCCTTTTCACATCAAAGGAGCACCACTCCCACTATGGGATAGGGCTTGATCTTGTTTTCATGTGATTTCATTTAGTTGTTTTGATCCTTTTATCTTGTTTGTATAGGTAGCATGATTGAATATTTCATAGTACTTAATTTTCTAAAAACACTAATATTTGTTTGTCTTTGAAGCTTATTCAGATTTGGTGCTTATAGGGGCATAGGAGGATGCTTACTAAGTCTTGCAAGAGACTCATTATTTATAGTGTTGCCATGCATGTATATATTACAATGGAGATTTCAAAAGATAAATTATGGAGATTCCTAGAGAATAGGGAAATAAATATTGGTGTCCTAGAAGCAAGGTATGGCCACACTTGGCAAGAGGGCCACCCAAGGGTAGATATCTTCCTTAGAGCTCTTCAAGCATTTCAAAATGATCTTAGAGAGGGGCCTAAGGTCAGGGAAGAGATGGTGTAGAATGACAGAACCATGGAACGAGGACCCTTTGATGCCGAGTAGGAAGCAACTAATAAACTATTGAATCTGAAGTATGCATCAAAGTGCAGAGAATTTAGGGTTGGTAATTGAAATGGTTGATCAGTGTAAATGAATTATAGTATGATCCAAAATAGCAAGTTTTTGGAAAAATTGGATACGTACCTGGAGTAATATAGAGGTTTATAATTGTAGACACTTAAAAATGTCTTGAATGATATCATGCACTCAAATCAAATATGCTAACACCATTTTGTCCTAAAACCCATCCTCTTTTCATTTGTGTAATTAAATTAGCCTAGCTATTTAATTAATCACATCATTTTCATCTATTAATCTAATTAATCTAATTAGGTTAATTCCTACCCCTTTCATGATAACCTTTTGTCTTGTTAAATTTGATAAATCAAAATATCTAATTATAACACCCTAAATCCTCTCATTTAAATTAAATAATCTTAATTATTTGATTAAATGTCATTCTAAAAAATAAGTTAATTATTTAGTGAATATCCTAAATTCCTCTAATTTTCATAATTGAAACTTTGTTTTAATTATCAAATTACTAATTAATTCTAACTCTCCCACTTGTAAGGGAATATGCCTTGAGAATATTCCTCCTTTGCACATTCCTCCAAAAGGGGCCATTCTCATAGAATATTCCTTCCCCTTTGTAGATTAAAATTTGGTTTTAATTAACTAAATGCTAATTTCCCTCAAAAAGGGCATATTCCCATAGAATATTCTTTCCCTTTACACTCATTTGGAAAAAGGGAATATTCCTTTTGGTAAAAAAATTTCAACAAGGCTTCTTGTGCAAGTTTTGAAAGTGTGTTTTTTTGGATGAAAGTAAGCCCTTGATTAAATATCATCTTGAATTTTCAACCCTTTATAGGAATCCATGATCCATCGCTCCATTTTCCTTCCATTCTGACTGTTGATTGATCCTTTTGATCTAGGCCACCAATTTCATTTTGCCTATTCTATAAATAGAGCTTGCATCTATTGAATAGGGATCAATATTTTAATAGTAAACTTATGTTGTTAGAATCACTCTCATCTTGCATCCATATTTTATGTTTTAAAGGAATTTTAGGTTAATTTCTTGCATCATATTAGCTTAGAGTATCCATTAATGGCTTCCATGGTAACTTAGTTGCATCCATTTAGTATATATATTAAAACTATGGTTTTAATCTTTTGAATCTTGTATACATTTAGAATAGCTTTGCATACACTCATATTGATCATATTAGCTTTTATCATGCTAATTTAGCTTTCATCATGTTTTACAATACCTCTCTCATCGGTTTCATCGATTCTCTTCAATAGAATCGATCGAAACAAGCTCATTATCCAAGGGATTGGGAAAGGGTCACCATTCCACATCAATGTGACACCACTAACCCAATAGGATAAGTTTAAATGGATTAAAATAGATGTTTATGAAGCTTTCATATTTTAATATGTTAGTTTTAGTGACTTCTTAGCTTAGTTTACATTGAATGATCTTATTGGGATTGATGCATAGTGACTTAAATATGCTTTGAATCCTCATGGATCAAGTGTAGTTGGCCTATACTATGTCATCGATCACATTTTAGCTCTAGAAGGAGGGCTCAACTGATTGAATATGATGAATTTTCTCTAGATTCCTAATTTTCTAGTTTTCCAAGTACAATGACGCTTTTGGAGGCTATAGCGACGCCTTTGTCAGGTAGCGATGCCTTTTTTTGGAATATAGTGATGCTTAATTAAAAAAATAACACCCATTAAAACTTATGATGCTAATACTTTTTAGAGGTATCAAATATTTGAAAATAGTGACACCTCCAAAATAGCGATGCTATCGTCGTCCCTGTTTTACTGCAGAGCGATGACTTTTTGAGTTATGGTGACACCTTTAAAAACAACGATGCTTTTTACTAGGAAGAAAAAATAGTGACTAAATTTTAGCATGTGCTTTAAATTTTTGATTTTATTTGCTCTTTAACATGTCATTGACTTCTAGATTTTTTTTTTTTAGGCTAATTGGTTTTGCAGGTTTGGGCAACAAAATTTGAATTGAAGGAGCATATTGTAATTTGATTATAATTGTAAACAAGTGTTTCGACACTTATGGGGCAATTATAATCCATTTATGATGCTTTATTTCACATTTTAGGACCAAACTAGATTTCTTTTGGGTTTAAAATGAACATTCAAATTGGTTAAAACTAAACCCTCACATCATTATGCTTGGTGGTTTAAAATTGAATAAAACAACTGACATACTTCATTTGGTGCTTAAAATGAATTCATTATGCTTGTCAGGGTTAAAAAGAACAAGTGTCTATTTTTTTTGTGTAATCTTGTTGTGCGTATCCTCTCTGCTTGTGCTTCATGTGATCTTGGGTGAAGAGAACAAACACGTATACCTTTTCTTCTTGGAAGCGCCTATCCTCTCCCCTTGTTCCTTTTGGAAAATATTGGGTGATGAAAAGCATTTTATGCTTCAAAACATGTGTTACCTTTAATAGGTCACCTCCCAACTTGTGAGAGGGAACGATCCAAGTGGTACTTTCATTTTGGTTCACTATAGAAATAATTGGTGTGACAAAAGTCATTTACCAGCTAGTGTAGTTAAACTATACCAATGAAAGTATCCTCTAGTATATGTGTGATATGTTAAAACCCTTAGATGTTTCTAAGGGCTGGGAGGCATCTTAATTGAGTGAATTCATCGCATGTATAGCACCAATTTATCGCAGAATTCTAAATTATCAACCTTGTTATTAGTGGCTCACCATTTCTTCTGAAGTGTATTTTGAAGTAGTGTATTGGAACAACACTATTCCAAGAAGTTACTTACCATGTTCGGTTTTTGGTTGAGGTAATAAAGCAAATGGGGAAGGGACTCCTTTGATTGGCATCTCAAGATGTTACATTTCCTTGACATAGCCTATTTTTCCATTCCATCTTCATAGATTAATCATCTCTTAGGGGATGATGGTAAGCCTACTAAGAAATACACACCTGAACTAGGATTGTTCATGCTTGTGAGTCAGTTTAATACTTGCTTGGTTCTAAAAAATTGCAAACAAACATCAACAAGTCTTTTCAAAATTGCAAACCCTTTGGTCTAAGTATGGATACCCTTTGAAAAAACCTTGATATTGATGCTTGTCCTAAGGATTTTATCCTTAGAGACTTTTAAATATTTTGGTTTACATCCCAATCCATACTTCCCAAAGTTAACTTAGGTAACTATGCCCCTAACTTCATCCATTTCACAAAATGGACCTTGTGAGATGAATGATGTTTTTGACATAGACATTTAGTTTGAAACTTAAGAAAGACAAGTGTTTGTGGAAAAGATAAACTCATTTAAGAAAGATAAATTCACAACTTGAATCCCACATGACCATTTGGCATCCAATCACTCTGGTTGAACAACCTAACCTTACACCCTCTTATCATTCAACCAAAATTTGAACTCATTAAGGGAGAACAAACAAATATAATTAGTAGTTTGAGAAGCTTCACTTTTGAAAAAAAGGAAACACCAATCTAGTGGAGAAACACAACATACATCTTAGATGAACAAGAGGAACAAGATGATATTGTGGTCAGAAGGCTTGTATTACCACCTCCTGTGTGGCAATATATATCCTTGTTTTCATGATATTGTGCTTCTCTAAATGATCTCTTACAAAATCAAGATCCCTAAGAAAAGGTATACATGCCACTATTTAAAACTCAGACATCATATTGCAAAGTATATTTGGAGACATATCTTAAGGAATCACCACAATTGAGATAGATCAATAATGAGATATTTTCTATGCTATTTCATGGATGAACCAAATCTACAAATTTCATAAGAACTTCTCCTTAATCATTGAGTCCTTAGGGTTTGAAAACTTTAGAAGTATAGCATGTTTCTCATTACCTTGGTCTTAAAAAACAAAGTTTCACTCTAGGTTAACATTTGGTGAAACATTTCATCCATCCCTCATCATATTTCATCATTCACTTCATCAAACTTTGCAAAATTTTGAACACACCAAAATTTGGACTTAGACATCTATCAATCCAAAACATAACTTAGTTACTTTGTACATGAAATGAATCCTTTTCCATGCATTTAGTTAAGTTAGTTATCACTTTTGGACTAGTTTATCTTGAAGGTCACAAGTCTACCTGAAAGATTCACAAGTTCATTAACATGTTTTATCCAAACATCAAACATCAAACTTATAGTCAAAAGTGTTGTCCCAATTTTTTTTGCAAAGATCACTTCTCACATCATTCACCTTATTCATATCCCATTATCACCATTGATCCAAAAAGAATTAGAGAATCCCTTTTACCAAGATTTGAGTCAACTAGAGAGTTTAAACATTAGAAATCTCAACATAACTCTCCCATAGGTGACCCACAATTTATGGTAAAGAAAAGATCACAACACAAGAGAATCATGGAAAAAACCAAATTAACATTCACTTTAAGTGATACCAATCCTCAAGAATTTGATCCAAGAATCCATGTTACCCCATAACAACAACTCGTGTCTCCATCAAGGCGATATGAGATAGAAGATGTCATGAACAACCTATTTGAACTTGTTAAGGAAGAAATCATGGATTACAAACAAGAAAATCAAACATTAGAAAACGTGGCTCTGATTTCCCCATATTTTATTGCACAACCTTTGATGCAAGGCTTTACTTCATCCATCATTAGGGCTAAGTCAAACAAAAATTCCTAGTATTGCAGCTAGTCTTGGTAAGGAATTTGGCCACACTCTTCCATTGGAAAGAAACACACTTATGGGTACCCTAAACACCAATCTGTCTCAAAACACCACTTGGACACCAACATTTGGTGCTCCTCCCATTCTTGAACATCCCATACATCAACATAACCCACTTACACTTCATGAATCCATGACAACCTCAACATATCAAGGGCACCCATCTTCATCCATCCCCACAAGTACCACAAGTGTGCACAACATCACACATTGTAGTGTGGACCAAGTTTCACCAATAGAACTAAAAGAGCATGTCAATGCCCTTACGAAAAGTCAGACCTCAAGGCAACAAGGGACATCTTCATCCAATCCCTCAATGAGTTCATCCATCCCATTGATTTCCTAGAACACATTCGTCCCATCCATCACCAACCCAAATCAAAACAACAAATTGGTTACAAACCCCCTCCACCAAGGTAATACCTTGGCCACATCCCATACACAAAGAAATCCCCAAAAAATTGGTCAAGGGAACCCTTTCAATGAATGGACTCAAGGTCCTAATGTGCCATTTCCATCACAATACCTAATGGCACCATCATCATCTTTCCCCTTGGTCCCTATGATCATGCAAAATCAAATGGGACCTCAAACTTATATTCCTCCACCCCAATCCACCATCTTAAAAATAATTTTAAACCAAGGGAACCCCCAACCCCTCATTAACAACCTACAACCCATGTAAAACATCAACACCCAAAATGCATCTAAGATATCCCAACAACCAACCGATCCTACATTACAAGCTTACGCTCTAGCTTTTCAACAAGCACAAGATGCTTATCAACAAGCCTTGCAACAATAGAAAGCACAACAAGCAACCTTAGCAGCCCAAAAACAAAAAAAAACAAGCACAAGTAGCCTTAGCAGCACAACAAGAAGCCTTAGCATCACAACAACAATAGAAATCAACATTAGTAGCCCAACAACAAAAAGAAGCAACCCTAGAAGCACAAAAAGCACAACAAGTAGCCTTAGCAACACAACAACAACATTAACAACAACAAGCTCAATAGTATTCCCAACAACAACAATTGCTTGCCCAACACCAATAATATAGATTATACTATAACCCTCAACAAAACATCATCAACCCAAATAAATTAGGAACATATGTGCCTCCACCACCATCACCATCACAATATCCCACACCACCATAATCACCATACAACACCCCATCATTTCAGAATCCCATGTACAATCCATCCACCATCCCACAATATGTAACATATGTTATTCCACCAAATCCACAAGACGATGTAGCATCACAACTTAAGGTGTTAACATAAGAAATGTAGGATATTCGAATGGGAAAAATGAAGATACCCCATTCTCAAAAAAATGTATGCTCATATCCCTTCGACCAAAACATCACAATGGTACCATTCCCTCTCAGCTTTGAGGTCCCCAAATTTGATAAATACAAAGGAAGAGGAAGTCCTATGGTTCACGTTAAAGAGTTTAACGTCATGTGTATGGAGGTCACCTACAATGAGTCCTATTTGATGTGCCTTTTTCCATGAAGCTTGACATGCCCAACCATTGATTGGTTTTCTCAATTGCCTCCAGGGATCAAAACCTTCCAAGAAATCACTGATAAATTCATAGACCACTTCTCCTTTAATCTTGACATGGACGTTAGCCTAGAGAGTTGTACACTTGCAAAAAAAACAAAGGAGAATCTTTCACCAATTTCTTACAATAATGGAGGCAAAGATCTGGAAAGAGAAAGCGGCCCATTCCTAATGAGCAACAAGTGGGGATCATCATAACGAGTCGATCTAGATCTATCCTTCCACTTGAAGATGTCGTGCATTACCTCTTATGATGAGCTTGTCCCTAGAGACCTTAACATTGAAAAAGCTCTAATCTCACAGGGAAATACCCAAGCTTACAAAGATAATCACCCATCAACTAGTTCAAATGATAAGCCTCATGTCTAGGCTAAAAACAAGAACGTGGAAAATCATGGTGTCATAGATTCTAAGGTGGTCCTAAGTGCTCCTAGTCCAAAAAATAATCAAACATCTAACACTCAACCAACCATACAACAAAACACACCATCACAAAACAATCAAGTCAATAACACCGAAACACAATAGAGATGAACTCCCAACAAGAAAAACTATCTTAAACATAAATATAGATAGTTGTTAGAACCTATTGAAACTATAATGAAAAAATTGGTAGAGTCAAACTTAATAACACTTCCCAATTTTGAAAACTACCAAGAACCATAGGATAAACCACCCTAGTACAACAAAAAAGATCTTTGTGACTTTCACAAAATCAAGGGGCACAAATCATCAAATTGTATGAGGATCAATAATGTTATCCAAGACCTTATCGAGAATGGAGACAAATCTTTTGAGGTACCAGTCAACAACCAGGATCTTAATATATACAAGAACCCCATGCTGGATCATGGCAAAGGAAACAACAATGGAAAAGGTAAGGATTACACAAACATGTAACATACCTATTCCAATGTAGTCACTTCCTGTGATAGTGTCATCATCGTTTTCACCATCAAAGGGCCTAGTGCAGAATGCGGAGTCACCACACAATGTGGCAAGTTTACCATCCAAGGAGCTCCATCTCAGCCTAGGGCACAACCCACTTTGCCTAGATCAAACCCTAGCAAGTACAATATCCTAGATCAACTTAAGAAGATCGCCGTATAGATCTTTATCTTGGAACTATTAAGGCTATCCCTCGCACATAGGGAAATATTAGAGAAGGATTTTTCTTCATCATCCGTACCTGAGGATATGGATACAAAACAATATCAAGCTATGGTAGGGCATATCACTATCCCTCATATTCTTACCTTCTTGGAACAAGAATTACCATTGTAGCCATATCATAATTGTGCTTTACATCTTGAGGTCATTATTCATAAGAAAAAGGTTAAAAGAGTCTTAGTAGATGGAGGTGTTGGTCTGAAAATTTTCACCCTACAACTAATCAATAACTTGGGCTATTCAGAAGATGCTATTGAGAAAGAAAAGAGTACAACCATCAGAGTGTATGATGACCAAGAACGGGTATCACAAGGCATCATTACGATACCCATCCCAGTGGGACCTATCATTGCAGAAACTACATGATAAGTGTTGGACCTTGATCTCCCCTACAAAATCTTGCTTGGTCGACCATGGATCCATGCCCTAAAATTTGTAGCTTCGACCTATCATCAATGTGTAAAGTTTCCTTTTGAGGATAGAGAAGTTACCCTCCATGGAGATCCTGAGCCCTTTTACTACTATAAAAACCTTGAGGCCAAGTTTTACAAAATACCTCAAATCCCTAAAAATGATGAAGGGCCTACACCATCCTCCTCATTTGTTGACCCATCATCCCTTCCATCTACCTCAAAAACAAAAATTCCCATTGTGTAGAACATTCCTGATATCAAAGCAGTGATCCAGGATGATGGTTGTGAAAACTATAAACTAATGAAGGATACTTTTGTATTGGGGGAGCTACCTCTTTCTCCCAAATCTCAGGGGAAACCCGCACCTCTCAACAAAGTGGATGAAACAATAAAGATGACAACTACTACCTTCACTAAGTGGAGGGATTTGAACAAAGAATATGCCAATGAGGATGTCTCTAAAGTACTCTATGAAGATAACCGACCCATCCCCATTCTTCCCATGGAAGATGACAACAAAGGCTTGCAGCTAATGAAGGGATGGGGATATAGCAAGAATGAGAAACTGGGAAAAAATGACAATGGTTTTCTAGAACCCATTGTTCTTGAGAAACATCCAAAGAATCTTGGCTTAGGATGTACTACTAGCAAGGTTACCCTTCTTGGCAAAGGTACTTTTGCTAAATGAGCCGAGGCTTCCTCTTGATTACCTAGATCATGTGATACTTCCCTAGATGAATTCCCCCTTGATGTTGCTGACCTATTTGAGAATAAATCTCTCTTCATGATATCCACAACATCTTTCACCTAAAATGACCAAACCACAAAAAAATCTTTTATACCCCAACTCATCGACTGGGACCAAAAAGGACCATCGATTCTAGGTTTATTCAAAAATGATGAAGCAATCTCAAAATTCATGGGAATCCATGACAACTTACCATGGGAAGATCAAAAAGTTGGTTTTAATATATAGCTAGACATAGGGGCATACTACGAGAAGATGATTGAATCCTTTAGTCACAAAAATGATGACATACAACTAACATGTAGATCTTTGAATGAAAACCACACTGTGGCACTTTCTGATCCTAAAATAGTAAAAATAAAGGATGCATTCAAAGGTGAAAAAATATATGAGGTGCCAAAGGATGAAGGATATAATCTCTCCCTTAGTGCAATGCATCTAGAAAATTTAGCAGTGTTAGCAAAAAAAGGCTACTCTTATAAATTTGGGAACCGAAGAAGCACCCAGGATAACTTTCTATGTTGAATCCTTGTTAGATGAAGAACATAAGAACCTAGCAACATTCTTGAAAGAGAGAAGAGCCAAATTTGCATGGTCATACACAGATATGCTAGGGCTTGATATAGAAGTGGTTGTGCATCATTTAGCAATCTATCCTGAAGCCAAACCAGTGAAGCAAAAATTGAGAAAGATGCACCCTCAAATAACACTCTTAGTGAAACTTGAGTTACAAAAGCTTCTTGATGTCAAATTTATTTGACCGATTGACTATCTTGAGTGGGTTTCAAACTTGGTACTAGTCTCCAAATTCACTGGGGGCATCAAAATATGCATAGACTTTAGGGATTTGAACAAAGCATGTCCAAAGGATGATTTCCCTCTTCCCAACATCGACATCATTGTCGACCTAATGACTCAAAATGAAATGTTGTTGCTCATGGATGGATTTTTAGGCTATAATCAAATCATGATCACCAAGGAAGATCAACACAAAAATACCTTCACTTGTCCATGGGGAACATATTAAACATGATGTCGTTTGCGCTGAAAAACACAAGAGCGACCTATCAAAGAGCGATGACCCTCATCTTTCATGATATGATCCACAAAGTAGTTGAAGACTATGTGGATGATATTTTGGCCAAATCAATGAAAAGGAGTGAGCACATAGAAGTATTAAGACCCATATTCGACAGGTTCAAAGAGTACAAGGTATGACTGAACCCAAAAATGTGTGTCTTTGGGGTTACATCAGGAAAGGTTCTTGGCTACATTGTATCACAGAGGGATATAAATTGAACCAAAAAAGGTGAAAGCAATACTAGACATAGAACCACAACAAACATTGAAGTAGATGAGAGGGTTACACAGAAGATTGTAGTCCATCAGAAGGTTCATAGTACAATTATCAGACAAGATCCACCCTTTCTTGCATCTTCTCCATAAAAAAATAACTTATAAGTGGGATGAGAAGTGGGATGAGAAGTGTGATAAATCTTTTTAGAAGATCAAGGAATACCTATTGACACCACTAGTGCTCATGTCACTGATACCAAACAAGCCATTGATCCTGTATATCTCAGCAACATTAGAAACACTAGGTGCTCTTCTAGCATAAAATGATGAAAACGAAAAAGAAAGGGTGATTTATTACATCAGCATGGCATTGGTAGGCTATGAAATGAACTAGTCATCCATTGAGAAAGCATGCTTATTAGTATTTTTTACTTCAAAAAATATTAGAAATTACATGCTGTCACACCAAATCAAACTTATAGAAAATATTGACCCATTGAAATACCTGTTATCCAAAGCAACTCTCACGGGGAGAATGGCCAAATGGGTAATGATATTAACTAAACTTGACATGGAGTATGTTGAGCATAAGGAAATCAAAGGAAAAGTAATTGTAGATCAACTACTAGAAGCACCTATCTACATAGAGAACCCTTTGATATCTGAATTCCCTAATGGATCAGTGTTCCTTGTCAATATAACCAATCAATAGAAAGTGTACTTTGATGGATCATTTACCCAACATGGATTAGTGGTGGGTATTCTCTTTTTCACCCCTCAAGGTGACTATATTCCAAAGTCATACCGATTATCATTTCCATGTACTAATAAAATTACGGAGTACGAAACCTTAATAACCAGTCTAAGGATAGTAGTTCAAGGGTAGATACAAGAGATGAAAGTCTATGGAAACTCATAGCTGGTTATCAACCAAGTCAATGATGACTAACAAACTAAGGATGATAAGCTTACTCCTTTCAAGAAGATGGTAGAAAGTCTCAAAGACTTTTTCATAGGTATAACTTTTGAGCAGATTCCTCGCATGAAAAATCAAGTAGCAGATGCCATGGTGAGAATTGGATCATTATTAGATATGTTGCACAACATTATTCAATGTAAATTATTGGTAGAACAACTTCTTGTACCGACTTTCAAAATCCTTGAAGTTGAATTTCCATGTGTTATCGTTGGTCCTAGTTCCTTGTGGTATCATGATATATTCACTTACCTTAGTAGAGGAACCCTCCCATTCGATATCACCTCCAATATTAAGAAGACCTTTGTTAAAAAGGCATCCTGATTCATGATCCTAGGTGATACCTTATACTACCAAAGAATCAAAGGGACATTACTATGGTCTTAACCAAAAGGAATACTTGACCACCTTAATAGAAGTACATGATGGAAAATGTTGGTCCCAATCTAGTGGTATGAATTTAGCTAAGAAATTGTTGAGGACGAGGTGAACCACCAAAAATGTATATGTCTAACAAGGGAAAGAGAATTCCCCTTTACTAGGCCCCTAGGGATTTTCACCTAAGGAGCACTTATTTTAGGAATGAAACTCTTTCCACTTTGGTGATATGACTCTTTTGGTGAATTCATTCAAAGAGTTGAGGTTGAATAGGGTTGTGTTGTGTGTGTGAGGAGTGTGGATAAGTGCAGGAAATGAAATGAAAGTAAAATAACTATAGAATATAAAAAAATAAAATGCAAACTAAATATAACTAAACTATATGCCCTAAATGCATGCAAACTAGAAATAAACTAGAAATAATAGAAGTGGTGCACCTGGAAATGGAGATTTGTAGATGAGAAGCCCTGAAATGTTCAGGAATCTTCTTGAAATGTGCAAAGGGACACTTACGCCAGAATGGGCAACCTAGTCCTTCTACCAGGAAAATCTGTCGGAGTGGGTTTCTTCCAAAAGGGTATCTAGAAATATAAAAACCCCAAAAAAAAGGTTTCAGAGGGACTAGGTCACAATCGTTGGTGACCTAGTCCTCTTCTAAATTTTTGAGAATCTGGAAGTAGAGATTGGAGCCTTCGATCTGCACTTCGGATCTTGATAGGTGTCTGGTTCAGATTCTGTAGAAAATGGGCTGAAGGAGATCTCCAAGCATCAACTAGGGCTTTGTTGAATTGAATGATTTTGATGAGTTGGCAACACCATTTAGCACCTTTCTCTTTGATAAACCTACATACAAAAACCTACAAATCACACATGCAAAGAGGAGACAAAGGGTTAGGGTTAGAGAATAGGGGTTTGCCTTAGTGAAATCCCATTTTGATAATCAAATCCAAATGAAATAGAGTGAAAGGAAGAGATGATTGAATGAATAAGCAAATATAAACACTCACAAAATCCTTTGTTGTTGAAGTCTGCAACATACAAAAATCAACTCCAATGGAGGTTGCTTGAGATGCCTTGTGCTTGAATTCTTGCTTGTGAAGATTGAGTGTAAGAGTGCTTGTGAAGATGAAAATGAGCTTAGGGGGAGAGTAAGAGAGTTAGAGAAGGAAAATTAAAATGAAAACCCTTATTTGTACATGCTATGCCCTAATTTATGGAAAATGTCACATGATAGTCCAACACTATGGTTTTGGGGGAAATTTCTTGTTAGGTTTTGAATTTTAAGCCAAAAGGGACTAGGTCGCCCAAGGTCGCGACCTAGTCCACTTGGGAAAATTCAAGTGGTGGTCAGGAATACAAAGGTGTTTAATGATGCTTATTAGGCTTGCCTCCTGAAACACACTTAAGTTGGGCTTAAGAGTACATTAAGGGGACAAATTAACATAAGAAAAGCGTTAAATTAGTGATGATAAGCCTAGGAAAGTGTGAAAATGCATTACAAAAATTTACAACACTTTGTCACAAGGCTTGGAAAGGGGTGAAAGGGGGTTATTTAGGTGAATTATGTTGAAAGGGTCTTATAAAAGTGAGAATATGTGTTACAACACTTCACAACACCTTTGTAAAACACCGTTAGATTATTGTTGATTTGCAAGCATTTAAGACTAAATCAAGGAAAAACAAGGCCAAAATCCAAGGGAAAAGGCCAAAATGAGTGAAAATGTGTCAAAGGCTACACTTTTTGGTGACAAATTTAGCCGCCACTTTAGTGAGAGGATGAAATTGCTTCAAACTCACACTAAATTAGCCAAATCATGCATGTTAAGTGAGATCCATTGTATTTATGCTAGTAAGGTGAGATGACTATGATATGTGTGTGTGAATATGTGTACTAATTAAAAGGATAAACAAACACACCAATGCGACATTATATTGAAGAAATTAAAGTTAAAAGAGAAACAAACTCTCAACACAACAATTTCTTCAATGACGTCCCATTGTCCTCTATCTCTAAGGATTCGATGTAAGTTGCTAGCTCTCAGTTGGTTTAAGCAACATCTTGGTAGAATGACAACTTAGAGAACGTGATTATGCAACATGCATTTATATTGCTAAATGATATGAGATGATTAAGATAAGATATGAAGCTAAAATGCTATGAAAGATAAGATGTTATGCTTAAGAAAATAAGATTGCTAAATGCTGGATAAATGCCACTATAATGCTCACACTATATTCACTAGATCTCAGATCCTTTTCAAAGCACATAGAGGCTGTATTTATAGAGTTTTGGAGGAAAAAACCTAGTTGGCAAAGATCAACGGTTGAAAACAAGCCTGTTAAGATGAACGGTGAAAGATGGAGAAGTTGGAAAAAAATATGGAAACTAGAAAGAAAGCAGGAAGATGTTTCCTTCCCATAAAACCTTTCACTCAAAAATAGAGGAAACTTACCATTGGTCAAGTTTAGTTATTTGGTTGAAGATAATTAAATAATAAAATTATTTAATTTCATGTGACATGTGGATTTGGAAGCTTCTAATTAAATATTACAAATATTTAATTATAAGTGGGATGTGTATAAGAAGTTTCTAATTAAATATTTAAAAATATTTAATTATATGTGTGATGGCTTTTTAGAAGATTTAAAGATGATTTTATGATTTTTCCTCGGCATGTGGTTCCAAATGCTCTGAACTAGGAAAGGTGAGTGCATGAGTTCTCAAAGGGCCAGGATGATAATTATGTCCAAGAAGATGATCGCATGGAGGAATAGTTAATTGCACAAGGCCCACCGCCTGGAGACTCCAACAAGAAAGATGCTCCAGTGAAGCCACCAACGAGAAAGAAGGAATGATAGCATGCCAACAGGGACATTCCGATGAGAGATGGGCCACACGATAGCAAAATGGAAAGGAAATGTGGCAGAAAAATGGAAAAAATTGCAATGACCATCGAAGAAAAATAATGGACGCCCAAACAATCGCCACACAGAAAGCTCCCATCAAAGGTAACTGCGGTGTGGGCCCCATCCGAACATAAAGTAGGCTGAGGCGACATGTCAAGCAACCGAAGCCCAACAAAAGGAAAGGGAAGTGTCTTGAAGGGAAGCTCCAATAGGATGCCATGTGGCAATGGCCAAAAAGCTGTGAATGGTATCAAAACAAAAGGTGAAGCCGCGAAAGAAAGAAAGACTGCAAAGGAAAAGATCGGTGCGTGAATAAATATTCATAGCTTGGTGACTCATAGGGATATTTCGCTTGCAAAGGAAAAGGCAATCCACCAGATATTTTTGCTTCAACATGCGGTTCTAGATGCTCTAAACTAGGAAAGGTGACTGCACGAGTTCTCAGAAGGCCAAGATGAGAATTTTGTCTAGGAAAATGATCGCATGGAGGAATAGTTAATTGCACAAGCTCAAATTTTTCTGCAATGTAACCTTGCTTTTCCTGCTATAGAAGTACAAAATTATGATAATATCTTTCATATGAGGAATATTTTTTTAGCCTCTAATGAATTGGGTTAGTATGGGGCATTGGTTTTTGGATAATGGACAGGCTGAACGAGTAAGAGTTGGATTTGTACTCTGTTTTTTTGGCAATTGTATGCTCATATGATAGTACAAAAATGGAACTTGATCTAGCATTTGGCCTCTTTTGACAAATATGTACATTTTATAAATATTAATATAACATATATAGGCCTTGTGCCTTTTATCAGAAAAAAATAAATATTTACTTTATTTGAAATAAAGCAATGTGATAATTAAATTAAATAAATTGTAAAATTCATTTAATTAATTAAGAAGAAATGGAAAAGTGATTTTGGAAAAAGAAGAATATTTATTTTATTTGAAATAAAGCAATGTGATAATTAAATTAAATAAATTGTAAAATTCATTTAATTAATTAAGAAGAAATGGAAAAGATGATTTTGGAAAAGGAAGAATATTTTCTTTATTTGAAATAAAGCAATGTGATAATTAAATTAAATAAATTGTAAAATCCACATTATTAATTAAGAAGAAATGGAAAAATGATTAAATTAAATAAGTAGCTAAACTTATTTAATTAAGGTAAAGGAATGTAAAAAATGAACAATATAAATAAATTATTTAAATTCATTTATATGTAAATTGAATTTAGAAGATTAATTAAATAACTTGTATTTAATTAATTACCAGACTTATTATAATGTGACCATTTTTAGGTGTATACATGATCAAGAGGGATGATCAAGCCCCCAGGATCAAGATCCCATGGAAAACCAAACATAAGCACAAAAGATCACACAAGGAGTGATGTGAAAGAGTGGGGAGAGAGAAAAAGTCGGATCAAGCTTCGACCATTTGTCCAACTAGTTGTGGATCAGATCTAGGTTGTTTGTTGGAAAGGAAAGGGTGTACTCACTTTGGGCTGATGAGACTTTCAGCTGTCCACCGAGTGAGAATGCCGAAAAGGGGTGAGATACATACACACAGTTGGTATGCACTCACACACACAAAGGTGGCTATGGGGAAAGTCATGCCGCTAGTTGGGCTTCCTATTTAACCATACCAAAGTTATACCTCCTGATAAATTTGATAAGGTGCCACAAAAGACAAGGTTATGGTTCATGAGACAAGCAAATCCTTGGATGCTTAGAACTCATGAACAAGTGCAACATGGCACCGAAAACATGCAAATTGTGTTATGCAAGGTGGCCATGTATGCACAATGCAAAAATGAAAAAGGTAAAATGCAAAAGGGATTTTCAAAGGAGTTTTATTTAGTTCATGCGAGGTCTTTAACTTAGGGAACATTGTGTCTAATGTCTTCAAGAGAGGACCAATCAAAGGATATAAAATTCACAATTTAGGGGATGCAGTGTGTCACATCAGGCCACTAAGAGGAATGCAATATGCTAAGATAGGTTACATTTATGAAGGACATTACACCCAATGTCATCCATAAAGTGAGAAATACATCATATGAAGTGATAAGGCTGCACTAGGAATTGAAGACAAAAAGAAAAATGTGAAAAGAGATAGTGATAGTGTATGCCCCCACTTAAAAGGAATTGCGAAACACTGCACTGTGAGCAATTACTTGAAAGTAGAGAAGTAAAAAATATGCAAAGAAGAAAGAAGGAAATGAGAGTAGACTTGGAAAGCCCTATTCCAAGTGATCTGTTTCCAAGTGAGGCTACATCATGGAAAGAATAGTATGTCACATGCAAGTTAACTTAAGAAATGTCATCCACATCCCAAGCTTGGTCTTGTATGTTCATGAGATGTTAATGTCTAGTCAAAAGAGGTAACGAAAAGTGACATATGAGGACAAGGCTACCTAATCCCTTGCCCCCACTTAGTGTAGGGAAAAGGTGAGCCAAATAGGGTGAAGGTATGTATCAGGGAGAGGAATTAGGTGCCTCAACACAAGAGCACCACACTCCGTGAGATGGTTGAAGTTTACTATTTAAGGAAGATGGAGAGAAGGGAGGTAACCCTACAACTTTCTTGAAAGAGTATGATATGGTAGTTGGTGTTGTTGGAAGAATGAAGAAGATCATATCCCTTGTTAACAGTTTTGTTGTCATTGATGTCACCATGATATATGAATTGCAACTGCAAGACTCTAAGTCATACCAATTTTGTATTATGAATAGGTAATACAAAACTAGCCTCCAATATTTTTCTCTAGAATCCTCTCCGGTAAATAGCTAATACTTCATTTTTGGGGAAATGGGAGCTGTGACTGAGAAATGCATACATGGATAGGAACTTGTGAGCGAAACTATTCAGGATTATCTTCGGTATCAATTTTTTTGTCTTTGCTAATAGGCCTATTGCTGGCCAACCTATCATATAGTAGAAGATATAATGGATTAAAATTTGTTTGTATAATCCATGCCACACATTTGGATTATTAATTGAGAAGATTTGTCAAGTCGGCCTGATTGTAATCCTTGACAATCAGATATATTTACAAGATGTTCTTGTAGAGTTGAAAATATAGAAGCGAAGATGACACTGAGTGAATATTATCAGACTACAAATGGAAGCGAAAAAAGGAAAAGTGTGATCTACTGGCATGCAAATTTTCCTAAATCACAAAGGAACTGAATCTGCACTTGAGGTGTAACTTTATCAGTTCATTCTGGTAGTTAGCCATTTTTTTACTTCATTTTTGTAGGCAGTGAGCCTCCCATTTGGATAGTGAGTCCTGACAGTGAGCCACCCTTTTGTAATATATTATAATCAGTTATACTATATTGTGAGTTAATCCTCACTGTGGTTTTTCCCACTCTAGGTTTTCCGCGTAAAAATTCTAGTGTCTCTTGTGCATTATGTTAATGTTCTATTGATGATTCTACTTATCTTAATTATCACATGTTTTGGATTAATTGGATGGAATATTTTCAATAGGTTAAAGGATATAATGATTCACCCCACCTCTAAGTATATTGGATATTTAACAATTGGTATCAGAGCTTGGTTCCTTTGGAGAATTCTAACAACTTGAGGGAGATATTGAAGATTGAACAAATGGAGGATAATGCAGAACTACATAATTCTCTTGATGATCTAAGAAAATATGAAAATGAGAATAAAGATATGAAAGATAATCTTGACGAGGCAAATGAATGTGTCTATAAGTTAAAGGAACAATTAAGAAAGTTTAAAGAGAGACATAGAGAAGTTAGTGATCAATTGAAACAAGCAAATGAAGACATTACCGGTTTGAAGCTACAAGTAGAAGAAGAGAAAATAATTGAAGAGTGCTTGAATAGAGAGATAAAGAACAAGTTTGATGAATGCTCTAGAATTGAACACGAAGTAGTAAATCTGAGAGCATAATTGGAAAAGGTAAAAGTATGTGAGGATAATTTCAAGACAAGTTCCATGAGGCTTGATGAATTGATTGCTAGAAAAAAACCCTCTAAAGACAAAGGAGGACTAGGATTAGAAACATGTGAAATCTCTAAAGTAGAAAAATAGGAAAAGACTCAAGATAAAGGAAAGAAAAAAATGAATTCAGGAAGAAAACCACCTGTTAGATAGCCAAATGCACAAAGGTACCCATCTTTCAATGAATGTTTTTTTTCTTGCAACAAGTTTGGGCATAAGGCAACTAAATGCAAAAGTAGGATGAATCAATTGTCTGGTTCTTTCCCCAAGCAATGCTATGCCTGTAATAAGTTTCGACATAAAGTGAATGCAAAACTAAGATAATGAACTGGTTTAATGGAGGAAGGATGAATCAATCCTTTGTTGGCTATTGCTATACATGCAATAAATATGGGAATAAGGAAAATCAGTGCACAACAAGGTTTAATGGAAGTCAATCAAGTCAAAGAAGTGTTGTCTGTTATAACTGTAATAAACCAAGACATATTTCAAAGGTATGTAGAAGTGAAAAGGGAAATCAATATGCTCTATAAAGGAAGAATGAACTTGAGAAGAAGGTTGACATGGAAAAAAGTTAAGTAGGAAATGAGTAAATTATGAAAAACAAAGAAGAGTCAAATACTACTGATGCATTTGTACCCTCATCCGGTACAGATGATCCCTTCGGTAACTAGACCTAGCATGGTCTTAGGGGGAGCTTTAGAAAAGTTCCTTAAAACCCTCAATTACGAGATTTTCAGATTTGTGACATGGAGTAAATTTGTAAGAAATCAGTATGCCGAGGTTTTGGAAAAGAAACCAAAAGAAAAGAGGCTTGTATGCTCGTTTGCGGAGCATATTAGGGTTTTTCAGCTCAGCTAAAGAAATTTAGCAGTTTTTCAAATTCCAAGTGCATTAAATGTGAATTAGGGCATCACATTGATCTATAAAGCAAGATTGTGAAGGAGTTTTGATCATTTGTGCATTCAAAAGAAGTAGAGAGAAACTTGGAGTGATTTAGAAGCAAATTGAGGTGCGACTGGTGCAAACCCTAGTTTCGGCTCTTTACGAAGAAAAAGGTATTTTTGATTCTGTGCTACTGTGAGTTTGTGGAAATTCCTTCTTGAATCTTTTTAAGTGTTTGGAATATAGAAAATGACAACTCCTGTAGTCATACAAACACCAGAAAGACCCAGGCCCTCCTACCAAAAAATATTTGATGAAGGTCTTCGAAGATGACCTTGTGGGCGCTTTCTCTTTGATTCCTCATGACATAATGCCGACAGAGGATACCAAAATGTACATTAGGGTTAAGTCAGAATAAATCAATCATTTCAAACTGATTGATATATGGATCAATAATCTCACTGATGATAAATTTTGGTTAAAACCTAAATACTCGAATCTTATGACAATGAAGTTGAACTACTTGAACATTTTTCTAAACTTCAGCTCTATAGTGGATGACCCATATGTAAAGTTGGTTTTTAGAAAAATACAGGATCAGTTCTTATGGACTAATGAACCACACCTGATAAACAAGGAAGCAATTAAAGCTGTCACTGAACTTTGTGACACCAGATCAATACCTATGTTGAAGGCAATAAAAAATGAAATGATATCAAATATCACCAGTGTTTCCTATGAAAAAAGGTCTCTAGCGACAAAACCTATCAGAAAACTAGCTGTGAAGTATGCATCTATAATGATTGGACACAAAATCTACTTCACCAACATAGAGAATTTTGTGTCTACCACAACTATCTATATTATTTATGATATGTTTGTAAATGGTACAAGCTATAATTTGTGTGAATTACTTCGGCAATAGATGCTTGAGAACCTGAGATTGTCAAAGGAGAATAAGTACCCATTTAAGTTTGGTTCTCTAATTGTATGTTTGTTATTCTAATTTTTGAGAATGCTTCCAGGAAGATCTGAAACTGTGTGTTGGGATCCATCCCGACCTATTGCACATCAGATTTTTGAGCATATGAAGAATTTGGGAGATGTGAACGATGTAGAAAATGGCATGATGGCATTCTTTTTAGTGTTCAAGAAGAATATGAATGAGAGATATAGAATTCCGAGGAAGATTGTTGAGAAATACAAAGATGAAATTATATTTCATGTATCTTCTGATGAGTGTATGATAGAAGCTGTTGAACCCTGGACCATCTAGATTCAGCCTCTGGGTTATGAAGTCTAAGAAGATGATGCTGAAGGACATGTGCAAATCTTGTTGAAGAGTCCTAAAGATCTGATGAACCCCAAATTGGGACTTATGCAGAAAAATCCATGAAATTTTGCTTGGAGCAGGACAAAGCTCAAAGTAAGAAAAATGTGGAGAAAATGCTCAATCAATGTTTCACACCTGAATAGTTAGCTTGAGCAAGATCTATTCAAGGATTGAATTCTGTAGAACTACCCAATGTAAGGAGATCCGATAGGACCTCTCCTTCCATACCAACTTCTGGACCTACTACAACAAAGCTTGTGCCCAACACTGCTGATAAAGGCAAAGGCTCGACTCCTTTCAGACCTACTACTAGATCTAGAAAAAGGAAAGGTGTTCCTTTGGTAGCCCCTATCAAATGAAGAAAAGAAAAAGCTACTAGAGAAAATAATATGAGCATTACAAATGACCAGGAGGAAGAGGAAGAAGACCTTGCTACAAAATTGATAAGAAAAAGAAGGGTTAGTGTCTCCTCTAGTGAAGGTGCATCACAGGAAGCCAACATTGGCTTGAGGAAAGTTCAATATGTATCATCTTCAGATGATGAATCATACGATCATGAAGCAAAGAAGGCCAAAATTTTAGAAGAAATTCTATTGGACCAGGAAGAGAAAAACACCTCTCTGATAAGGCCTGGTTCCCCTCTTAAATTAGATGTATTGGTAAATAATTTGGTGAATCAAGATGATATGGTGAAGTCCACTGTGAAAGTGTATAATTTAGTAGGAGAAGAGGATAAAGAAACAATAATTTTGGCCATTATCAAATATATTATCATTTGGGAAGCAAAATGGGATAATATTAAGTGTGATGTTCCTGATGATTTGTGGGAAAGACTGATGAAAAGCAGAGTAGAGGCAATTGAGTTAGAGGAGAGGATACGAAACAAAGCATATAAAGATATTGCATCCTCTCTAACTCCAGATAACTTAGAATATTTGAAAATTATTTGTGCTAAAATGTTCAAGGAGAAAAGAAGGGTTAATACCCTTATGACAAAATATAAGAAATAAATTAGAGGAATAAGGAAGGAAACAATAAGCACTATCAGAAACATTGCAGAAAGATATGGCATGATTGGTGCATCCGGTTCAACCTCTAAACCCAAAAAAGAAACTTCTACAGAAGTCATGGAGGAACCTCCTTCTAGTGCTACATATGATAATGAACCTCTGGAAGTGAATGGAAATAATATCCCTCCAAAAATAGGTAGTACATATATTCTACTAGAAATGAATTCTGAAAATGAAAATATGGAAAATGAAAAACTTGTTGAAGAAAATGCAGAAGTTCAAGTTGCCACCCCTCCGGTACACCCCGGTGAAGAAGAAGAGAAAATAAAATATGAAAAAGAAGAAGAGAAAATTGAAGAAGATAAGGTAGAAGAAAAGGAAATGGAAGAGAAGAATGCAGAAGATGAGAATGCAGAAAAGGTGAATGCTGAGGAAGAAAAAGCAGAGGAGGAAGTAGAAAATAGAAATATGGAATATGTTGCTGGAAAGAATGAAGAAGTATCCCACCAAGTGATATAATCATAGAAATCCACTAGAGAATCCTCCTTCAGTGATGATGTTTTGAAGGGAATGCTATCAAATAAGATTATATTTCAACCGGTAATTCCTCTGAAACTCCTGCAACTTCTAATGAATCAAGGTTATGCAGACCTGAACAAGATTTCTCTGGTACATAAATTGGTGTTAGGTGATGTATTTCATGCATCTGATAGGAGAGAAATAATAGAAATGCATCAGAAAGGGATTGAGCTTATTGAAGATTCCATTAAGGCCCTACAGGATGTTACTCTGGATACATCTATTGATACATATCTTTCTTTGGTTGAGAACTTAAAGCTTCTATTGGACTCCTTTAAGGAGCATGCTACATGATATTGAGAAAAAAAATAGGATGTAGACGAGAAGCTGAATGAGAAAAGACTACTGATCCTTCATGAAAAATGTGCCTTGGCACATGCCAATGTAGAGAAGAGCCTTGAGGCTATAAAGGCTTGTGAAGTTGAAGCCAATTCTATGTTTACATATTGTATAAGGTGGCTTGATGCCACTCAAAGCATAAAAGATCTCATGGAGTCCATTGAGTCCCAGTTGACCACTATCTTTGACACCTATAATGCATCAATGGACAAAGATAGATCAACTTGGAATGCTATTTCAATGCACAAAGAGTTCTTTATGTAATAGAAGCAAAAGGAAGAGATAATCAAAAAATTCAGCTTGCTTGGTGATAACATGAGAATGGAGTATGCTCCGTTAGCCAATGCTTTGGCTAAAGTTGAGAATTTGGACAAGATAAATTTGTCTCTGGATACTCCAAATGAAGCTGAAGAAAATTTTATTGCTTTAAAATTCTTGAACAAGTTGTTGGTATCTTCCAAGAAGAGTTGGGAAGATGGAAAAATGGCCTAGCAAGGTATTCTATAGGAATTGCAAAGTGACCCCTCCTCTGGGTAAAACCTTTTTTTCTATTTTAATTTGCATGAGATAACTCCTTAGGGGTAGTTCAGAAGCTGATTCCATGTGTTTGATCATTTTGGACCATGTGTACATATCTTTCATGTTTTTTTTCTATTCGACCTTTGTCCTTGATGTTAAAGGGGAAGAAGAGGAATGAGAAGTAGAGCACAATTTGTACAGTTTTGTATATTATTTTTTGGAACATGTTGCCATCAATGACAAAGCGGAGATTGTTGGAAGAATGAAGAAGATTATATCCCTTTTTAATAGTTTTATTGTCATTGATGTCACCATGATATATGAGTTGCAACTACAAGACTCTAAGTCATACCAATCCGGTATTCTGAACCAATAATACAAAACTAGCCTCTAGTATTTTGCTCTGGAATCCTCTCTATAAATAGTTGATACTTTAGTTTTTGGGAAATGGTTTGTGACTGAGAAATGCATACATGGACAAGAACTCATGAGCACAACTATTCACAGTTATCTCTGGCATCAATTTTTTTGTCTTTGCTAATAGGCCTATTGTTGGCTAACCTATCATATAGTAGAAGATATAATAGATTAAAATCTATTTGTATAATCCATGCCGACAACTATAGCATGCCACACATTTGGATTATTAATTGAGAAGATTTGTCAGGCTGACCTGATTGTAATCCTTGACAATTAGATATATATACAAGATGTTCTTGTAGAGTTGAAAATATAGAAGCGAAGATGGTGTTGAGCGAATATTAGCAGGCTACAGATGGAAGAGAAAAAAGGAAAAGTGTGATATGCTAGCATGCAAATTTTCTTGAATTACAAAGGAACTAAATTTGTACTTGAGGTGTAACTTTAACAATTCATTTTGGTGGTTAGCCATTTTGTTACTTCATTTTTGTAGGTAGTGAGCCTCCCATTTGGATAGCAAGTCCTGGTAGTGAGCCACCCTTTTGTAATATCTTATAACCAGTTATATGATATTGCGAGTTAATCCTCACCATGGTTTTTCCCACTCTGGGTTTTCCACGTAAAAATTCTGGCGTCTCTTGTGCATTATGTTCATGTTCTATTGATGATTCTTCTTATCTTAATCATCACATGTTTTGGATTGATTGGATGACATCTGTTCAATAAGTTAAAGGATAGACTGATTCACCCCCCTCTCAGTATATTGGATATTTAATAGGTGTCATGTGTTAATTGCATCCTTGTATAGGAGAGAGATTGTATATGAGACCATAACAATCTTCCAAGCTAAATGAAGGGGTTATGTTCTTCGGAGAAGGATTGGTTTTTGTACAAGAACTCAAATCCTATTTAGTGTTATGTGTTGGTCCTTCATGAGGGATGGGAGAGATATATCCCCCATCACCACCATGGGGTAATGTTGTTTATGTAGAGCCAAGTTGAGCATATAAAACATAGGGTTGTTTTGGTTTAGGTTGTGAGGTTTTACACCCTCCTTTAAAGGGATGTGTAAGACCCCAATTGTTACTAGAACTTTTATTTGAAAATGAATTGTTTGTATATGACTCTTTGGACCAAGAGGGTGAAATTTTGGAAGTTTTATTGAAAAGAGGTGTAGAATCTAATGACCCCCAGTTATCATGAAATATTTTTTCTGTAGGTGAAGTATTAGCATCAAATTTTATATGTTTTGATCTAGGAATGAAAGGATTAGGAGAGTTGGAGTTGTTGTGATTAGTTGGTTCATAGCTTCGTTCATCTGTGTCAACCATGTATATCTTGTTATTATGCTCAAATTTCATTGTACGGTGAAGGGTAGATGGGACTCCTTTCATAGCATGAATCCATGGTCTCCCTAGGAGAAGATTGTATGGAAGGGGTCCTTGCATGATATTTATAGAGGTAGGAAACATGACAGACCGACCTCAATAGGTAATGTGATCATCCCTAGTGGTTGCCTATTAGCATTGTCAAAGCCACAAATATGAACATCATTAAGTTGAATGAGCTTTTTGTCTATGCCAAGTTTGTTGAGGAGGTCCATGCTACAAACATTAATTTCCACTCCATTGGCTATGAGAGTGTTCCTAACTAGAGTGTCATTAATGATCACCTTTATCATCAAGAGATCATTCTTGTTTTGAATCTCAAGTGAGGGTAATTCATGTTTAGGAAATGTGATTTCAGATTGGGTTCCTTGCATGGGATGAGAGGGGTATGTGATATTGTATGATTTTATGTAAGATTCGATCTCCTCCATCTATATTTGCACCATTTCTTGAAATAGAAATTTGACTGTAGGTGAAAGTTGAATAAGTTGCCATACAAATATATCAGAAGGAGCCTTTTTAAGGTCCTCAACACTAGGGTCTCTAAGTTGAGAAAAGGGAAATGGTTTAGGAGTGATGTGTGATCCCCTATATGTTTGAGTCACTAAGTTACAACTTAGTGGATGGAATTTTTTTTTATGGTTAGATTGCATCATAGTTTTCAAGATATCTTTTAGTTTCTAATGTGATTCACTAGTGGGAGGAGACTTAGGAGGCCCACTAATTAAAGGAGATCCCACTTGTGTTGTCATAGCCTCAAGAATATTTTATTTATTTGTATGAGTTTTTGGTGAAGGGGATTCTAATGTCACTTGATTATCTTCTCCTAGGGAAGGTTTAGTGTTTGAAGGATAGGTGTCAAGGTTCACACGTTCTTGCACCATTAGAGTCTCTCCAGGAGGAGATTTTTAAGGAGAACTACAAACCGAATGTTCTTCACATTCAAAGGTTGGTTCGTCTAAAGGGAATCCATCACAAGTAGGAGAATGATCAATGGTGCAATTTTCATGTTTAATAAGGGGTTCCCTAGGAGAAGGGGGGAAACTAAGATACTCATGATGATCATCGATTGTAGTTTCTACCGAAAAAGTATCTTCTTCATAATTAGGAGAGATATTAGGGGAAGAAAAAATGTTATTGTCATGATCCCTTATGATTGTGTTGTCATGTTTGTTAAGAGAGGTAAGAGGAGAGAAACAACTAGGATTCTCAGAACTCTCATGAATTGGTTCTTCTAACACCAGAATCTTTGCATCACCAAGAGGAGAGAGAGTAGGGGAAGAACTAATATGATTGTTCAGAACATCCAAGGTTGTATTCTCTATCACTGAAACATTCTCATAGGGAGAGGGTGGGGAAAGTTTCTTAGCATATCTAGATTTGTATGATACTAGCATTCTTTGAACAAAAATGATAATTATATGTAACCATTTCATGCACTATTGTAGCAAGATGAACAATGTAGATACAAATATATAGAATATGTTTATCCAATATATGCTAAGTTTTAAGAATGTAAACAATGTATATGAAAGAATGAAAAAGTACTTTTAGCAAACTTATGCATAGTTTTATGAATGTAAACATTGTATAAGAAAAATTAAAAAGTACTTTTATCAATGTTAAGCACAATTTCATAAATGTAAGCATTTTGCAGATCTAATCATGAAGGTATATCAAAAATGACAACCCTAAATTGATGATTTTGAGTTAGAAGCATAAAACCTATGTTCTCAAAACTTTCTAGACTTATGGTATATGGTACTAGGAGGTCTAGGAAGCACAAAAATAAGGTTTCTAATGCTATAACAGGTAGTTAAAAATGTGAACTGGGACTAGGTCGCCCATAATGGCGAATTAGTCCTAGTAGGGATTTTCTTTCTATTTTTTTGATGTGTTTTGATGTGTTTCAGGCTGTATGATGCATTCCTAAGGGGGAAATGCAAAATTTTAGAAATTTTCAATGAAAAGATATATGCAAAAATGCAAGCTAACATGAACTTTTCACTAATGCATTATTTTATAAACCCTAGGATGCAAACAATGCAAAATAATTATGCAATGCAAGCCTTTTTCCTAAGATGTAACTAGAAAATCAGAAGATTAACAAGTTTTTTCACGTTAGATTCACCAAAATGAACCACCAAAAATGTATATGTCTAACAAGGGAAAGAGGATTCCCCTTTACTAGGCCCCTAGGGTTTTTCACCTAAGGAGCACTTAGTTTAGGAATGACACTCTTTCAAATTTGGTGATATGACTCTTTTGGCAAGTTCATTCAAAGAGTTGAGGTTGAATAGGGTTGTGTTATGTGTTTGAGGAGTGTGGCTAAGTGCAGGAAATGAAACGAAAGTAAACTAACTATGGAATGCAAATAAAGAAAATGTAAACTAAATAGAAATAAACTATATGCCCTAAATACTTGCAAATTGGAAAGAAACTAGAAATAACAGAAGTGGTGCACCTAGAAATGGAGAGTTGTAGATGAGAAGCCTCAAAATTTTTTGGAATCTACCTGAAATGTGCAAAGGGACACTTACGCTAGAATGGGCAACCTAGTCCTTTTGGGAAAATTTTATGGAGTGGGTTTCTTCTAAAAGGGTATCTAGAAATGTTAAAACCTCGAAAAATAGGTTCAGAGGGACTAGGTCGACATTGTTGGCAACCTAGTCCTCTTCTAAATTTTTGAGAATCTGGAAGTAGAGATTGGAGCCTTTGGTCTGCACTTAGGATCTTGACAGGTGTCTGGTTCAGATTATGTAGAAAATGGGCTGAAGGAGGTCTCCAAGCTTCAACTAGGGCTTTGTTAACTTGAATGATTTTGATGAGTTGGAAACACCTTTTAGCAACTTTATCTTTGAAAAACCTACATACAAAAACCTACAAATCACACATGCAAAGAGGAGACAAAGGGTTAGGGTTAGAGAATAGGGGTTTGCCTTAGTCAAACCCCATTTTGATAATCAAATCAAAATGAAATAGAGTGAAAGGAAGAGATGATTGAATGACTAATGAAATACAAACACTCACCAAATCCTTTGTTGTTGAAGTTTGCAACATACAAGAATCGGCTCCAATGGAGGTTGCTTGAGATGCCTTGTGTTTGAATGCTTGATTGTGAAGATTGAGTGCAAGAGTGCTTGTGAAGATGAAAATGAGCTTAGGGGGGAGAGTAAGAGAGGAAAAATGAAGATTAAAACCCTTATTTGTACATTCTATGCCCTAATTTCCCAAAAATGTCACATGATAGGCTGACACTATGGTTTTGGAGGCAAATTCTCATTAGGTTTTTGATTTAATTTTGAATTTTAAGCCAAAAGGGACTAGGTCACCCAAGGTGGCAACCTAGTCCACTTGGGCAAATTCAAGTGGTGGTCAGGAATAAAAAGGTGTTTAATGATGCTTATTAGGCTTGCCTCCTGAAACACACTTAAGTCAGGCCTAAGAGTACATTAAGGGGACAAATTAACATAAGAAAATGGTTGAATTAGTGATGATAAGCCTAGGAAAGTGTGAAAATGCATTACAACACTTTACAACACTTTGTCACAAGGCTTGGAAAGGGGTGAAAGGGGGTTATTTAGGTGAATTATCTTGAAAGGGTCTTATAAAAGTGGGAAGACATGTTACAAAACTTCACAACACCTTTGTAAAACACCGTTAGATTGTTGGTGATTTGCAAGCATTCAAGACTAAATCAAGGTAAAACAAGGCCAAAATCCAAGGGAAAAGGCCAAAATGAGTGAAAATATGTCAAAGTCTACACTTTTGGTGACACACGAGGTACTACTAGCCAACCATGAAAAGAGAAGCCCATAAGTACATTCAAAAGTGTGTCCAATGTCAACAACATGGAGATCTTATTCATGCTCTAGCTCAGGAGTTATAGCCCATAGTCACACCTTGGAATTTCTTGTAATGGGGGCTTGACCTCATAGGAAAGATTACTCCAACCTCATCTAATGGCCACAAGTTCATCATCATGACCACTGGATACTTTACCAAGTGGGTCGAAGCCATTCCTATGACCTATATAATAGGAAAGCAAATTGCAAAATTTATCCTGAATTACCTCATCTATCATTATGGTGTTTTGTAAGACCTTATCTCAGAAAATGGAACACCCTTCAAGAATTAGGATGTGAAAGAGATATTCTAACAATTTAACATCCAAAATTGATTCTCTACCCCATATTACCCTCAAGGCAATGGTCAAGTTGAGGCTACAAACAAGACTATTCTAAAAACCCTAAAGAAAACTATCAATGAAGCTGGTTGTGACTGGTATCTGCAGTTAAATCCTACCCTTTAGGCCTATCAAACCACTATACGCACACCTACAGGTGCAACCCCATTATCCTTAGTCTATGGATCATAATCCATCCAACCTATTGAGGTTGAGCTCCCCTCATTGTGAGTGTCACTACAAAACTTGATCACTGATGAAGAGTATAGAGTATCTTGGCTAAATGAGCTAGAATTCTTGGATGACCATTGTCTAGATGCCGTTAATAATTTACAAGTATACCAAAAGTGACCAAAATAGAGCTATAACAAGAATATCATTAGTTAGTCTTTCCAGGTAGGGGATCTTGTTCTCAAGTAGAATCAATTTTTTTTTTTAGATCAAGATAGTAAAGAAAAGTTTGAGCCTAATTGGTTAGGTCCATTTATCATCACAAAAATCTATGGATCAAGAGCATATCAATTGTTAATGCCTGAAGGTGAACCCTTCTAGGAACCAACCAATAGTTTGCATATTAAAAAGTTTCTCACCTAGGCTTGGAGGGTATAAATATGAAAAAATACAAAAAACTCAAAAAATGGTCAAAAATCCAAAAAATATATAAACAAGATTGAAAATAGTCAAGAAAAAAAATCATCCTCTAGTGAAAACCACTTCGATGGCGCTTTGGGCAAGTACCTTGGTGAAAACCTAGCAAACAAGCACCTTACATAAATAAAGCACCTCCATCTATCTTTGGCTCTTTATCCTATCATTCTTTGCATCACTTCCATTTGTCACATCATTCATCCTATTTATTCCATCACCCATCCATGTCCGCATCATGGCTTGATATTGTGAAGTATCATATCCCCTTTAGTACTACTTGGCATATTCCTAAGGTTAGCTTGTCCTGCCTATATCGAGGTAGTCTATTGCGCCACATTGGGTCAATTTATTCTAGATTAGATTGGGTTCCTGTATATCTTAAGGTTATTTGAAATCTCAAAAAATACTAAAAAAATTCATAAAATCCCATCAAAATCTAAAAACATTAAAATCCCGTACAACTAAAATCCAAAAAAATTTGAAAAGTTATAAAGTCAAAATCCAAAACATCCAAAACATATCAAAATCCGTAAAAATGTCAAAACATTGAAAATCCAAAATAGTACCATCTCGAACTACGAGTCTCTGAGCTTGAACGTAGGCAAACCCATCATTGATGTGCCCCCCGAGACACCCTAGGCTAGTCTTTAGGAGTCTGTCATAATAAACTGACAATCCTTCAACTATTCATATCTCATCAAAAATAAGTTAAATCAGTTGAACTACATGGTCTCTACATGTATAATGTAGGAAAGGCTCATCTTTGATAAGCCCACAAGGCCTCTAGGATAGTATTTTAGGTTAAGTTCTTGGTCAAAATCTTAGAAAACCCCTAAAAATTCACAAATCTCAAAAAATCCCTAAACATTTGAAAACTTAGAAAATCCCTAAACATTTGGAAAACTCATAAAACACAAAAACATTTAGAAAACATAGAAAACCCAAAACATTGGAAAACCTTGGAAAACCCTAAACAACCTCAAATAAATGAAAACCAAAACATTCACATAACTTTTCAAAAAGAGCAAAAACAACCTCAAAACATTTTAAAAATATCAAAACATTGAAATATTTCAAAAAGACCCGAACCATCCATCCCATTTCGCTTTCGCCTGCAATAAAACTTCATCCATAATAAATCAAGTATCATCTTCAAACTTTGGTAAAAAAATAGAAAACAAGTGTCACATGCCGTAAAGTGAAAACCTAAGTGCCAAAATCTAAAGTCTAGATCATAGGTAAATGAGTCAGTGGAGTTTATATCATCGACTTATCACACACCTCATCCTAATCGAAAACATCTGATCAACATGTCCTAGGATGAATCCTTCCTATAATGGACATCAATATCAGAAATCACCTTAGCTACGTTAAACTAGCAAGAGATATAGATAAAACTGACTGTTTGTCTTTGATCTTTCCTTATGATTTATCCTATTGACCTATTCTGAGGACCTCTTGATGATATCTATCAAAATGATTTAGAGAGAAAGGATGGGGAATAGATCATTATCTTTCATTTGCTGTGCTTGTGGGTAATCTTGTAAAATAATCTTAGCGCATACTTACTTAGTTGTATGTAGGGAATTTGTTTGGAGTAGATTATTGACTATTGTGCATGCTTTGGTCCGATATATTCTAAGATTCTAAACTATGTTCCAATGAGGTTTTTAAATGTCAAGGTGATCAAGAACTATCCTATCTATTTGCAGAATCAAATTCCATTACACTAGATACAACACTATCTTGGTTACCAATATCATGATGCATTGTGTCTGTGTTATATCAAAAATAAGGAATGACCAAAAATACCAATCCCAAGATATGAGCAAATCATCCATCTCATCACCATCTCTAATAAACTCTTGATGGATCATGGACTTGTTGGAATTTTGAATCAATCTCAAAATCAATGGTCAAATCATTTTATTCTTCTATCTCCTTTTTGCGCTAACCTGGTATCATGTTAGTAAATAAAAACATCACCATGCATCCATCCTATATCCACAAAATCATTGGCATGAATACATCTCGCATCATCATAACATATCATAATAATGGCAAACATAATCCACTGCATCATCATTATCATTTAAGTTATTTTGGATAATATAGATTTGTTATTTGAAGCATCTTAATCCATTGCATAATCATTCAAACATACATACTATAAGCATCATCCACATACATACATGCATAATGACATCATAAATCTCATGAAAAAGTACATAAAACAAAATGCATTCATCCATACATTTTGCATAAGCATATCATATCATCCACATATCATCCATCCCATAACATATCATACAAAGATACTAAAACAGAAGGTAATTGTAGACACTTAAAATGTCCTGAATGATATCATGCACTTGAATAAGATATAATAACACCATTTCATCCTAAAATCCATCCTCTTTTTTCTTATTTGATTAAATTAACCTAGTTATTTAGTTGAATACATCATTTTCATCTATTAATCTGATTAATCTAATTAGGTTAATTCACCCTCTTTCATGCTAACATTTTGTCCTATTAAATTGAACAAATCAAATTATTTAATTTAATCCCTAAAGTCCTCTTATTTAATTAAATAACCTTGAGTTATTTAATTAAATATCATATTATCACTTTCCCCTTTTTCATTAAATCATTTATTTAATGAATATCATATAATTTCCCTAATTTGTATAATTAAAACATTGTTTTAATTATCAAATTACTAATTAAATATAATCCCCCCACTTGCAAGGGAATATTCCTCCTTTGCACATTCCTCCAAAAAGGGAATATTCCCATGTATATTCCTTTGCACAACTAAAATTTGGTTTTAAATAACTAAATATCTAATTTTCCTCACCCATGAGAATATTTTTGAAAATATTTTTGTTCACTCATTTGAAAAAGGAAATATTCCTTTCTTGCAACAATTTCAACAAGACTTCTTGTGCAGGTTTTGAAAGTGTGTTTGTTTGGATGAATGTAAGACCTTGATTAAATATCATCTTGCATCCTCAACCCTTGATGGGAATCCTTGATCCATGTTTCATATTGCCTCAAATTTTGACCATTGATTAACTTTTTCAATCTTAGCCTTTATTTCTCATTTGTTCTATTAATAGGTCACTATTTGGAGACAAATGAATCCATATTTTAAGAGAAAACTTATGATGTTAAAATCACTTTCACTTGCACTAATATTTAGCACTTATTTAGCATATTTTTAGCTTAATCTACATGCATCATTAGCTTAGATTCCATTAATGGTTTCCATGGTAACTTGGGTGCATCCATTTAACATATTTGGTAATTAGGGTTTCAACCTTTTTAGCTTAAACTCCATTTAGGATAGCTTTGCATACACCCATATCAATCATCTTAGCCTACATCATTGTAAAATAGCTTGTATCATGGTAAAATAGCTTAAAACCATGTTTTCATACACATCTCTTATCAGTTTCATTGATTCTCTTCAATAAAATCAATCGAAACAAGCTCATTATCCATGGGATTGGGAAAGGGTTACTATTCCACATCAATGCGACACCACTCCCCCAATAGGATAAGTTTCAATGGATTAGAATAGGCATTTTGAAGCTTTCATATTTTAATATGTTAGTTTTAATGGATTCTTAGTCTAGTTTACATTGAATGATCTTGTTGGGATTGATGTTTAGTGACTTAAATATGCTTCAAATACTCATGGATCAAGTGTAGCTAGTCCATACTAAGTCATCGGTCACATTTTGGCACTAGAAGGATGGCATGAACTAACCAGTTTGACGAATTGCTTGTTAAATCTCTTTTTTACTTGTGTTTTTACGTTCAACGATGCTATTGATTATTAAAAGACACATTTGATGATGCGTCGCTATAAAACAACACACTTGAGTTTTTATTTTAGCAACATAATTAATTTAGCAACACATTAAATTTTTTCACCGCATATTAAAAGAGCGATGTTAACTTTATTTTTCATCACACCATAAATTTTTATTTAGTGAAGCCATTGATTTCAGCATCATGATTTAATGTTAAATATAAATTGAACCTAAATTTTGATATGTTCTTTAATTTTTTTACTTTATCTGATCATTAACATGTCACTGACTTCTCATTTTTTATTTTTAGACTAGCTAGTTTTGTAGGTTGGAGCAATAAATTTTGAAGTGAAGAAGCATATTACCATTTGAACATAATTGTAACAAGTGTTTCGACACTTATGGGGAAATTATAACCCATTTATGATGCTTTATTTCATGTTTTAGGACCAAACTAGATTTATTTTGAGCTTTAAAATGAATGTTCAAACTGGTTGAAATTGAACCCTCACATCATTTTGCTTGTTGGTTGAAAATTGAACAACACAATCTTCACACTTCAAATTGGTGTTTAAAATGAACTCATTTTTCTATGATGGATTTGTTGGATGTTGTGGTTGAATTTATGATATGTGGTTGTCATTGATGTCAACACTATTAGCATTGGTGTTTTTGAAGGCTGTATATGTCGAGGATATTGAGAAAATTGTAAAAAATATATTGTAGATAGCTAGTGATGCTGAGAAGGTCAGAGTGGTGGTAAGTGTTGTAAGTTAATAATCAAGTGGTGCACACTAAAGGGTTTGTTGCTCAATATATCTACTATGTCTTCTGAAAGTCTCAGTGGTACACATCAAGATTTGAGAAAGTTATGAAGTTTTATGTTCCTATAGTCATTTTGTTATTGTAGCAGGCGTTCTTGGATGAAGAGGATGAAATTATGGAAATTTTAGTTGTGCATTTTCCTGTGACGTGCATTGATGAATCTAGATTGTGATCCATCAATTTTGTACATCTGCATTGATCAGAGTGTTCATGATTGAAGATTTTTTTGATGTGTGCTCGAGTTTCCATGTTCTTGGCCGATATGTTGGTGGTAGCATGTTGTAGATCCATGAGGATTAATATTTTATTGTTTGGCATGTTTGAAGGTTTTTATTTGAGTCCTCACTATGTTGTGACTCACTTGTATTGGTGTGCATTAAGATTTATTTATGTATTGAGGCCGACAGTTGTAATTTATTATTTATTTGTGTCCGACAGAGTAGTTGTTGTAAATCCATGTGGCGGATATATAAGTGTGATTGTTTACTCATTTTGAAGTGTGCTCAAGGTATGCTCGGTGTGTGTATGTGAAATACATGTGCAATTAAAGGTAAAATAATTTAGGAGTAGAGCAGAGTGTGAAGAAGGTTGAGCGAAGTTTATTTGTGCCTAACCCGAACTGTAATCAAGCTTGTGAAGAAGCTAATTTCTCAGTTCATGTTCATCAGATGGTTTAATCTGATTATTGTATGTATGGTAGTGAGCCTTCATCTAAGTAGTAAGCTCTGGGCAGTGTGCCTAAATGCTAGTGCATTCCTTATTCATTTTCTCATTATACTTCTAACAGGGTATAATCTTGTGGAATTACATCCACCATGGTTTTTCCCCTAACAGGGTTTTCCACGTATAAAATCTTGGTGTTCATATGTCTCTGATGTGTTATTGATTTATGTTTGCACTGTTAATTATTAGATCTAAGATTAAAGGTTGATTAAAGTTGAATAAGTTTGATTTTGGTAACAACTGATTCACCCCCCCTCTCAGTTGTTTATCCTTGTTTTTCCAACAGGATTAAAATGAACATGTGTCTAAATTACTTGAGTATCTTTGTTGTGTGTATCCAATCCCCTTGCGCTTCGTGCGATCTTTGGAGGTGTAGAGAAACATGCAAGTATACATTTTTTTCTTGGAAGCACTAATCCTCTCCCTTTGCACCTATTGGAAATCTTGGGTGATGAAAGACATTTTACACTTCAAACATGTGTTACCTTTAGCGGGCCTACCTCTCAACTTGTGAGAGGGAATGACCCAAACGGTTCTTTCATTTTGGTCCATGATATAAATACTTGGCATGATGAAAATCATTGACCAGCTAGTGTAGTTACACTATACCAATGATCATCTCCTCTAGTACCATGTGATACATCAAAACCATTAGACATTTCTAAGGGCTGGGAGTCCTCTTAATTGAGTGAAATCACTGCATGTATGCACTAGTTTATCATGAATATGGTCATTAAAATCCTCGTTTGTAGTGTCTAACCAAGTCTAATTGCCAAAATGTATTTTATGGTAGTGCATTGGAGTAACACCGCTCCAAGAAGTTACTTACCATGTCCAATTTTTGATTGAGGCAATAAAGAAATTGGGGAAGGGAATCCTTTGCTTGGCATGTCAAGACTTTACATTTCCTTGACATAGCCTATTTTTCCATTTCATCTTCTTGGATTAATCATCTATTCTGATGGTGGTAAGCCTACTAAGAAATACGTACCCACTCTATCTAGGATTGTAAATTTTTGCAAGTTAGTTTAACACTTGCTTGGTTCCAAAACAATTACAAACAAACATCAACAAGTCTTTTCAAAATTTCAAACCCTTTGGTCTAAGGATGGATACCCTTTGACAAAACATTAATATTTATGCTTGTCCTAAGGATTTATCCTTAGAGACTTCTAAATATTTTAGTTTAAACATCTCAATCCATACTTCCCAAAGTTAACCTAGGTAACTATGCCCTTAACTTCATCCTTTTCACAAAATGGACCTTGTGAAATTTATGATGTTTTCAAGACATCTAGACATTTAGTTTTAAACTTAAGCAAGGAAAAGTGTTTGTGGTAAAAATAAATCCACTTAAGTAAGATAATTGAAAAATTGAACCCCACATGACCATTTGACATCCGATCTCTCTAGTTGAACAACCTAACCTTATGCCCTCTATCATTAAACCAAAATTTGAACTCATTGAGGGAGAACAAAAATATATAATTAGTAGTTTGAGAAGCTTCACTTTTGAAACAAACGAAACATCAAGTTAGTGGAGAAACACAACAAACATCTTATATGAACAAGAGGAGCAAGTTGATATTGTGGCTAGAAGGCCCATATACCACTTCCTGCATGGCAATAAATATCCTATTTTTCTATAATATTATGCTTCTCTAAATGATCTCTCACAAAATCAAAATCCCCAAGAGAATGTCTACATTTCATCACTTCAAACTGAGGCATCATAGTCAAAAAGCTGTAAAGAGACACCTTGTGCCTCTCTACCACAACAGGAGAATTTTGGTAAGGAATTTTTATAGACTCATTTCAATGAATGATCCAAACATGTATGATCAATATGAAACCATTATTTAAGTAAAAAAACTAGTCTTTTGGATTGAGTTACTTCTAGAGTTCTAGAATCTTTTTCACTACCTTGGTCTTGGAAAAAAAAAGGTTCACTCTAGGTCAACATTGGGTGAAACATTTCATCCACCCCTTCATCAAAACTCATACTTCACTTCACCAAACTTTGTAAAATTTTTGAACACACCAACACTTTGGACTTAGACATCAATCAAACAAACCTCTAACTTAGCTACTTTGCATGTGAAATGAATCCTTTTCCATGCACTTAGCTAAGTTAGTTATCATCTTTGGACTAATATTGAAGGTCACGAGTCTACCCTAAAGATTCTCAATTTCATTAACATCCTTTATCCAAACATAAAGCAATCAAACCTTCTAAGTCAAAAGTGTTGTCTCAAAATGTTTGCAAAAAACACTTTCCCCATCATTCACCTTTTCATCTCCCACTATCACCATTGCTCCAAAAAGACTTAGAATGTCCCTTCTACCTAGATTTGAGTCAACTAGAGAGTTTAAACATTACAAATATCAACACAAATCTCCCATAGGTGACCCAAGATTTATGGTAAACACAAGATTACAACACAAGAGAATCATGGAGAAAACCAAAGTCACATTTACCTCAAGTGATCCCAATCCTCAAGAATTCAATCCAAGAAGTCAAGTTACCCCATCACAACAACCTTCATCTCCATTAGGGCCATATGAGAGAAGACATCATGAACAACCCATTTGAACTTACTAAGGAAGAAATCAAGGAATACAAACAAGACCATCAAGCCTTAGAAAATGTGGCTCCATTTTCCCAATATTTTGTTGCACAACCTTTGACACAAGGCTTAATAAATCCATTTCTAGGGATAAATAAAACATCCATTCCTAGTATTGTAGCTAGTCTTGCTAAATACATTGGCCATACTCTTCCATTTGAAAGCAACACACTTGTGGGTAATATCAACACCAATCCATCTGTTGGTTTTTTTTACTGTAACCAGGTTGATCTCCTAATCTACCTATGGAATTGCCATTACTAATCAAGGGTAGCTCAAAGGACCTAGACCAATGAATGAGGATTTTAAAGACCTCCTACACTTTGGGCTCTGCAAGACCCGAGAGGGTGATCCCTTAATGTGTTTACAACCTTTGCACCATTATCATAAACAACATTAACAATAATAGATAATCTCACTTAATAGCTCAACAAAATGGGATAATAATGAATAGAATTTGCTGTTCATCAACAATATCAACCATTTGGAGTGTGAGATAGTCACAAAAATACTTCACAGTAAAAGATATTCATTGATTTTCAATTTGTAGAAAGCTCTAGGTGAGCACAAACAAATACTAAATCTCACAAACTAATGCAACTTAGATCAGTGCCCTATATCCATTGGAGGAGTCAAATTCATAAACATCTAAGGGTTCATGACCGATTCAACACACAACATATAAGATATTTGATAATATTTCCTTAAAATATCACCAATATGTATCCTAACTCAATACTACTTGTCAAATCCTTGTACATAACATATCAACCTACAATCTCATTTAAGAATTTTAATTATTTCTCTGAATTAAAGCTAAAACAAGAATTGCACACAACACAACAATGAGATGAATGAAATAACCCTTGATCATTTTATTCAAAATTCAGATATGCTTGTACACTGGAGAGACATGAGCTTGGATTAATCAATTTAACTCAAATGCCAGTACTATCATAAAATATGAAATCTCCATGAATTCAAAACCTACACCAAATGACTCAAAACTTAACTTGCATTTTCTCTATAACTATCAGAATTTACAATTGCTCTACAATTTCACCTAGACTCGACCAAAAATTTCTAACTTGCTAACTCGTACTTCTGGCCCTAAAATCCTTCTTATAGAAAATGAAGGAGAAAACACGCATCAAGCCAGAAAGCACACATGTTACCAGCCACTTGGACCACCTTGTGACATTTCAAAAATTTGTTACAACAAGAACCTCCCCGGAGAATCTTCTTGTTCATTCCCATCTTGCCCGTTGAGAATGGTTTGATGCAGCAACAAATCTTCAAGAATTCCACGCCTAAACTGTCATAACAAACAAAATTGGAATTTTTTGTAACTGCAATAGCTAATTAGTTAATTGTTAGCAACCAACTCCCTTTTCACTCCTCCTTAGTTAAATATATATTCACCCACTGCTGGTACTCTTCATCACTTGGCCAATTAAAACTGATTAACTCATTTACCTTGATACTATAAAGCATATATTTAACTGCCACTTGGTTTTCCTCTCATTCAAAAGACTCAAGGAATGAGCTGGTGCTGATAATTTTATCCATGTAGCTCACTAATAAATCAAAATCTGAGTCATCACAAATTAAATTAATTTAAGTGTTGATGACCTCATTAGCTCGATCCTACCATTGTTGAAGTGACCAAATATTACCCTACTCATCAATTATGCCAGGCAACAGTGTGTCACTCCAATTATCAAAATTCTTTACCAATTCTTTGATCTTCCTACTCAAGTCATCTGGTAAGGCTTGAAAACCTTGTAATGACTTAACCAAAACTTGAGTAGGTCTTAAAGACTGGGGCCTATTATTGACATCAAACCTTGACACCTTATACATTACATCTAAATCATTGGCCCTAGGTATCCACTTCTCAATTAATGGTATTGCTACCTCCTGATCTCTATCAATGTTCTTTATTGCACCCAATAATAAAGAATAAGAAGAATACATAGATGGCAATATATCATCAACCTTCTCATTTAAATGCTGCAAGACAGCAGTAACAATCTCCTTTTGTCTTGAAAAAATCCACTCCTCACTCACCTTCAAAGATGCCTGTAGCTCTGCGACTTTATGCATTAACTACTTCTTTGTTGGATCAATAAAGCATTATAACTCTTCCTCAATTGGTTCCAATGTAGGGCTAAAGGAAGGAGTTTGATTGGGAGATCCCATTTTAGAGAAAATGGGGGAAGCAGGAGGCAATGATCCTAATGTGGAAGGCAATGATTTAATCCCTGGAGCAACTAATGTTTCCCCAATCTACCTGTATTTCAACTTGTCCATCTCTATTTGCAGCTCAATATTCCTTTACTGGACCTTGTTATATTCTCCAATTATAAAATTATATTTTTCCATGAGACTCCTTTTTTCAACTTCCTCTCTCTCTCTGTAGTCTTTTGTGCCAATTTGGCCAAATTCATAGTTAAATTTGTGGCCTCTGTGGTCGAGGTCTTTGAAGCTGTTTTTATTATTAACCCTCCTCTAAAATTTGGGTTAATATTAGTAATATTTAGCTTTCTTCCTTGGGGGGCCAAAGCCCATATTCCCAAGGTCTCATATTCCTCACTAAAGATAGAATCTTGCAATGCTGCCTTGACCTCTTCTCCAGAATTTTGGAGGGGATGCTTGGAATTCAAAATAGCATTGAAAGCTACTGCATTAGCAATATCCCACTTAGGTAGAATCAAGACACCAACTTGATTGACTAAATTTCTCCCTTTCTCTGGAGTGATGTTCTTGAATTCATTCATTACCTCAGCCTTTACCTCATCATCATTATCCTGATATGACCTATCAGGCCTCAATTCTCTTCTCTTCTTATACTTCTTCTGGTATTCTTCCAACTTCATTCTCCATACTAGTTGCAAGAAGACTGGTGTTTTCACAAAGGCATCATCATCTAAAAATTCCTTACAAGCCTCCATCCTTGCATCTTGTACACATTTACCTTTCATATCCAGGTCTGATAAAACCAACTCAATTGGTCTTGGAGGGGAAGGCATGCCCATTTGCATATCTTGATCGGTAACAACAATCTCATCCACCAAGTCCTCCCGAGACTGCTGAATCCTTTGCCTCTTGGGGATTGGCACTGATGGTGGTGGTGAGGGACTAATCTTAGGTGATGAATCTAGATCAATTATTTTTATTGCTCCACATGTTTTGAGATGTGGACCTGGCTGTTCATGCAATTTCATTATCCACTTTCCTTTTCTATCTTCTTCTTCTTCTTCTTCTTCATCACTGCTGTCATTCCTTTTCCTCCTGTAAATAGGCCTATCATCTAGAGGTTGGTAAGTTGTATTTTCTTCAAGTGTCCTTGCATCTTGTTCCTATATGCCCAAGTCTAACTCCAAATTTATTTTCTTGGTCATCAAAATACTCATGATTTCTTTGAAATTATCCATCAAAAAGTCAATCTTTTTGTGATAGGGGTTGAATTCCATCAATGGATCATACTTTGGATCCATCTTGTGTACAATGTCCAATAGCTTATCATAAGCTACTCATTTCTCTTTGTTCAACTCCTGCTTATTTAAATCAAATTCATTTCTGACTAGGTCCTCAGGGAAATTAAACCCATGAACAAATTTGGCACCTTTTATTCTTTGTCTAAAAAGAGTAAAGAAACCCTCAGGATCATGTTGCCTCTTAGGACCAAAACTCAAATGGTACACTTCAAAATACTTTCCAAAATGAACCAAGCCTCCCTTTGAAAAGACAAAATCAGATACCACCATATAGTCTGGGTAAAAAGTCCCCTTACCCTTTCCTGTAAGGTTATCTTCATGGATACATCCAATCTACTACATAACCTCAACAAATCCAACTCTTGGTGGCACATTATAAGGCAATATATGTGGGGTTCCTTGAAATCCATATACCCTCAAAACAATGCTGACTGGGTATGGAATAATGTCACCCCAATTGTGGTAAATCTTTAAATCTAGCCTCCTCTCCTTTGGCCTAAGGAAATCACGCAACTCCTAAGGAACCTTGGGTAAAGTTACCAAAAATTTGGCTCTGAGTCTTGATGCAAAACAATTTTTGAACTATACATAACTGGCATTCTCCCTATTGTATGAAAGGTCAATAGTCCACACTTGTACTGGCAGCCTTTCTCCATTGACAAATTGCTTCAATTTCATTTTCTCGGAGAAAGAAATCAGCATTCTTGAACATAAACATGTACATTAACATAGAATACCAGTAAAAGGGGGTGCCTGCATCATTCTTCTGCAATTTCAACAACCCTTCATGTATCTTTTCAGCCAAGAAGGAAGAAAATTCATATACTATAGAAAAATTGGGGTGTTGTATCTGCACCCCCATGAAGATATAAGCTATTGACATCACTATATTAGGGCTAAAACCCAAAATTTGGAACAATGAATAGAAAGTGGCCAAGAAGTGTTTGGAAAAAAAATCCAATCTAAAAGGCTCCTGGTCACTGGGGCTAATATGAACTCTAGAACTTCTTGCCCTAGCCAAATGCGGTGGGAGCATCTTAGCTCTGAAAAGGGATTTCATCTTCCCGTACTCCTATTTCATTCCTTCAAGATCAATAGGGACAAAGAACACACTGGGCTCACTCAAATCAGAAACCTGTCAAAACTCCTCTCTGTTAATACTTAATAGAACCTTTCCATTGTTATCTCTAACCACCTGTGTGATAGGATCATATCTTGTGGCCATTGCGTTGAGCAAGTCCACATCAGGGAACACATTTGAAACTATTAGCTTCCCCATATCATACATCCAACCATTTGAAAAAGGATGAGGCAAATTTCTCTGTCCAAACCATAGTTTGAACATCTCCAAACCCTTAAGGGGAACCCTAGCATTGACTATATTAAAGTAATTATATACTAATATCTCCCCTAGGGTTTTTCCTCGCATTAAAACCAACCCATTTTTTCTATCATTTGTTGACAATGACAATTGATCTAGGAAATCATCATACAATTTTCTATTCAAATTGTCAATTTGGCTGGAATAATGTTTTGACGGTGCCATGCTGAGCAAACTAGAGCTTCCTTGTATTTCAGACCTTAAACAAATTAGGGCTTTATGAAACTAGGAAATTACAAAAAAAATAAATTTCATTTTACCAAAATTTAGTTCACCTATAGCCCTAAAACAATTTTCAACAAGATTTCCAACAACCACACAACAAATTTCCCCAAATTCAAATTATAATTTGACCAGGAGATGCAAAATTCAACTTACGACTTTGTGCTTCATAGAAACTCTAATTCTTCATTGCAACATCTCGTGAATTCATCCTTGGCTTTGAGACTACTCTGTGAGACTGCTTGAAAGTTTTGTGATACACTAGAATAGGAAAATGGTCACTTTATTTTAATCAAATCACGCTAGAAAACATCTCATCCACCATTAAAGCTCACTTGCACGCTACACCAACAACTCCAATCACATTTGATGCAAGTTCAAATAATACCTATTGATCTTTCACTTTGGTTGGATCATCGAATGTTAGTCTTTCAAACAATCTGACATGACCTCCACCATGGAAAAATGGCCCACTACATTCTGTGTCCCCAAGGAAATCCATGTGGCGCTCGCCTGTGATATCAAAATCAATAAAATCCTTGCAACTTCTGATCACAGGATGGCGGGCAACCATGGATCTCAATCATCAACAATCTTGTTCGTTTAAAACAATTGCCAACTCTATCGTTAAACACTGAGCACCTTTCCTGCCGAGATTAAAACATCTCCATCCATTTGAACCACATGCATATTATAACTGCTTTAGTAACCCACTAGATAATGTATCAAAGACAGATTAACGTATTAAAGTATTCCTATCATTCCTTCGGCTTCACTAGGTATGACATGTGACGCTCGCTTGCGATATCATGATCAACCAAAACTGTATGGTGGGGTCATCACGGGATAGCAGGGAACAATTGAGATCAAACAACGATTCATCAACGGTCATGAAAATTTATCCCTCTTCAAAATATAAAACATTTTTTAAAACCAGAGGGTACATTAATAGGTCCTCGGAAAACGATGACATAAGTTGTTTTTTAAAAGAGGGAGCATGGGGAAAACCTAGGCTTAGGAAAGAATAAAGTCTAGCGAAAGAAATAAAATGATGAATCAAAAGGGGGCCAAACCTAGATGAATCAATGGGGCTCAAGTTGTTTTTAAAAGCCCGCCTTCAAAAAGTAACGAACAAATATATCCTAGCCATGGTATAAGATAAGACACTAGGGTTTTGCATAAATACATGAGAACAAATGTAAAACCCCAACCATAGGCTTTTCTCAAACATCATGTAGAACTAGAAACATAGGCAAGACAAAATGGAACTTATAGAACATAAAATGAAGTTCCATTAGTGGCTCCAATTGGGGACATTCATTCCACTTGAATGAAGTGAGATCTCAGAATCTAAGGTTTAGCAGACCAATTGCAGAGATGACCAAAAGGGGTTGTCTGGACAAAACAACCCAGCAGGAAAGAAACCTACCACTAACATATATACAAACCTAAACTACTATTCATGGAAAAACATAATTCAAGTGTAGTACAACTTCAAGAACTGTCCATGAACTGGTTGTTCAAGAATATCTCTTGTCATCTCTTGGAGGAAGTATGAATCTTCACCCCACTTACTGTTGATAAAAAATGGGCCCAACCAGATTGCATCAAATTTTCCATGTTTTCCTTTATCTTCTAATCTAGCATTCCTCATTAGGACCAAATATCCATCTTGGAAGCTACTTGCAGTTGCCTTTTTGTCATACAAGTTCTTTACTTGCAACTCTAATTTTTCATTTTTCATTGGAGCATCCCTCCTTGTTTCATCAAACTCTATGAGATCCTCTACTCTCAATTGCATTTCATCATCAATTTCATTGTCCTATGTCTGGACAAACTTATACATATCCATCAGATTATTTTGGGGCAACCTTTCATTTATCCCATGACTTCTTAATTTTATCCAGGATTCTCTTAATGATTTTCATCAAGCTTTTATTGCTTGATTCTACTTGTACATTTCCCTGTGGGTGATATGGTGATGAGTAAGAAACTTGGATCCCATGATTCTCACAAAATTCTTTGTATTCTTTAGATCAGAAACACATTGTATTATCCGAAACAATCCTTTCTGGACATCCACACCTAGTCAATATATTTCTCATCAAGAAGTCATTTACCACTTTACTAGTTGCTCTCTTTGTTGGAATTGCTTCCACCCACTTGGTAAAATAATCGGTGACCACCAATATCCATGAGTGGCCTCCACTAGAATTACATGCTATCTCTCCCACAATGTCAATACCCCATTGCTGAAATGGAGATTGCACTGTAACTGGTTTTAGAGGCAAGTTACCATAGAATTTTAACTTAGCAGAGAAACGCTGACAAGCATCACATGTCTTTACCAATTGGTGTGCATCTTTAAAAATAGTAGGCCACCAAAATCCAACCCTCAGTATCTTATGTGCAGTTGTTTTGGCCATGTAATGCCCTCCATAGACTCCACCATGCATCTCAAACATAATTTCTAGTGCTTGATTTTGATCTACACACTTTATCATGACACCTTATCCATTTCTCCACCAAATCTTACCAACTATAGGAACATACTTGATAGCATGTAATTTCAATGTCCTTTTTTCATTTTCACTTAAGTTGTCAAGACATTTCATCTTTTGCAAATAATAAATCACACCTTTATACCATTTAGAATGTTCCATATCACATATGTGTGATCTATTCTCCTCTTCTTGCAAATTTATCTGATTTGCTTCTAGATTACTTTGGGCCATAAGCTTCGCCAATCCTTGTCCTCTTACCAACTTAGTAATCTTGATCTCAATATTGAATTTATGGATCCTATCTACACCGTCTTCCTGACACTTCCTGCTATGTGAAAATATCTTTTACAACACCACTAGGTACATATGCAACTACAATAGCTCCCATCAAATAAGTTCTGAAGGCTTTTACTACATTTACCAATGCATATTCCTATTTCTGATTTATATCATACTTAAGTTTTGAAGCTTGTAAATATTTACTAAAAAATGCTATAGGTGTAACAATGGGAAATTTCTATGGTTTAGTAACTATAATATGCATAACATAAAAACCCAAAGTAGGTAATGGAGTGCAAAGGAATAGATGAACAATCTCATAGATTGTCTTCATCCTCCATGACTAACCTCCATTACACCTTCTTAATTTTCTGAAAATAAATTTGTTTGCCCTCAGATTTGTGAAGAGCAAGCCAATAGAAATGACAAGCCCTAAGCAAATATTGAAGGATTTGGAATGACCTAGATGCAAACTATGCCCTACTGCAAATAGTAAACATCTACAATTTCTAAGCTAATATCAAATGAAAACCTAGATATGCTATGATAAATATGCTAAAATGATAAACTTATGAAAATGAAAGCTAATCCAAACATGAAAGTCTAAGATGTGAGATGCCAAAATATGGGAATGCAAGATAACAAAACATGAAAATGCAAGATGTTCAAAATGAGACCAAAATTGCTCTTTTATAGAAGAGGCAATTTTGTGTGAATGGCCAAGATTGAAAGTTAGTAAGTGCCCTAGAATCAATGGACGAGATTCAATAAAGTAACCCACAATTAGGGTTAGGGTAACATTAGGTCAAATTCGAAATGAAGGGTCAAGATTGATTCTTTAGAGAATCAAATCAATGGCTGACAATGCATGTGACAAAAGATTCTGGCATGGAAAACGAAGTCGTTGGGGAATTAAATAATTTATTTAAAATTATTTAAATCAAGAGGGAATGATGAATTTTCGAATTAAAAACTATTTTAATTCAAAAGTGTGGGGTCATGTGACAGTAAATAAATTAAATTATTTACAAAAGAAGGGAATTTTAAATAAGACTTATTTTAAATAAATAAATTTATTTAAAATGAGCACAATAAAAGAGGGGGAATTAAATAATAAAATTCTTTAATTTGGATGCTGGGACTTATTTAAAATAAATAAGATTTAGAAGAAATTAAATAATAAAAGGTTATTTAATTTGGGTGAGAATTAAATAATAAAGATATTATTTAACTTAGAGGAATGCGAAAAATAAAACTTTTTAAATTAAATATAATAATTTAATTCAAAGTTTAGGAGAGTGGACCAAATTAAATAAATAAAATTTATTTAATTTAGGAGAGAAGAGGCTAATGAATAATTAGATAATTAAATATAATTATTTAATTATAGTGGAAGGTGGATTAAATAAATAAGAATTTATTTAATTTTAGGAAGAAGAGGACTTAATTAGTGATATAATAAAATAAATAAATAAATAAAGTTATTTATTTAATAATTAGGAAGACATAAGCGGTTAAAATAATTAAATAAATTAAGAAATTTATTTAATTATAGGAAGACTTTAGACAATTAGCGACGCATTAGATAAATAAATAAGAATTATTTATTTAATAATCAAGAAGAATAGAGGGGACATGAATTAATTAAATAATTAAGAATTATCTAATTAATAATTGGAAGTGAGTTAGGGACATAATTAAAATGTCCTAATTAGGGTTAGAAGAAGAGCCTGTGGGTCTAGGTCATTTTTATGTGTCTACATTTGCCCCTCTTTGTCATAATGTAGCCTGTCACATTGTGGCATAGAAAATCAGTCAAACATATGCCCCAGTGCAAAATAGGATGAGGAAGAATGACGAGGAGGGTTGTGGTATGCCCCCTCGGGAGGATAGATGGGTTCCAAGAACATGGGTGTGCTCTCGAAATGAGTGAGAAGACTAGGAGATGACAGAACAAGAAAGTGTTAGTACAAGATATAGATGATGATATGAATGCAATGCCTATATGAGATGCATGTTAGTTCCTAGATCAAATCCTTCAACGTTTACCATAGGAATTTAATATTTATTGCTCTTTCAATCATCATTGGGCAGATTATTGTAATGGCCAATAAACACCATGATATGACATAGATCAAGGTGTGCAAGATCGCACCATCAAGTAAGACAAGCAGTCACAGAAAAGGATGATCATGACCCATACTAGAAGCGCAATTGCCCCAGTCCTTTTGTCATAACCAACTGCAAGCAGAAAAAAAGACAAGGACAAACCATGAAACGTCATTGCTTCTCTAAATCCTGTTTCTAGGACATCCTCGAGAAACTAGCAACATGATTGCCAAAAGAACAAAAATAATGCCACCATCATGATACATCGCTATTTTTCTAAATCTCATAGTCAGGACATTGCTAAGAAACTAGTAACATGAGTGTCAAATGACAAGACAAACGTCATGAGACATCGTTGTTGCTCTAAATCCTATTGTCGGGATCTCGTTGAAAAACTAGTAACATGATGAAAAGGCCAAAGACAAGTGCCAAGTATTTGCCAAGTGTTTTAAGATCAAGGTTGCCAATTGTCAAGCGATATCAAATTCAGGAAGGACACATCCTAAATGATGTTGATATCTAGGAGATCAATTCTCGGAGTTAGGAGAATCCATCAAAATGCCAGATGATGAGGATAATGCTTAGGAAGGACGCATCCAAAAGCATAAAGAAATGACGAGAGTTTCTCTCCTAAAGGACACATCTGAAGAAGAACCCCAAAGTTTTGCCAGGTTCAATTGCCTTGATAGAATTTGATTACATGTCATTGCTGAATTGACTGCAATTGCTAATGAAACAGATGGTTGATAGATTGCTTGCTCGGAATTGATGGAATATTTTGCTTGATTTGAAGAAAACTTGACGTGTGTGAAAATATTGTGTTATGAACCCTAATGGACTGACCTAGTGTGGCCTCGGGGGCTCATCAATTGATGGCCTTGCCTACGTCATGCACTCAGAGACCTTGTAGTTCGACACGACCAATGATGTTGTCCAAAGGACAAGAGTTTGAATCATGATTTTATTTTGACAAACCTAGAAGGACTAACCTAATGTCTCAGGGATTCAAAAATGAATCTTGCCTACGTAGCAAATGTGCAGAGACAACGTAGTTCGGACAAATGACAAAGATTGACTGACTCAATGGACTTGACAATATACTATTGACTTTGACTCTGTTTTTGGGATTTTGACAATGATTTGGATGTTTTTGTATTTTTTGAGGACATTTTTCAATTTTTAGGTTTTTTTCAGGACTTTATACGATTTTTAGGATTTTTTCAAGACTTTTTATGAATGTCGGATCATGTGCGATACCCACTGCAGTTACATGATAAAGGTTGTGCCCCTAGATAGATCGAGGACTACCTGAGTCTAGTGATATGGAGATATGCAGACATAAGGCCAAAGGCACGGATAGGCAAGGGATGATGTCAACCAAGTGGTAACCATGGTCGAAATTGATAGGACATAGGACAAATGTCGCAAATGTCATGTTGTTGTGATTGTGGAAAGTGGACAAGGGTCGATTAGAGTAACAGTAGATGACAGAGCAACGATCGACTACACACGGTGCTTGTTTGCCAGGTTTTCACCATGGTATCTATCCAAAGCGCCTGTTTACCAGGTTTTCACTATTGGATGAATTTATTTCTCTTTACTATTTTTGCCATTGTTTTGATTTTTTTGGTGTCACCAAGACGCCTGATTGCGAGGTTTTCATCAAGGGATGTTTTTTTTTGTATTTTTCAATTTTTTTGTATTTTTAGGTTTTTTACCAAGCTCTTTGATGCTATGTGTAGAAATTTCTCAAATGTAAGCTATTTATAGGCTATGTCAACTATTCTCCATTAGGTGTGGCTAGCTGGTAAGCTCCAGAACCAAATGCGGCAGTAATGATATAAGGACCAAGCCAATTAGCCTCAAACTTGCCAGGCTTTTCACGGTCTGCCTGATTTCTAGGGTTTTGCATGAGAACCAAGTCACCGATTTCAAACTTTCTCACCATGAATCTCTTGTTATAACTTTGGCAGAGATGATTTTGATATGCCTACAAATGGTTTAAGGCATTTTGTCGCCTTTCTTGTAACATTTGTAGCTCATGTAGGTGAGACTATCTATATTCTTCATCATCAATCATACCTTTCAACGAGACTCGAAGAGAAGGAATTTCAACCTCGATGGGCAGTATGGCTTCAGATTCGTAGACCAAGGAAAATGGCTCCAGTCGGTGTGCGAATGCTGGTTCGATAGGCCCATAAAGCAGGATTGAGTTGTAAGTGCCAATCCTGGCCAGTGTCATTGACGGTCTTCTTCAGAATGCGAAGAATTGTTTTATTTGATGCCTCAACTTGACCATTGCCTTGTGGGTAGTATGGGGTGGAGAAATGGTGTTGGATGTGGAATTGCAAACAGAGTTCATGAATGTCCTGATTTTTAACTGGACTGTCGTTATCTATGATGATGGATTGTGGGACACCATACCGACAAATGATGTAATTTAGAATAAACTTGGATATTTGCTTACCGGTGATGTAGGTGAGAGGGACGACTTCGATCCACTTAGTAAAGTACTCAGTGGCGGTGATTATGAATTTATGGCCATTAGAAGAGGATGGATGGATCTTGCCCATGAGGTCGAGTCCCCATTGTGTGAAAGGCCATGGAGAAGTGATTGATCTCAATTCCTGTGCAGGTGCATGAATTAGGTCACTATGCACTTGGCATTTTTGACATGTTCTAACAAACTGAAGAGCATCTTTTTCTAATGTCGGCCATTAGTACCCCAATTTGGTGACTTTCCTAGCTAGCGTTGGACCACTCGAATGAGATCCACATGTACCCTCATGTACTTCTCGTAAAGTTGTTTGGGCTTCATTAGTGTCGAGACAGCGAAGAAGGGTGTTATCAAAGCCACAATGGTATAAGGTGTCACTGACGATGGTATGTCTAGCCACTTTTCGGATAGAGGATTTTTGTTGGTTGTTAGACAGGTTGGGTGGGAGGGTTTGGGACTTAAGATAGTCGTATATGTCCTGATACCAAGGTGAACTGGGACCAACAATCTCGCACACCATTTCTGACTCTGGAATATCATATGCAGGCATCAACAGCTGTTCCACTAAGAATTCAAATTGTGACACATTCTTAGGGATGTCTAGGAGAGATCCAATAGTAGCCATTGCATCGGTCGCCTTATTCTGTGTTCTCAGGATTTGCTCAAATGCAATCATTTTGAAATACTTTAGGAAACTGTCCACCATTCTCTTGTAGGGAAGTAACTTCTCATCTTTTGTGTCATAGTCATCATTGACTTGGTTGATGACCAACTGAGAATCTCCGAAGACGAGCAATGTCTGGATTTTCCATTTAATTGCTATCTTGAGACCTGTGACCAATGCCTCGTATTCTACCATATTATTTGTGCAAGGGAAAGCAATCCGAAATGATTTAGGAATGGAATCTCCTTGTGGTGTGATAAATAATATGCCCGCTCCTAAACCGTGACCCGTGTGGGATCCATCAAAGTATAGTTTCCATGGTAATGTAGGTTCTATGTGAAAGATAGACTCATTAGGAAAATTAGTAACCAATGGATGATTTGCTTGAATTGGTGCATCTGCCAGTTGATCTACTATTAATTGACCTTTTATAGCCTTGTGCTCTACATACTGTATGTCATACTCACTTAATATCATGACCCATTTGGCCAAACGGCCTGTTAATGCTGCTCGACTCAAGAGATATTTTAGTGGGTCAATTTTAGCTACCAAATGTGTTTGGTGGCTTAGCATATAGTGTCTTAGTTTATGCGCCGCAAAAACAACTGCAAGGCATGCTCTTTCAATGGTTGTGTAGTTGAGCTCATATCCAATTAATGTGCGGCTGATGTAGTATATGGATCTTTCTTTTTCTTCATGGTCATTTTGTGCCAATAATGCCCCTAGTGCATTTGTCATTGCAGAGACATATAGGATCAAATATTTTCCCTCAATAGGTGGCATTAACACTGGTGGTGTCAATAGATATTCTTTAATTTGGTCAAAGGCTATGTTGCATTTATTTATCCATACAAAAGGATTGCTTTTGCATAGCAGATATTGAAATGGTTGACACCTGTCTGCTAATTGTGTGATGAAGCATCGAATAGACTGCAATCTGCCTTGAAGTGATCACAACTCACTAATCCCTTTTGGCGGAGGCATATCTAGAATTGCTTGTACTTTTGTGGGATCAACATCAATGCCTCTTTGTGAAACTATGTAGCCCAATAGCTTGCTGGAAGTGACTCCAAAGACACACTTCTTTGGGTTCAAATGAACCTTGTACTCTTCTAGCCATCTGAAAATTTTGTCTAAGACCCTGAGATGATCCTTCCTTGTCAAGGATTTTGCCAATAGGTCATCGACATAATCTTCCATTAAGATATGCATCATGTCATGGAAGATTGTGGTCATAGCCCTCTGGTATGTGGCTCCTGCATTCTTTAGGCCAAAAGGCATGACATTCCAACAGTATGTTCCCCATGGGCAGGTGAATGCCATTTTATGTTGATCTTCTATTGCAATTCTGATTTGGTTATATCCCAAGAAACCACCCATGAGGGATACCATCTCATACCCTGCCGTGAGATCAACAATCATGTCTATGTTTGGTAGGGGGAAGTCATCCTTGGGGCAAGCCTTGTTCTGATCCCTGAAATCCGTGCAGATACATATTTGTCCATTTGGCTTTGTAATAGGAACAATATTGGATATCCAATCAGCCTAGTCTATTGACCTTACGAACCCAGCATCTAGTAATTTCTTTAGTTCAGCTTTTACCAGGAGTGCAATTTATGGATGCATCTTGTGCAACTTTTGCTTAACTGGTTTGATTCCTGGGATGAGAGGAAGATGATGCAGAACCAATTCAGGATCAAGGCCTAGCATGTCAGCATATGACCAGGAGAAGTTAACTTTCCTGTCTGTGAAGAATTGTTGAAATTTGGGTTTTTCTTCCTCTGACAATGATGCGGCCAAGAGAATCATTTTGGGATTCTTTGGTGTGGCTATGTTAACTTCCATTGTGTCTTTAATGAGCATAGCTGATTTTTCCTGTGTTACGAGAAGAAAGTCCAATCCTCCATCCTTAGGTGCCTCAAAGAGGTTTTCACCTTTGGATACATCCTTTGTTTTTGTTGTTTTGTTGTCAGAAGGTGCCTTGCGGTTTTCACCTAAAGACGTTTCTCTTTTTGTCTTATTCATTGTATTTTTGTGACTGGAGGATTGCATAGTCTCGCCGAAGTAAGCTGCATAATCTAGATCAATGAAAAACCCTGCTTTGTGATCTCCCCATGGTATGCCTTCTCTGAGTTCCATGAATTCTGCTATGGCCTCATCATTCTCAAACATGTCCATTGCTGGTGGCTCTTGTTGGTCCCAGTCGATCAGTTGTGAATAGATAAGTGAAATCCCATCGTCGGTGTTGGTAAAGGATGGGGATGATGTGGAAAGTGTGGCAACTGAAGCCTCAAGTGTGAAGGAAAAGTTGTCAATTTCCACTTCCGTGTCCGATGCAATGGATGGTCCATATTCCGAGTCGGATGAATCGAATTCAAAGTCATAATACGGGATAAAATTGTTAACATTGTGACTAGTAGTAGGCATTTTAGAAGCATGGATGATGGGCTCAGATAGGTCAGGCTCATGGGTGGGCTCAGAAATGGGGTGGGGTGATTCATGTATTGCCGATGACATTTTGTGTTCCTTTGGATTCCAAGGAATGCTCACCCATTTCTTGTCTTTAGAATGTCAGTCAATAGGGTCAATGTTATATTGTTGGTGGAATCGTTCTTCAAAGGAAGGTTGGCCAGGTTCCGTTTCGGTAAGGGATTCTTCGCATGTCTCAACACTTTCAGTAACCGTTACGTCCTTACTTGAAAATTCATAGGTACTTTGATCATCAATTTCAAGTTGTCCAAACCCTAGCCCCATGTATCTCGGTCTTGCCTTTATTATAATAGGCTCTCTCTTTCCATTGTTGTGTTTTCCAAGACCACTTGTGTCGTCGAAACCTAGGGCCTTGCATATTTCATAGCCTTTTCCATAGAGATGTAGTGGTAAGCGAGGCAACTCTTCTGGGTCTCTGTAGATCCAATTAGCTATGTCGTCGATGACTTCATTACCCACATCGCCCCATAGTGTGAAAACACTTTTTGGTGGGATGTTGAAAGTTGTTTTGGGCTCAATTGCAAAACATGGTCTACCATAGACTTTTGGTGGCTTAGTATTGTGGTGATATAGTAAGCCGTATTTAATTTGAATTCTCCATAGCCAAGGTCCTAGATCTATAGGTCTTTACTTGGGATGGAGGCCGAGGAAGATGGTATGGTATAAGTTAATGGAATGGATGATTTTGTGAGTGTGGACGGGTCAATATATTTGGATGAAGTGGAAGTGGAGGCCTCCTGATTGATGGGTACTTGATGCTTAGCAGTGGCCCGCAAATTTGTGCAATATTGAAATGGATCGGGATCTCCTAGGATGGTGATCTCTGTACCCTCAAAAGGGAATTTTAGGCACTGGTGGTATGTGGATGAAATGGCTTTTAGAGCATGAATCCATGGTCAACCAAGTAAGATGTTGTAGTGTATATCATGATCCAGGACCTGGCATGTTGTATTTATGATGACAGGTCCTACCCACAGAGGAATGGTAATAACGCCTTTAGAAGCACGTTCTTCATCATCATATGCCTTGATGATGATGCTCTTGCTAGCATCTACACATGCATCTAAAAAACCGAGAGCTTTAACCAATTTTAAGGAGCAAATATTCAATCCTGCTCCGCCATCTACTAGGACTCATCTGACCTTGTGTTTGTGGACAAAAACCTCTATGTGAAGGGCATCATTATGTGATGGTTTAGGTGAGGAATAGTTGTTGTCTGAAAAGGTGATGTGATGAGGTGAATTTAGGTATCCGACCATAGTCTCAAAGTGGTTGACATTGATGTTAGTTGGAACGGACGACGTTTGTAGGACTTTATCCAAGATGGCTTTGTGTATGGGTGAAATATGGAGTAGTTCGAGAATGGATATCTAAGCAGGTGTTTTATTTAGTTGCTCTATGAGGTTGAATTCTGGTTTGGGTGTTGACTGTCTAGCGGATGGACCAGGTATGGTGATCTTAGGTTGACATGCCAAAGGACTTGGGATAGTGACCTTGCCTTTACTCATTGTCACATTGCATTCCGGGGATTTTTTAATGGAAATGGTATTAGCACATTCATCTTCATCAGCAGCACGAAGATTGTTGATAATGGTACCATTGGGGTAATTGTATGCAAGACGGGTAGTATTGTAGGCCGGACGGATGTGGTTGGCTTGATTGTTGATATTTGTTGTGCTAGAGGAGGAAGCTTTATCATGATCCTGCAATGGGTTTTTGTGTATAGTATGATCCGCATTAGATGTGAAGGATTGACCACCTAGCTCGATGGTGTGATTTTGAATGAGGTCTTGCACCAGATTTCGTAATTGACGACAAGAGGATGTTTTGTGCCCTTTGGAACAATGGAAATCACAAAATGTACTATCATCCCACCATGCTGGCTTGAATTGGCCAAGGTCGTATGGTTTAGGGTCTTCCAATGTTATGACACCATTTTGAAGGAGTTTCTTCAAAACAACTTCAATAGGCTCACCCAAAGGGGTGTATGTACATTTTGGGAATTGTCGTGGTTGATGCAACTGCCTTTGATTAGTTTGAGTAGGATTGCTTTGGATAGCATTTGCAGTTGGTGTTGGTGTAGTCATAGGTGTGTTTTGATTTTGTACACCTTTGATGGTGAGTACATGACCTATTGTATTAATGGTTTTGGCATCAACCACACCATCATTAGTTATATGCTTGTTCTTAACCCAGTATTTGGTTTGTCGTTTGAGCTACTTGGGTTATTATTTGTGGTGGCATTGATGGTTTTGCCACCATATTTCAATTTTCCTTTAGCGATTAAGGCTTTTTCAAGTTGGACACCTTTTTCAACAAGATCAATAAAAGTGGTGCAACAATGGACCTATAATCCATACCTTAGAGGTTCAAGGAGAGTTTGTACAAACATGGTTACTTTCTCCTTTTTAGGTATTTCTACCAAACACCTACTTGCTAAGGTTCTCCATCTTTGAAAGAATGGAATGAAAGTCTCTCCTGCATCCTCTTGGGTAAGTCTGCATAAGGAGGCAATGTCAATGTCTGTGTCAATGTTATAGGCATAATTTTCAACAAATTTGTTTTCCAATTCGTCCCATGTTTTGATTCCTTTAGGCAATAGTGAGAACCACTCTAATGCATGACCTGCAAGGCTTCTTGAAAAGAGTCTCATGAGATAGGTTTGGTCATATGCAATGCCAATGCAGCTAGTGGTGAATTCTCTTATGTGTTCAATAGGGTTCGTCTTGCCTTTGTATTTAGGAAAATGAGGTACCACATATCCATGAGGAAAGGGTGGCATATACAATGTTGTGTCAAATGGATATGGACACAAGTCATGTGACATGTAAGATTTTTTGTTGGACTGTTGTAAGGTCTCTACTTGTGTTTGAAGAGCAGCAAGTTGGAGTGTGAGTGCTTCCACAATGGGGTTGTTGGTAGCATCACACATGTTAGTGAGAGGTATGGATTGGTTACCCACTTGTTGTGATGAGATGTGTTGGTTTTGAATGTGTTGTTGGTGAGCAAAGTGAGTGTTCTGATTGTGTGGTTGTTGAAAATGGGTGTATTGATGGGGATTATGTTGTTGTGTATGCACTTGTGTAGCATATGTGGGGATTTGAGATCCTGCCATGTTGGATTGAATTTGTGGGCCTTGTTGACTTTGAATATGTTGATGTCCAAATGGAGTAAAAGATTGGGTGCCTTGATTTCCTTGTCCAAATGAGAAATTGTGGCCTTGATTAGTGTTGGTGTTTTGTCTCAAAGGAATGCTAGTATTAACCTATGAATAATTAGGTTGGGGTCCTTGAATGGTAATTCTTCATTTATTTCTCACAAAAGGATTTAATGAGTTAGTTGCCATAGTATTTGAGGGGCCTCCTAATAGGTTTGTTGATGTACCCATGGAATTAAATGAAGTTCCAAAGAGGTTTGAGGTAGTTGCACCCATTGTTGATCCAAATGTTTGTGAAGGAGTAGTAGTTGTTTGTTAGGGGATGAATTGTGATGTGGTGTTGTTTTGGGTAGATGATCCTCCAATGGATGTTGTGTTGGTTGTGGTAGCTGCATTGGTTATGGTAGGAGTATGACCAAGGGAGGTAGTATTGATGGTATTATTGGTGTTTTGTGGAGAGGCTCCCATGGAAGTATTGTGTGATTGGTGATTTGGAGATGTTGCTCTAATAGTGTTGAGGTCAAATCCTTTTGGTAACTTAGCCCCTTGGTCAAGTAGCATGGCTAAATATATAGATGAGTCATTTAGGATTAATTCTTCCACAAAAGAGGCCACTTCTAGGTTTTGGGCAGCAGCTTGTATGTCTTCTTCAAAAACTTGTCCATTTTGGTCCCTACGGACAAATTGTTCAAAGGGATTGTGTGGAATACATATCTCACTAAAAGGATTGATTGTAGAATTTCCCATGTCATTAGAAAGAGTGTTCATGTTACTAGGGAATAAATTCATGTCATTGGTGAAATTGGTAAAATTGGGGTCTTGACCAAAAGAATCCATGAGTCTTTTCTTTTTTTGTAATCTAGTTTCAACCATAAAAAGTTTCACTCAACTTTGGGGTGATGAGGGATAATGAGTGATAATGACCTAAATATGACACTATGTTTTTGTGTTTTTTTGAGAATGAGGAATGTTGTGAAATGCAAATGGGAGATGAAAGGTTTGTGGATGCAAATGGTATGGCACTAAAATGAGGAGACTAATGATATGCAAACTAAATGGAGCCTAAGATGCACTTACTATTGAGAAATCTAAAGAAATGACTACTTGACCAAACAAAGTGTTTGCAATGTTTCAGGTTTGGAAAATCAATGGACCATAATAAGACTAAAAGAGGACAAAGTGAAGTTTCCACACTAGACTATTGAGTGGGAAACAATTCACAAAAGTTTTGACTAAATGACTAAGGGTGATTGGGTCCAATGATAACCTACTTTTAAAGACAAAGTCTTGACAATGGATGGTAAGGAGTGTATTCCTAAAATCTGCAAAGTGAGTGTCTAAGGAGATGGTAAAACTAATAATGTAACTAATCAAATGCAAATGGAAACCTATGGTGATCCTAAGAATGCCATCTATAATGTCATGATGAGGGAAGTTGAGCAAATCAATGTCTAGTTTGACAGAAACAAAAAAGAAGGACTTGATGAAATTTGCAAAGATTTGTTTCAGTTGGAAAAGTTGTTTCAGATTGTTGCAAGTTTGTTGTTTTCTTGTCTCAAAGCAGTTGGCAAATACATGGTGTTTGCAAAAAAAAAATCAACCACATAGAAGTCATTTTACAAAATCTTATGGCTGCAAGGACAATATTCTTTTGGATCCCACTAACTGCATATCCTTAGCGGATGAATTCAGAAGCTTGGCCCCACAAGCTCCCCCTTATAGTGCACTCACTTCTCAGGGCAACCAAGCTTCCAACCTCCATGAAACTCCCATGGCAGATTGATCATCTCTACTAAGAATTGCGCAGGTGCAGGTGTCATCACAACGACCATTGTTGTACCAAAGAATAGAAGGTTTTTGGCTTGCTAGAACAAAAGATTTAATTAGGACATCCGTTCGAGTGGTTATACATGGGGCCAAGATTAAGCTCTATTATGGAGGCACTCCAACCTAAAGAGGTTAAGCTCAATAGGGTTTTGGGGAGTACTACTTAGTTCGTATAACATATCTGCACTCATAATCTTAGGCTTTCCCTTAAGATTCACATTTATATACTGGTCGGAAGTAGCTCGGCTAAAGAGCTTCATTTCCGGTTTGAGTTGCTTTGGGGTGAGTACTTTTTACCACCAAAGCAAGCCCAATTTTCTAAGGTTCAACAAAAGCAAATTAGAATATTCATAGTTCAATCGATCCTTGTTTAAAAACAAAGAGTGAAAACATGAATATCCTAACTCACACTCACATGGTGTTCATTTTAAGCCCAAATCAAAATGTGTTGACAAACATAAAAAAAAATGGAGTTCATTTTAACCGTTTGTAGTATTTGTCAAAACATGGGGTTCATTTTAACCGTTTGTAGTGTGAGCTAACTAAAAGTTCATTTTAACCCAATGCTATGAAAATGCAGATTCATTTTAAGTCAATGAGTTGTAATGCAAGTTGTGTTTTTTTTAGCCCAATGAGTACAAATGCATGTTCATTTAACCCATGAATGTAAAATGCAAATTTGTCTAAGATTTGTGAAATAAACAAGAAAAATGTTAGACTCCTCGCCACAAGTTGCAAACAAAAAATCAGTAACCCCAAAATCTTTAAACTACCATGCAAAAAAAAAGTGTTTTCCCTAACCCTAATTGAACTAGTGCAAGCCCAATTCCTAGAGTCAATAACAATTTCTCTTACACCCAAGATCGCACAAGTGCACAAGGGGAGAGGATACTTCTATTATTGACAACTAATATTAGAGGGTTAGCTAGTCAACATAAATATTATATTTGGAACTAATTTTTGCATCAAAAGTAAAAACACAAAAAATAAACCCTTAGTGAAATTTAGAGAACTTTCTAGATATGTAAAGAAATCTGAAAAATTCACTGTTTTGCATCCAGAATTAATTTTTTATGAAAAATCATAAAAAAATTATTAAAATTTCAAAACAGCTCTGAAAACTCTGATTTTTTAATTGAAGGTGCCTCACATCATTCCAAACCTTCAAATTTTTTTTTTGAATAGATCTACAAAATTGTGTGAGATATAAGTCAATCTTTGGAAAACCCTAATTTTAAAAGATCTATTTTTTATCAAACTATTCTGCAAGAAAATTAAAAACATAAAACACAGACCCCTATTGAAATTAAGAGAGCTTTCCAAAACTGTAAATAAATCCAAAATATTCACTAATGTGCTCTCACAATTGATTTTTCATGAAAATAACTAAAAAAATTATAGAAAATTGAAAACAGCTCCAAAAATTCTGATTTTTGGACGAGAAGCTCTTGATACTATCTCCAACCTACAAAAAAAAATTGTCTAAAAATATGGAGCCGTTTGAAAGATACAGTTGAATTTTTGAAAACCAGGGTTTGATCTCCAAAATGGTTCAAAAACCTGCAATAAAAAGCCAACAACACCTGCAACAAAAAGATCCAACTCTAAAATTCCTCAAACTTTGTCAAAATATGTCAGGTTCACCAATGTAACAATGGGAAATTCTTATTTAGTTTTAGCAATGCAATAATGCAATGAAACCTAAAAACCCATTAGTTGGTAATGGAGTGCAAAGGAATAGATGAACAATCTTATAGATTGTCTTCATCCTCCATGACTAACCTCCATTACACCTCCTTAATTTGCTGAATATGATTGTTTTCCCTCAGATTTTTGAAGAGCAAGCCAATAGAGATGAAAAGCCCTAAGCAAATATTGAAGGATTTGAAATGACCTAGATGCAAACTATGCCCTACTGCAAATAGTAAACATCTACAACCTCTAAGCTAATATCAAATGAAAACCTAGATATGCTATGATAAATATGCTAAAATGATAAACTTATGAAAATGAAAGCTAATCCAAACATGAAAGTCTAAGATGTGAGATGCCAAAATATGTAAATGCAAGATAACAAAACATGAAAATGCAAGATGTTCAAAATGAGACCAAAATTGCTCTTTTATAGAAGAGGCAATTTTGTGTGAATGGCCAAGATTGAAAGTTAGTAAGTGCCCTAGAATCAATGGATGAGATTCAATAAAGTAACCCACAATTAGGGTTAGGGCAACATTAGGTCAAATTCAAAATGAAGGGTCAAGATTGATTCTTTAGAGAATCAAATCAATGGCTGACAATGCATGTGACAAAAGATTCTGGGCACGGAAAACGGAGTCGTTGAGGAATTAAATAATTTATTTAAAATTATTTAAATCAAGAGGGAATGATGAGTTTTCAAATTAAAAACAATTTTAATTCAAAAGTGTGGGGTCATGTGACAGTAAATAATTTAAATTAAATTATTTACAAAAGAAGGGAATTTTAAATAAGACTTATTTTAAATAAATAAATTTATTTAAAATGAGCACAATAAAAGAGGGGGAATTAAATAATAAAATTATTTAATTTGGGTGCTGGGACTTATTTAAAATAAATAAGATTTAGAAGAAATTAAATAATAAAAGGTTATTTAATTTGGGTGAGAATTAAATAATAAAGATATATTTTAATTTAGAGGAATGTGAAAAATAAAACTTTTTAAATTAAATATAATAATTTAATTCAAAGTTTAGGAGAGTGGACCAAATTAAATAAATAAAATTTATTTAATTTAGGAGAGAAGAGGCTAATGAATAATTAGATAATTAAATATAATTATTTAATTATAGTGGAAGGTGGATTAAATAAATAAGAATTTATTTAATTTTAGGAAGAAGAGGACTTAATTAGTGATATAATAAAATAAACAAATAAAGTTATTTATTTAATAATTAGGAAGACATAAGGGGTTAAAATAATTAAATAAATTAAGAAATTTATTTAATTATAGGAAGACTTTAGACAATTAGTGACACATTAGATAAATAAATAAGAATTATTTATTTAATAATCAAGAAGAATAGAGGGGACATGAATTAATTAAATAATTAAGAATTATCTAATTAAAAATTGGAAGTGAGTTAGGGACATAATTAAAATGTCCTAATTAGGGTTAGAAGAAGAGCCTGTGGGTCTAGGTCATTTTATGTGTCTATAATAGGTTGTTCAAAACCTTCTGCATTCTTTTGCAACAACACAATTGCAATTGTGTGGAAAGAAGAAAATGAAAAGATCTGTAAGGGTTTAGAAAAATCAAGGGTTTTCAATACATGAGCATCATTTATTGCTTGGTTGATGGCCTGGAAGGCCTATATAGACTCCTTTTCCCATTCAACCTTAGCTCCATTCTTAAGCATCTTGGAAATTGGGCGAACTGTCTCAACAAAATTTGTCACAAACCTCCTCAGGAAGTTTATTTTTCTAAATAAAAATTGTATACCTTTGACATTGTGGGGTTGGGAGATTTTGTCTATTGTAATTACCCTCTCTGGATCAATTTTGACTCCATGCTTGGAAACAATATGTCCCAACAATTTTCCTTCTCTTACTCCAAATGCACATTTCTTTGGATTCAAAGAGATACCATACTCCAATGCTCTACTAAATACCTTCTTCAGATGCTCACAATGATCATCTTCCTTCTTGGAGTATGCTATCAAGTCATCCTGGTATATAACCAAAAATAAGTTAATGAAATTTGAAAATGCCACATCCATGGATCTTTGAAAAGTAGTCCTTGGATTTGTTAGACCAAAAGGCATTCTCACATAAACATATGTTCCCCATGGTGTAGTGAATGCTATCTTAAATTTCTCAGACTCCTTGACCATGAGATGGTTATAACCAGAGAGCCCATCCATCATAAACATCAATTCACATCTTGTCACCCTTTGCAACATGGCTTCCATATTTGGTAATGGATAGTTGTCTTTTAATGAAGACACATTCAAATTTCTAAAGTCTACACATAACCTGATGTCTCCATTTTTCTTTCTTATTGGTACCAAGTTTGACACCTAGGATGAATGTATGATTGGCTTGATAATCCCTACATCCCTTAGCTTCATTAACTCTTCTTTCATTTTGGGAGCTAAGGTAGGATTAATAGGCCTTTGTTTTTGCCTAAATGGATTGGCACCATCACTTAAGGGAATTTCATGTTGGAACAGATCCTCCCTATATGCCTTAAGATCATCATAGTACCACACAAACACATGTCTAAACTTCCTCAATAAATAAATTAGCATCCTTATAACCTTTGGTGATAGTTTCTTTCCAATATATACCTTTTTTGGTGATGCTTCTATTCCAAGATTTATCTCTTCCAAGTCATCAGGATGTGAAGCAGTATGATTAGCCTTTGTCCTATCCTGATTGTCAAATAATCTTTCTAATACAATTAAAACCTTAGGAATTGTATTTTTTTTTAACTGAATTACTTCATTTCCAGACACAATATCTTTACCATCAATTGTTTCTACAAAAGCCCCAAAGTCAATTTCTTGACTTTCATATTCAAGAATCTTAATATGTCATCATCATTATCAAAAACTTGTCAATTTTTGATATTATCAGGAACTCATGGCCTAGTTTGTACTTCAACCTTCGAGATCCCAACAAAATTTATATCATCTAGTTTTATTGCAATATTCACTAATAAATCTGCCACTTTGTTGTGGCCTCTCTCCATCCAGCCTATGCCGAATGCATCAAAGTTTTCTAACTCATCCCAAACAACATTCGTATACTATTTCAACCTCTTATTCTTTGATACACACCTACCTCTAACTTGGGAAACCACAAGCTCAAAATCTCCAATTACCTTGACCTTCTTAATCCCATTCTTTTTAGCCAATCTTAACCCCAATAACATGGCCTCATATTCTGCCACATTATTGGTGTAATCAAATGATAGAGTGAAAGAGAACCTGAATGTCTTTCCACTTAGTGATGATAATAAAACACCTACACCAGATCCTTCTTTTGAACTTGCACCATCAAAGTGCATAGTCCACAAGTCATCACACACTGACCATTGCTTTACTTCTGTGTCAATCAGTGCAGTGGGCTTATCACAATTGCTAGGGAATTCCTCAATTCTGAACTCATTTATGCCATGGTCAATAAAACATGTCATATTTTTAGTTGGGTCATGCTCAATCATATGGGGCACTTTTGATTCTCTCTCAATCTTGAAATTCTTTCCATCAATGGAGAAAGTAGCAAATGACAGGTCACACTACATGTTACCCCCCTTTGATGCACTCCACTTTCTTGACAATAGCATCCCAAAATGTGGTGGGATGTCTGCAACTAGTATAGTCAGGGCTAAGTCCTTCTTAGGATACTGAGTCAATTTATAAGGTAATGCTTTGATAGTCCCAATAACTAGGACTTCCCTTAAATCCATTGCATAATATTTACCTTGAGTAGTATCTATTGTCAGGCCCATTGCCTCCATGATCTTGACTGGCATAACATTGTTTGATTCCCTTGAATCTATCATACAATTCCTTAAAGTCTTCCCATTTACAAAAACACTTAAGAAAAATGGGTTTATGTTTTCAAGGCACATATTAATGGAATTCCCTAAATATATAGGGTGAATTTGTAACACAATTCCCTCCACTTCTTTCTATTTTCTTTCTCCTTCATCCTTTTCTTCTTTACAACTACCTTGTTCAACCCTATTAACATCAACACCTGTGATCAAGGCTATTGTTTTTTCCTTATGTTCATCTATTCTCATCATTTATAGCAAAGGTATAGTAACTTTATCTGAGAAAGCACTTGAAACATATCTATGGGCATATATTTTGGTAAGTCAGACACCATACCTTTATCATTTTATTTCTTCTCTTGTTGTTTGCTTCCCTCAAGTTTCTTCTTCCTCCTATTCTTTGAAGCAGGTTCAACAGACTTTGTAATCACTTTAGTCTTCACCAATGATGAAGCTATATCTTCTTGAGGCTTTGGAGTTTCATTCTTTTTTACCCAAATCTTATCACTTTTAACCTCTTTAACTTTGACAACATCCTTCTTGTTATCAACTTTAACACCCTTATTTTTGTCCTTTCATTCTTTAATAAATAAGCCAACAGGTTTACCCCGTTCACCACCCATAGTTTTGTTTCTCAGCTGAAGTGAGCTTCTCATTTGAGCAGCTATTTCCTCAGTCAATCTTGCAATCTCTTCTTCTAATGGTCTCCTTAAGGACACTGGATCTTCATCCTGCTCCATATTGCAAGCATTATGGTCAAAATCATCTTTCTCATCAGAGAAAACCTATTGATGGTATATCTCACTTCTTTGCCTCTGATTATCCACATCAACTCCCTGTGATTCATCATCAGAGGAACATTTTGCCTCACTAATGTATGATCTAGCCATACAAACATCTACATCACCTTGCACAATTTCAAGAGTCTACTCATAAGTTTCCTATTTTGTTCCCTCAACAACAAGCAACTGAGCAATACCACAGTGATTTTGATCATGTGGATTATGAAAAAACTCACACCATGGTCTATCTTGTACAAGATTTACTGAATGCTTCTATAGGGGGTCTAGTGTATGCTGATCATGTTTAGGCTTCTGACTGGGCAAGATTGGTTTCCCATCTTTCCAATTTGTATTATAAGGGTAATTTTGCAACCTAGGTGGTCTTTCATTCTTATTATATTGTTGCTTTTCATTTCCTATACCCTTTTCTTGCTTGGAAATATTATATTTTATGTCTTTCAAAGTGCTCAAGACCTTATCCCATTTATCATCATCCTTGGGCTGTGCAGCAAAAACCTTCTCAACCTTATCCCTAGGACTTTACAAAAGTGTGGGTTCTTCTCTCCTACCATATTTCCCAGAAGCTCGCCTATTACTCTCAATGTTTATAGCCACCCTGAAAGCATCCCTCATAGTCTGAGGGTCTTTATCTTTGAGGAAATATTCCATTTTAGCATCAAAAGCATTGAAATATGTGGTTAGACAAATATTTTCATCAAGCCTCAAAACTTGGAACAACTTATACATTGCTTTTTGAAATCTTAGATTAAACTCTATCATAGGTTTGTTTAGTGACTTCTTGATGTTGTTGAACTCATTCAACATGAAAGTGGCATTGGTTTTATCACCATACTATTCCTTTCAACTATTTTCAAATTCATCCCATGAACCAATACTAGCATTAGGTAAACCTTTGTACCAATCCCTTGCATCTTCTACCAAGGATTGTACAAACAATTTCATTACAACATCTTCATGCTCTACCTCATAATCATTCGGCATATCCATAAAGGCCTTTAAATGTTCCTCTACTGTCACAAAATTGTTGCCAACAAATTTAATCATCTTCTCTCTCAAATCATCAGGTATGGGATTTGGATAACCTGGAATAGAATCAAAGTATAATTGCCTATATATTTCCAGCTATATAGGTCTTCTTTGAAATAATCCTTCAATCGTCTGAGAGTCAACACTAGATCCTATGTTTTGCACCCTAGGGCTATCCTGATTTAGATTTACAAACTTAGTAGCATGGGTTCTCAGGCCAGAATTGTTTGTATTGGTATCCAAATTTGTTTTAGGACCATATTTCAAGGCATCTTGGTGACTTGATGAGGTTTCAGCTTGTGTAGCCTCATCCATGCTTAACATCTTTAGGAAACCTATTTTCCTTTTCATTTCTACATTTGCAGCCTCAAGTTTTGTCCTCTCCAATTCCTCAGCAAGAGCCTCACCCTCCTTTCTAACCTTTTCTAAGGCAGTTTCCGCTTGTAATGGTATATGTAGTGGCAGGTCTCATTTAGGAGGGTGGGAAGTCACCTTATCACTTATTTTAATCCCCTAATCCTTTTGTTTTCCCTTGTCTAAAATGGGTTTAGGATTTGGATCACTTGGTTGAGGCTTGACAAGGTCTGATGGTTTTGGGTCTAAGAGTTTTGGGTCTAAGGGTTTTGATTGGGTATCGAATTGACCTATGAGATCTACCTTAGGCATAGGATTTATCTCCTTATCAACAATTTCATGTACAATAGGGCCCTCAACATTTGGCTCAGGTTTTTTTTAGTTCAGGGCTTTCATTGTTGCCAACTATCTAATCAACCTATCTCTTTCAATCACAACATGCATCAGTTCTTTTTCTCTCTCCTTTTCCTTTTTCCTCCTAAGCTCAACTTATTTTTGGATCTCTCGCCTTAAGGAGTCAATGTCTCCAAAAACATCATCAAGGTTAGGCAAGGTCATCTCAGAACTCAATGTATCACTTAGATCTATTAGGTTCACTTCTTCAAGTACATGTCCAAACAATAAAGGAGTTTCATCATCCTCAGTAGGAGGAGGAGGCACATCACTGGTGCTTTTTCTGTGATGGCTTTGACTTCTACTCCTACTTCTTCTCTTTTTAGAGTATTGAAAACTAATAGGTCCTTTATTTTGACATGTTACATCCTCTTGGTTTGGTGTATTAAATAATGCATCGAAAAATCCACAGCTATCTGACTTTGAAATTTTAGACACCTTTTCAAAAGTTTCAGAGATATGATGTAAAGAATTATTTGTACCTTGCTATACATGGTTCTATAATGTGGGAGTAGCATGACTAGATTCTAATTTTTTCTTTATCTAGTCCTTCTTCTTTGTTTTAGGAAGTTCACTCTCCAATGTCTGTTTCAGATGATTTTTCATGAAGGACCTAGTGTTCTTCATTCTGTGTACTTTTCTAAAAGATCCTTCAACTTATATAAAATCTTTAAAATAAGATGCACACTGGTACAGAGACTTCAGAGTCACCACTCAATTCTCTTGGGAATGCCAAATATCTAGAGATACTTGGTGAATTTCAAAAGACCTTTGGAAAATTGTATTGACAACGTACAATGTACTCCACCAATAACTCAAAATTCTTTGAATAACAAAAGATATGGATGAACCTAACATAGAACCATGGGCTTGACCTTCAAATCACAAAAATACTATGAAAATTCTATGCAAAATAGACAACCGACTCACTGACAAGAAATATTGAAATTAACATCCCTAGTGGAGTTGCCATTTTGTTCATTGTTTTTACTATAACTAGGTTGATCTCCTAATCTACCTATGGAATTTCCAATTCTAATCAAGGGTAGATCGAAGGACCTAGACCAACTGACGAGGATTTTAAAGACCTCCTACACTTTGGGCTCTGCAAGACCAGGGGGGGGTGATCCCTTAATGTGTTTACAACCTCTGCACCATTATCATAAACAACATTAACAATAATAGATAATCTCAATTAATAGCTCAACAAAACAGGATAATATTGAATAGAATTGGTTGTTCATCAATAATATCAACCATTTGGAGTGCGAGATAGTCACAACAATACTTCACAGTAATAGATATTCATTGATTTTCAATTTGTAGCAAACTCTAGGTTAACACAAACAAATAGTGAATCTCAAAAACAAATACAACTTAGATCAGTGCCCTATATCCATTGGAGGAGTCAAATTCTTAAACATCTAAGGGTTCATGACTGATTCAACACACAACATATAAGATCTTTGATAAAATTTCCTTACAATATCACCAATATGTATCCTAAGTCAATACTACTTATCAAATCCTTGTATAGAACATATCAACCTACAATCTCATTTAAGCATTTTAATTAATTTTTTGAATTAAAGCTAAAACAAGAATTGCACACACCACAATAGTGAGATGAACAAAATAAACCTTGATCATTTTATTCAAAATTCAGATATGCTTATACAATGGAGAGACATGAGCTCGAATTAATCAATTGAATTAAAATGCTAGTACTGTCATAAAACATGAAATCTCCATGAATTCAAAACCTACACCAAATGACTCAAAACTTAACTTGCATTGTCTCTATAACTATCAGACTTTACAATTGCTCTACAATTTCACCTAGACTCGACCAAAACTTGCTAACTTGCTAACCCATACTTCTAGCCCTGAAATTCTTGTTATAGAAAATGAAGGAGCAAACAAGCATTGGGCCAGAAAGCACACATGTCACCAGCCACTTGGACAGCCTTGTGACATTTCAAAAAATTGTTACAACAAAAACCTCCTCAGAGAATATTCTTCTTCATTCCCATCTTTCCCATTGAGAATGGTTTGATGCAGCAACAAATCTTCAAGAATTTTGTGCCTAAAGTGTCATAAAAAATAAAACTAGAATTTGTTGTAACTGCAACAACTGATTAGTTAACTATTAGCAGCCAATTCCCTTTTCAATCCTCCTTAGTTAAATATATATTCACCCACTACTGGAAGAAAACACGTATCAGGCTAGAAAGCACACATGTCACCAGCCACTTGGACCACCTTGTGACATTTCAAAAATTTGTTACAACAACAACCTCCCCGAAGAATCTTCTTGTTCATTCCCATCTTGCCTATTGAGAATGGTTTGATGCAGCAACAAATCTTCAAGAATTCCACGCCTAAACTGTCATAACAAACAAAATTAGAATTTTTTGTAACTGTAATAGCTAATTAGTTAATTGTTAGCAACCAACTCCCTTTTCACTCCTCCTTAGTTAAATATATATTCACCCACTGCTGGTACTCTTCATCAATTGGCCAATTAAAACTGATTACCTCATTTACCTTGATACTATAAAGCATATATTTAACTACCACTTGGTTTTCCTCTCATTCAAAAGACTCAAGGAATGAGCTGGTGCTGATAATTTTATCCATGTAGCTCACTAATAAATCAAAATCTGAGTCATCACAAATTAAATTAATTTGAGCATTGATGACCTCATTAGCCCGATCCTGCCATTGTTGAAGTGACCAAATATTACCCTCCTCATCAATTATGCCAGGACAGAGTGTGTCACTCCAATCATCAAAATTCTTTACCAATTCTTTGATCTTCCTACTCAAGTCATCTGGTAAGGGTTGAAAACCTTGCAATGAATTAACTAAAACTTGAGTAGGTCTTACTGACCGGGGCCTATTATTGAAATCAAACCTTAAGGCCTTATACATTACATCTAAATCATTGGCCCTAGGGATCCACTTCTCAATTAATGGTATTGCTACCTCCTAATCCCTGCCAATGATCTTTATTGCACCTAATAATAAAGAATAAGAAGAATACACAACTGACAGTCTATCATCAACCTTCTCATTTTAATGCTGCAAGACAACAGTAACAATCTCCTTTTGTCTTGAAAAAATCCCCTCCTCACTCACCTTTAGAGATTCTTTTAGCTCTGGAAATTTCTGCATTAACTTCTTCTTTGTTGGATAAACAGAGCATTCTAACTCTTCCTCAATTGGTTCCAATGTAGGGTTGAGGGAAGGAGTCTGTCTGGGAGATCCCAGTGTAGAGACAATGGGGGAAGCAAGAGGCAATGATCCTGATGTGGAAGGAAATGATTTAATCCTTGGAGCAACTGATGTTTCCCCAATCTACCTGTATTTCAACTTATCCACCTCTGTTTTCTGCTCAATATTCCTTTTTTCCACCTTGTTATATTCTCCAATCATAAAATTATATTTTTCCACGAGGCTCCTTTGTTCAGCTTCCTCTCTCTCTACAGTCTATTGTGCAAATTTTTCCACATTCACGATTAGATTTGTGGCCTCTCTGGTTGAGGTCTCTAAAGCTCTTTTTATTATTAACCCCCCTTTCAAATTTGGGTTAATATCAGTAATATTTGGCTTTCTTCCTTGGGGGGCCAAAGCCCATATTGCCAAGGTCTCATATTCCTCACTAAAGAAAAAATATTGCAATGCTACCTTGACCTCTTCTATAAAATTTTGGAGGGGATGCTTGGACTTCAAAATAGCTTTGAAAGCTACTACATCAGCAACATCCCACTTAGGTAGAATCAAGACACTAGCTTGATTGAATAACTTTCTCCCTTCCTCTGGAGTGATGTTCTTGAATTCATTCATTACCTCGGCCTTTACCTCATCATCATTATCTTGATATGACCTATCAGGCCCCAGTTTTCTTCTCTTCTTACACTTCTCCTGATATTCTTCCAACTTCATTCTCCATACTAATTGCAAGAAGATAGGTGTTTTCACAAAGGCATCATCACCCAAAAATTCTTTACAAGCCTCCATCCTTGCATCTTGTACACATTTACCTTTCATATCTAGGTCTGATAAAACCAACTCAACTGGTCTTGGAGGGGAAGGCACACCTATTTGCATATCTTGATCAGTAATAACAATCTCATCCACTAAGTCCTCCTGGGACCTCTCAATCCTTTGCCTCTTGGGGCTTGGCACTGATGGTGGTGGTGAGGGACTTCTCTCAAGTGATGACTCTAGATCAATTATTTTTATTGCTCCAGGTGTTTTGAGATGTGGACTTGGTTGTTCATGCAATTTCATTATCTGCTTTCCTTTTCTATCTTCTTCTTCTTCATCACTGCTATCATTCCTTTTCCTCCTATAAATAGGCCTATCATCTGGAGGTTGGTAAGCTAGCCTTTCTTCAAGTGGCCTTGCAACTTGTTCCCGTATGCCCAAGTCTAACTCCAAATTTATTTTCTTGGTCATCAAAATACTCATGATTTCTTTGAAATTATCTATCAAAAATTCAATCTTTTTGTGATAGGGGCTGAATTCCATCAATGGATAATACTTTGGATTTATCTTGTGTACAATGGCCAATAACTTATCATAAGCTACCCATTTATCTTTGTTCAAGTCCTACTTATTCAAATCAAATTCATTTCTGACTAGGTCCTCAGGAAATTGAACTCATGAAAAAATTTGGCACCTTTTATTCTTTGTCTAAAAAGTGCAAAGAAACCCTCAAGATCATGTTGCCTCTTAGGACCAAAACTCAAATGGTACACTTCAAAAAAATTTCCAAAATGAACCCAACCTCCCTTTGAAAAAACAAAATCAGATACCATTGTATAGTCTGGGTAAAAAGTCCCCTTACCCTTTCCTGTAAGGTTATTTTCATGGATACATCCAACTACCACATAACCTTAGAAAATCCAACTCTTGGTGGCACATTATAAGGCAATATATGGGGGGTCCGCTGAAAACCATATACCCTCAAAACAGTGCTGACTGGGTATGGAATAATGTCACCCCAATTATGGAAAATCTTCAAATTTGGCCTTCTCCCCTTTGGCCTAAGAAAATCATGCAACTCCACAAGAACCCTAGGTAAATTTACCACCAATCTAGTTCTCAATCTTGATGCAAAACAATTGTCGAACTATACATAATTGGCATTCTCCCTATTGTATGAAAGGTCAGCAGTCCACACTTGTACTGGCAACCTTTCTCCATTGAGAAACTGCTTCAATTTCATTTTCTTAGAGAAAAAATCATTATTCTTGAACATAAAAAAGTACATTAACATAGAATACTAGTAAAAGGGGGTGCTTGCATCATTCTGCTACAATTTCAACAACCGTTCATGTATCTTTTCAGCCAAGAAGGAAGAAAAATCATATACTACAGAGAAATTGGGGTGTTGTATCTTCACCCCCATGAACATATAAGTTATAGGCATCACTGTATTAGGGCTAAAACCCAAAATATGAACAATGAATAGAAATTGGCCAAGAAGTGTTTGGGAAAAAAATCCAATCTGAAAGGATTCTGTTCACTAGGGCTAATATGAACTCTGTAACTTCCTGCCCTAGCCAAATGTGGTGGGAGCATCTTATCTCTGAAAAGGGATTTCATCTTCCCATACTCCTATTTCATTCCTTCAAGATCAATAGGGACCAAGAACACACTGGGCCCTCTCAAATCAAAAACTTGTCGAAACTCCTCTCTGTTAATACTTAATAGAACCTTTCCATCATTATCTCTAACCACCCGTGTGACAGGATCATATCTTGAGACCACTACCTTGAGAAAGTCCACATCAGGGAACACATTTGGAACTATCAACTTCCCCATATCATACATCCAACCATTTGAAAAATGATAAGGAAAATTTCTCTATCCAAACCATAGTCTGAATATCTCCAAACCCTTAAGGGGAACCCTAGCATCGGCTATATTAAAGCAATTATATACTAATCCCCCCTAGGGTTTTTCCTCGCATTAAAACCAACCCCTTTTTCCTATCATTTGTTGACAATGACAATTGATCTAGGAAATCATCATACAAGATTCTATTCAAATAGTCAGTTTGGTCGGAATGATGTTTTGATGGTGCCATCCTGAGCAAACTAGAGCTTCCTTGTATTTCAGACCTTAAATAAACTAGGGCTTTATGAAACTACAAAATTACAAAAAAAATACCTTGCAATTTCTTACAATTTATTTCACCTATAGCCCTAAAACAATTTTCAATAAGATTTCCAACAAGCACACAACAAATTCCCCCAAATTTAGATTATAATTTGACCAGGAGATGCAAAATTAAATTTACAGCTTTCTGCTTCGCAAAAACCCTAATTCTTCACTGCAACAGCTCGTGAATTCGTCCTCGTCTTTTAGACTACTTTGTGAAACTACTTGAAAGCTTTGTGATACAATAGAATAGGAAAATGGTCACTTTATTTCAATCAAATCATGCTAGAAAATGTCTCATCTACCATTAAAGCTCACTCACGCGCTACACCAATGACTCAAATCGCATTTGATGCAAGTTCAAATATTACCCGTTGACCTTTCACTTTGGCTGGATCATTGAATGATTGTCTTTAAAACAATTTGACATGACCTCCACCATGGCAAAATGGCCCACCACATTTTTCATCACCAAGGAAATCCACGTGGCGCTCGCCCGTGATATCACAATCAGTAAAAACCTTGCAAACTCCGATCACGCGATGGCGGGCAACCATGGATCTCAATCATCAACAATCCTGTTCATTCAAAATAGCTACCAACTCTATCGTTAAACACTGAGAACCTTTCCTACTGAGATTAAAAAATCTCCGTCCATTTGAACCACGTGCATCTTATAACTGCTTTAGTAACCCGCCAGATAATGTATCAAATCCGGATTAATGTATTAAAGTATTCCTATCATTCCTTTGTCTTCACTAGGTATGACATGTGGCGATCGCTCGCGATATCATGATCAACCAAAACTGTGTGGTGGGGTCATCATGGGATAGTGGGGAACGACTGAGATCAAACATCGATTCATTAACAGTCATGAAAATTTATCCCTCTGCAAAATGTAAAACATTTGTTAAAACTAGAGGGGACATTACTAGGTCGACGACAAATGATGACATAAGTTGTTTTTTAAAAAAGGGAGTGCGGGGCCAACCTAGACTTAGGAAAGAATAAAGTCTAGCGAAAGAAATAAAATGATGGATCAAAAGGGGGCCAAACCTATTCAAATCAATGGGGCTCAAGTTGTTTTTAAAATCCCTCCTCCAAAAAGTGACGACCAAATATATCCCAGCCATGGTATAAGATAAGACACTAGGGTTTTGCATAAATACATGAGACCATATGTAAAACCCCAACCATAGGCTTTTCTCAAACATCATGTAGAACCAGAAACATAGGCAATACAAAATGGAACTTATAGAACATAAAATGAAGTTCCATCAGTGACTCCAGTTGGGGATGTTCATTCTACTGGAATGAAGTGAGATCTCAGAATCTTAGGTTGAGCAGACCAATTGCAGAGACGACCAAAAGGGGTTGTCCGGAAAAAATAACCCAGTAGGAAAGAAACCTACCACTAACATATATAAAAACCTAAACTACTATTCATGGAAAAACATACTTGAAGTGAAGTACAACTTCAAGAACTATCCATGAACTGGTAGTCCAAGAATATCCCCTATCATCTCTTGGAGGAAGTATCAATCTTCACCCCACTTATTGTTGATAAAAAATGGACCCAACCAGATTGCATCAAATTTTCCGTGTTTTCCTTTATCTTCTAGTATAGCATTCCACATTAGGACCAAATCTCCATCTTGGAAGCTACTTGTAGTTGCCTTTTTTTCATACAAGTTTTTTACTTGCAATTGTAATTTTGCATTTTTCATTTGAGCCTCCCTCCTTGTTTCATCCAACTCTATGAGAGCCTTTATTCTCAATTGCATTTCATCATCAATTTCATTGTCATATGTTTGGACAAACTTATACATCTACATCAGATTATTTTGGGGCAACCTTGCATTTATCCCATAGACCAAGTCAAATGTAGCACAACCTATTGCTTTAATCACAGTTACCCTATCTACTCAAACTGCTAATCTCAACTAAGAATCCCATGCCTTCTTATTTTTATCCAGGATTCTCTTAATGATTTTCATCAAGATTTTATTGCTTGATTTTGATTGTCCATTTCCCTGTGGGTCATATGATGATGAATAAGAAATTTGGATCCCATGCTTCTCACAAAAGTCTATGTATTCTTCAGATCTAAAACACATTGCATTATCCGAAATAATCCTTTCTAGACATCCAAACCTAGTCAATATATTTCTCATCAGGAAGTCAATTACCACTTTACTAGTTGCTCTCTTTGTTGTAATTGCTTCCACCCACTTGGTAAAATAATCGGTGGCCTCCAATATCCATGAGTGGCCTCCACTAAACTTACATGCTATCTCTCCCACAAAATCAATACCCCGTTGCTGAAATGGAGATTGCACTATAACTGGTGTGCATCTTTAAAAACATTAGGTGACCAAAATCAAACCCTCAGTATCTTATGTGAACTTGTTTTGGCCATGTAATGCCCTCCACAGATGCCACCATGCATGCCAATCCATCATCCACTTGGACACTAACATTTGGTGTTCCTACTATTCCCGAACACCTCTTGCATCAAAATAAACCAATTACACTTCATGAATCCATGACAACCTCAACATATGAAGATCACCCATTTCATCCATCCCCACGAGTACCACAAGTGTGCCCAACATCACACAAGGAAGTGTGGACCAAGTGTCTCAAATAGACCAACAAGGGCATGCCAATATCCTTACACAAAGTCAACCCTTAATTTAAATAGGGACATCTTTATCCAACCACCCCATTTGTTCATTTTCACCCTTGGTTACACATAACACATCCATCCCATCCTTCATCAAATCAAATCAAAACAACCCCTTGGTCATGAACCCCATCGATCAAGGTAATACCTTGTGTAGACATGGAAAATATACTGACACACTTGATCCTAATTACTAACACCGTTTCATCCTGAATCACCTTCTCAGCTTATCATCACCTTTCATCCCTTAATTGAATAAATCATTATTTATCTGATTAGGTCATTCTTCTCCATTGATTAAATTAACCTTAAATCTCCATTTAATTAAATAATTCATTTTATTTAATTAAATCTCTAAATTCATCCTATTAAATTGAATAAATTAAACCTTATTTAATTTAATCTAACATCATTCTCCTTAATTAAATAAATCAATCTTTATTTAATTAAAGTCTAAATCATTTTCCTCTCAATCTTGATTTATTTAAATCACAAAATCTAAGTCAAGATTGTCAAATCACCTAATCTCTCATTAAATTGATTAATTTAATCTCAATCACTAAAATTCTCTAAATTTTTCCACTTGCACATGAAAATACATTTAATTGATTTATTAAATCCCTATTTTCTCTCAACGTGACATATTTGAGGGAATATTCCTCGAAGTTTGAAAATACATCCAAGTGGATTTGTCCTTCCAACAAAGCATTAATCCTGTCTTACATGTCCTTGTGCATTGATCCAAGTGGAATTTAAGTCATTTTCTTTCCCTTTTCAACAAGTCATTTCATAAATTTGAAATTCCACCTAATAACATTTATTGGCTCATTCATCAAAATGTGCACAACCTTCCTCCATTCACATCTTGACAAGTGGCACTTGGCCATTGGATGTTGAATGATCCCACATTCATCCATTTTTCCTCTTCTCTTCTCAATCAAATCTATAAATAAGAGGCTTTCCTTCTCATTCATCATCCACAATTAGAAAGAAAAGTTATTATCTTCACATTTAGAGCAATTTCATCCATTTCCTTGAGCATTTTCCATCATAATAGCAAGGTTATTGCAGATTTTAGCAAGGAATCACATTGTTCTTCACCATCAAGTGGATCAATCGTCATCAAATCCTACAAAGGAGTTGGGAAAGGGCCAATTTCTACACATAATTGGCACAAATTCCCCAATGGGATTGAGGATTTCCATGTTTAATTAGGATTTCATTTACTTTCTTGTTTTGTTCTTCATATTTTCCTATTTTGAGCATTGCTAATGAATTTCATGGGGAATCCATATTCTCACTTACATATGAATCTAATTGTCTGTTTGTTTCTCATGTTTGTGCAGGTCTAGGATTGGCGTTCACATTTTGGCGCTAGAAGGAGGGAAAATATCAAGTTCTAATCACATTTTTCTAGAAAATTCCATGCTTTTTTATGTTTTTTGCAAGTTCTAGGAAACTCACCTGCTGACTGTCAAGTGATGCCATATTGCACCATTTAAATTTTCAAACTCCACCACCGTGTCTCTTCCCACCTAAAAATTCAAATTTCAAACTCGGCCGCTAGCTTTCCATGCTCCAAAGAGAGCCGCTAGTAAAACAAAGCTGCAATCGCAGTCTCTATTTCACTGCAGAGCACCGCTATTAGAAATTAGTGATGATATATTGCACCACTGGAGTTTCTAAACTCCATCGCACCCACAAATTGAGCCACTAGGTTGGAGTAAAAAGTGAAAATTGGTTTTATTTTGACATGTTCCTTTATTCTTTTGACTTTTTGAGCTCCTAATTTGTTTGTTGTCTCTGTATTTCCTAGTTTTAATCAGTTTGTAGGATAGGGAAAAGAGGAAAATAAGTTGAAAGTTGCATTATGGAATCATTCTCACATTATACCAAATGTTTTTGAACACTTTAGTGTTTATTCAACACTCTTAGAGAATTCATGATCTCTCTTAAAAAATAAATTTTTACCTTCATGTTGTTAGGTTCATTGAATTTTCTTTTGGACTCTCAAAATAACATTACAAAAGCTTTCAAATTTTGCAGCAAAGGGTTAAAATGAACTTTAGAACAAACTCACTAGATTTGGTTTAAGGTTAACAATTGAACAAAATGACTTTCGTCTTTCCTTTTGGTGCTCTAAAAAGAATCAAATCATTGCTTTGTGGACTTAAAATGAACAAGTGCTTCTTTGTTTTGTAATTACTTACCCAAAGTAATACCACTAAAAGGACGTATGCACTTCCCTCACGCTTTATAGCAATCTTGAGAATCAAAAGTCTTTTTGGTGATCTTAAATTGTGTAAGTGATTGCCTTCACATTTCATTTGGGATTAAAAAATTGAACCAATATTGTGAGTGTGAGTGTGGCATATTGCGAGTGTTCTCCCTTTGTTTTTAAATGAAGGATGATAAAACTATGGGATATGCTTGCTCACTTTTTTTAATCTCAGAGGGCCTTCCTAGTGGGAAAAAGTAATCACCCTAGCGAACGACCCAATCGGGAACATGCTAAGGACAAGCGACTTCCAATTGGTATATGTGTGGATTCTTGAGGAAAGTTCAAGAATCACTAGGATTATTCCAATGAGAAGAAACAATAGTCTCTCGCTGCATGGATAGTCCCCCACCAACAGAATTCCCACATTAAAACCCCTTGTTTTGTAAAGGCCAAAATCCTTTCTATTTGTTGGTGCAAAAGGTCATGTCCTTTGAAGCCGCCCCATGGAATATGAGGTTCTATTGTAGAGATGAAAAGTATTCCATGGGAGATTCATGGGTACTGATGCTTGGATGACCCGAGAAGTGAGTGTACTATAAGGGGGAGCTTGTGTGGTCAAGCATCTAATCATCTACACTGAATATGCACAGCTGGATTTATCCAAATGGGAACCCAACAAATATTATCTCTTCATCCTAGGATTATACATGTTCTTGGAATAAAAAACACATTGCTTTGATCGAAAACATTTGAAAACAAACATTCACAAGATCTTCAAAATTTCAAACCCTTTAGGGAAGCAAATACCTTTGACGAATTCAAGTGCTCTTGCTTACCATAGGGATTTCATCCTTAGAGGCTTCTAAGTATTTGAACTTAATCTCAATTTCCTCTCTCTAAAGTCAACCTAGGAAACTATGCTCTTGAAACCTCAATTTTCACATAAGGGACCTTGTGGAATGAAAATGAATTGAGACGTAGACATTTAGTTTGAAATTTTAATCAAGAAATTGTTAGTGGTAAAAAGAACTTATTAAGCGAAGATAAGGACAATTGGACCCCACACGTGTTCTTTCAAATTATTTCCCGCAAAATCAAAATCCACAAGCCCAAAATAAAAAAGCTTAGTCCAAAGGACTATGTAGAACGTCTTTCAAGGCTTCACGAGGTAAAAGAAAGGTTGGTTTACAACTTCTACAAGAAAGCTTCAAGAAACAATCCCAACTTGTATGAGTTTTATTATCAGCAAAATCCTAATCTCTTTCAAAGGTTTTCTTTTCTCACATAGGAAGTATTTCATTTTCTTCGAAACCAAGGTCTTGTAAGAAGGAGTTTTATCTAGGTCAAGTCTAGGATCAAAGTCATCACTCTCAACCATCAAAAATAAAAAATCATCTCACAAAAGAACTCTTGGGAACTTTGAAAACATCATTTATGCTAAACTTATAGGCAAAATCAAAATCACTTTGTTTGACTTAACACACTTAGTCAAAATTATCCTTGTGAGTGAATTTACCTCTTGATAAAATCCAACATCTTGGGGTCTAGGAGTTCATTATATTTTTTGACTTTATACACCTAGTCAAATTATCCTCTTGTGTATGAGTTTACTCTATGATAACAAAACTTCCTAGAGTTTACAAGTTCATTATCCAAATCAATCAAAATAAAATTAAATCAAGCCCTAAAGTTTAGCATTTCCCTCAAGGTTCTTCAAGAGTTTTCATCATCCGTATCATCCATCCTTCGTTTTCATCATCACTTTGATCCTTAATATATCCTAGTTCTTCTCTTTTTGTACCTAAAGATAGATCAATTGATCTCTATTTTATGGTGCAAACAAGATCTCAACACAAGAAGAATATGGAAATCACCAATGAAACATCAACTTCAAGTGATCTAAGTCAAACTGCTCCTGAAATGAATCCTATGGGATCAAGCAATCCTCCGAACAATTTCCCTCTATCATCAAAAAATCCTTAGGAAGATGGTCATGTGGAGGACATCACCGATGACGGGATGACATAATATGAAATCCTAGAGATAGTGCGAAATATTGAAATCATCGAATTGTCAATGTAATGATGAGGCTATATCCCTTCCAATACATGCTTGAGTTAGCAAAAGAAGGGGCTAAACTCCCTTCTAACTTTGACGTAAGCACTATTGTGAAAAGACCTCTTGGGATCATGCCCCCAACCTCATCCATGCTTCTGCTTCAAAGCATCACTCAAGATATCCCACAAATCATAACATCCATTGCTTCAACCCTACCAATTGTTAATAAGGGAAGTGCAATGCTTCAAGAACTCCAAAAACATTGCCTTGTGAACAACAAAGAGTTGAAAGCAAGCACCACACCAGATCAATCCATTTTGGTAAATCCATTACACCGATATGTCCCTCTCACATTCCATGATTCCCCCGATCCAAGCTCTTATCATGCAACACCAATTTATCCTCTAGACACAGAAACCTCTCTCCCTACCTCACAAAGAGAAGGTGATTTGTTTGGAGCCAGAGGAATCTTTGATCCCTCATCATGAATTCAAGGGAATACACCACCTATATTTCTACCATTTCCACCTTTGCCACTTAGATCCACATCACCCCTTGGGTTGGGTCTTGCTCCTTTACCCACCATCAATCAATCAAATCAGAACACCCTATCAAATCCTCCTATCTTGCCATCAATATCACAACAATAGATGGCAACCATCCAAGCAATCCCAACAACTAACACATCCACCATTTCTCAAATCTCCCAAGGCATGGTTTCCCAAGGACCAGGTGTCTCGATCACACCATCCACAACTCAAACCTTGATTATCAACATGACTATTCTGCTCATCACAATGGTCCAAACCCTTCCCAATCCACCGCCACCACTACCAAAACACAACATGAAAAATTCATTCACCATCCCATTACAAGATGCTCAATAAGCCACCCATCAAAAGGAAAAACCAATAGGCTACACAACTAGCTACTCAACAATTGCAACAGGAACAATAGGCTGCACAAGCCCAAGCCTTAGTACAACAACAATAAGTTGCCCAAGCTGTGCAAGTAGCTCAAGCTACACAAGCCACACAAGATGCTCAAATTGCACAAGCAATCCAAAAAGTGCATGCTCAAGCTTGAACCCAATATCAAGCCCAACAAGCACAAGCACAAGCACAATACAAAATAAAATTCAAGCAACCCAACAAGAAGGATATCAACAAGCCTTGCAAGATTATCAAATACAACATGAAGCAACCCAACAACAAGCATTGTTAGCACAATAACATCAAGCCCAACAAAAAATGTTGCTGGCATAGTAGCAGCACAACCAACAACAAGCATTTTTGGCTCAATAGCAAACACAGGCATTACTCGCTCAAAAAAACTTGCAACAAACTGCCACCAACATCCCACCCGTCAACCCAAAACCTCAAAACATGTTCACCCCACCTCCTGATCCACAAGATGATGTGACAGCACAAATCAAAATGCTCTCACAACAAGTGCTTGATCTTCAATCAAGAAAAACCACAAGGAAACCCAAAAATTTGTGTCCCTATCCATTTGACAGGAGCTTGGCAATGGTACCATTCTTGAAGGGATTCAAAATCCCCAAATTTGACAAATATTGCGGGATAGGGAACCTTGAAGATCACATCAGGGAGTTCCAAGTACATTGTATGGAAGTTGCATACAACTATACATATCTGATGCAATTTTTCCCTCAAAGCTTGGCTAGTGCCACCATGGAGTAGTTCTCTCACCTGCCTACTAGTATTAGAACATTCCAAGAAATCAAAGATGCATTCCTCTAGAATTACGCATTCAACATTTGCACGGATGTTAGTTTAGATGAATTATCAACACTCAAAGAAGGGAAGGGGGAATCATTCACCTCCTTCTTACAATGATGGCAATCCAAGGCCAATCGAAACAAATGGGCCATGCCAGAGGAAAAATAGGTTTGCACCATCTTTGCTAATTTGGACAAGACCTTGGTGTTTTATCTAAAGATGCAATGCATCACCACATATGAACAATTGATCCCCAAGGTATTCAACATCGAAAGGGACCTTATAACACAAGGGGGAATGCCTACCTATCCTGAACATCATGATAGTCGCCCATCTACCAGTTACAATGATAAACCTCTCACGTGGGAAAAGAACATGAATGCCACCAATGATAGAGTGGTCAATGCTAGGGTCATCATCAGGGCTCCAAAGAAAAATAATCAAAAACATCATCATCAACCACATAACAATAATCACAATAACACACAAGCAAATGCGGTAAACCAACAACCACCCCAGAATCAAATCAATAATCTCAATAATCAAGGAGGACCACCTCCGTGAAACAAGTATTCCCCCAAGCGGAAATTCATAGCCCTTGGGGAGTCAATTGAATCCATCAGGAAAAAATTGGTTAATGAAAACCTCATCAAGGTACCCACTCATGATAATTACCAAGAACCCTAGGTGAAGCCACCCTGGTATAATGAAAATTTCCTTTGTGATTATCATAAGCTAAAGGGGCATACGACCGCCAATTGCATGAAACTAAAGAATGCCATCTAGGATCTAATCAATGAAAAAATCATAAATGTTGAGCAACCGACTGGTAACCAAGATTTGAAAATATACACGAATCCAATGCCCAACCACAATCAAGGAAATGATAAAGGTAAGAAAAATATTGGCAAAGTGAACCATGTATACGAAGAAGTTGTCACATGTTTTGACGAATTGGTCACTATTGTTTGCATCAAGAGAGCCAATGCTGATTATGGAGTCACCACATGTGGTAGAAATGTCATTATTGCTAGGGAATCATAGCCATCTAAGACCCCCACTAAAAACTATAAATCCATCCATAATGGTTATAATGTCCTTGACCAGTTAAAAAGAACCCCTGCTTAGATCTACATCATGGAGTTGCTGAAAATATCTGCTACCAATAGGAAAATCTTTGATGAAGCATTGGATTCATCCACTATCTCTACCAGCCTTGATACAAATCAATTCCAAGCTATGGTCGGTAATATTACCATTCTGAATCTCCTCATCTTTTCTAATCAAGACTTCCTCACCCGACCATCTCACAACTATGCATTATACCTTGAAGTCTTGGTTCATAAAAGTAAGGTCAAAAGGGTCTTGGTGGATGGAGGTGTAGGCCTCAACATTTGTTCACTAAAGCTCATAAAAAATCTGGGAATCTTTGAAGATTCAATTGAGAAAAAAAAATGCATTACAATCAGAGCATATGATGATCAAGAAAGAGTGTCTCAAGGCACTATCAAACTCCCAATCCAAGTAGGGCCAACTACTATGGAAAAAACACGTGAAGTCCTCAACCTTGATTTTCCCTACAATATCCTCTTGGGATGCCCATGGATCCATGGGATGAAGGCGGTCACCTCAACATTCCACCAATGCGTTAAATTTTCATACCAAAATGAAGAAGTCACAATACATGGTGATCCCGAACCTTTTGCCTACTGCAAGAATCTGGAAGCCAAGTTCTATAAAGTTCCCCAAGTCCTGAAGAATGATGAAGGCCCCTCAACTTCATATATAGACCCATCCAACATCGCCTCCACTTTTGGGACAAAGACACCCTCCATCCCTGACATATCTGACATCAAGCTCATGATCCAAGACAATGGGTGTGGAGAGTATAGGATGAAGAAAAAATATTTTGTCATAGGAGAGTTACCTCAATCTCCTAGGACACATGGGCGAACTTAACCAGTTGAAACACCTTGACAAACTTTCAGGGTAGACCCTTCTAGATTCCAATGTTGGGGGATCTAAGTTGAGAAACCGTGGATGAGAGAGAAATTTCAAGATCACTATACTAAGATGAAAGGGCCACACCTAATCTTCCCATGGATGAGAGAAGCAAGGGGCTATAAATGATGCTTGGTAAGGGATACAATAGAAATGAAAGCCTTGGAAGGAACAAGAATGGCTGACTGGAACCTTTCATTGTTGAAAAATGAATGAAAAACCTTGGTCTTGGGTATACCCCTTCGAGTATAACCATTCATGGCTGAGGTCCCCTAGTTAATGTAGTCAGGACTCCCCCTCAGTTATCGGTAGCGGCCCTCCAGTTACTCATGTCCACAGGTCTACCCTTACATAATTTCACCTTTGACATCACCAATGTATGTAGTAGTAGTGATGACGAGGATCCCATGCTTTTGAAGACTCCTCCCTACTCATGATTAGCACCCTATCTTTTGAGTCGAACCACCAAACCCACAAAATAAATCTGGTCCACCCCCAACTCATCGACTATGACCAATGAGGACCACCAATTTTGGCACATTAAAAAAATGAGGTGCTCTAAAAATTCATGGGATTACGAGATACAATACCATGTGTTGATCATAAGGCAAGATTTGACATCACACTAGACACTTGCGCCTATTACAGGGAGACGATTGAATCCTTTAGTCACAAAAGTGAGAAATTGAGAATAATCTCAAGGTCCTTGAGTGAAAACCACACTATGGCACTCTCTGACCATAAAAAAGTAAAAATAAAGGACATCTCCAATGGTGAAAACCTTCCTGAGGTGCAGGAGAATGAAGGATTCAATCTTCTCCTCATTGCACTTCATCAAGAAAAATCAGCAGTCCTAGTAGAATATTGCAATCTTGTCAACCTGGGAATAGAGGAGATATCACACATAACCTTCTATGTTGAATCACTTCTCATGAAAGAACAAGAACTCTTAGCTGCATTCTTGAAAGAAAGAAAAGTAAACTTCACATGGACATATGCTAATATGTCGGGGCTTGACCCAAAAGTAGTAGTTCATCACTTGGCTGTATATCCTGAAGCAAAACTTGTGAGACAAAAGATGAGAAAGATGCATCCCCAAATAACCTTGTTAGTCAAAATGGAATTGCAGAAGCTCTTGGATACATGATTCATACACTCGATTGATTATCCAAAATGGGTGTTAAATATTTTACTAGTTTCAAAGCCGAATGGGGCATCCACATTTGCACCAATTTCAGAGACTTAAACAAAGCGTGTCCTAAGGATTACTTTCAACTAACCAATATTGACATGACAGTAGATATTATGGCTGGACATGAGATTCCATCACTAATGGATGGGTTTTCCAGATATAATCAAATCATGATAGCAAAGGAGGACCAACACAGGACAACATTCACGTGTCTGTGGGGAGCCTATTGTTGGAACATGATGCCATTTGGGCTAAAGAATGCAAGAGCAACTTATCAGAGATCCATAACACTGATATTTCATGACATGATTCATAAGATTGTGGAAGATTACGTGGATGACATATTGGCTAAATCAAGGAAAAGACAAGACCACATAGGAGCTCTGAATTCCATTTTTGATATATTGGAAAAATACAAGGTCTGCCTCAACCCAAAGAAGTGTATCTTTGGAGTACAATCAGGCAAGCTTCTAGGATATATTATGTCAATGAGAGGAATCAAGGTAGATACTGCCAAAGTCAAGGCAATCCTCGAAATGGAAGTACCCAAGACACTAAAGCAGTTGAGAGGTCTACAAGGCAGGCTCCAGTCCATCCGTAGATTCATAGCACAACTGGCAGATAAATAGATCCCATATTCTCATCTACTCCACAAGGGGGTAGCATACAAATGGGATGAGAAATGTGACCAGGCATTTAAAAAAATCAAAGAATACTTACTTATGCCACCAGCTCTGATGCCACCAATTCCAAGAAAACCACTAATCCTATACATTTCAGCAACAACAACAAATATCGACGCTCTCTTAGCCCAGCATGATGAAAATGGAAGAGAGATAAATATACTATATCAGGAGGACCATGGTAGGACACAAGCTAAAATATACTCCAATTGAAAAATATTGTCTGGCAGTTGTATTTGCAGCCCAAAAATTTAGACACTATATGCTAGATCATCAGATCAAGCTAATGGCAAAGATAGATCCTCTCAAGTACCTACTTTCTAAAGCCACTCTTACTGGATGAACAATCAAGTGGGTCATGATATTGATAGAACATGACATTGAATATGTGGAAAGAAAGGCCATCAAGGGACAAGTAATTGTAGATCAACTAGCAGAGGCACCTATATACAAAGAAAACCCACTTATCTTAGAATTCCATGACGAATCAATTTTTAGCCTAAGTGTAGTAGATCATTGGATGATGTATTTTGATGGATCTTACACACAAAACAGGTCAGGAGCAAGAATTTTCTTCATAACTCCCCAAGGAGACTACATACCCAAATCTTACAAGCTATCATTCCCATGCATGAATAATATAGCAGAATATGAGGCTCTTGTCATAGGCTTAAGGATTGTAGTACAATGATAGATTATGGATCTAAAGGTATATGGGGACTCTCAAATCATAATAAATCAAGACAACAATGAATATCAGATAAAGGATGATAAAATGACTCCATACAAGAAACTGGTGGAGAGCCTCAAGGAGTCATTCATTGATATTACATTTGAAAAGCTACCCAGAGCAAAAAATAGAGCAATAGACGCAATGGCTACAATCAGATCACTCTTGGAAATCCCACACAATGTCCCAAAATAGGAATTCCTTGTAGAGCAACTTCTCCTACCAGCATTCGAGGTACCAGAGTTTGAATTTGTGTGCAAATTCGTTGGTCTCGATGATCCCTAGTACCATGAAATTGACACATACTTAAGAATAGGAGTCTTGCCCGCTCATATAAACTTAAACCTTAAATGAGACTTCGTCAAGAAGTCAACCCACTTTGTCATCTTAGGAGATACCCTATATCATATGAGCATTGAAGGAACCCTGTTGCATTGCCTAAATACTGAGGAAGCCCTAACTTCTTTAACCAAGGTTCATAATGAAATTTGTGGTTCACACTCGAGTGGTATGACCCTGGCTAAGAAACTAATGAAGACCGGATATTATTGGCCAACGATGGAAAGGGACACACATGAATTTTCCATAAGATGTTTTCATTTTCAACAACATGGGGACCTCATCCATGCACCAGCTCAGGAGCTCCACCCTATTGTTACACCTTGGCCCTTTTCACAATAGGGACTCGATCTCATCAGTAAAATCACCCCCACCTCATCTAATGGCCACAAATTCATCATTACCACCATGAAGTACTTTACAAAGTGGTTTGAAGTCGTTCCCATGACCTACATAACTGGAAAGATGATATCTAAGTTCATCCTAAACTATCTCATTTTTTGATACGGTGTCCCCCAAGCCATTATCTCTGATAATGGGACATCATTCAAAAATCAAGATGTTCCTAAACTCTACCAAAAATTCAACATCCAACATCACTTTTCCACTCCGTATTACCCTCAAGGCAATGGCCAAGCATAAGCCACCAATAAAACCATTATGAAAATCCTTAAGAAAATAGTCAATGACGTTGGTCATGACTAGAATCTACAGCTAAATCCCACCTTATGGGCCTACTGCAATAGTATCTGCACACCAATAGGTGCTAACCCCTTCTCCCTGGTCTATGGATTAGAAGCCATCCTCCCCATTGAGATCGAGCTCCTGTCTCTAAGGATATCACAACAAAATCTCATCACAGATGAGGAATACTGGGTCTCTCGGTTGAATGAGCTAGAACTGTTGGATGAATGGTGCATGAATTCCCTAAATCACTTACAAGTCTATCAGAACCTCTTGAAACACAACTACAACAAGAAAATTAGGAGGCGAACCTTCCAAGTTGGCAAACTAGTACTAAAGGAGAATCAAAAGAACCTACCAAATCCAGAGAGCAAAAGTAAGTTTTATCCCAATTGGTTGGGACCTTTCATCATCACGATGAGCTATAAGTTAGGAGCTTATCAACTATCAACACCAGAAGGGGAACCTCTGTAGGAACCCATGAACAACTCCCATCTCAAAAAATTTTATGCCTGAAAAATTTCAAAGGTATAGAACCAAAAAAAACAAAAAAATCAAAAAATATCCTAAAAAAATGGTTACCCTGATAAAAAATTGGTAAATAGGCATCTTGATGACAACAAAAAAAATAAAAAAATACAAAAATCCAAAAAAAATCAAGAAAAGGATTGAAAATAGTAAAGAAAAAAAATCATCCTCTAGTGAAAACCACTTTGGTGGCACTTTGGACAAGTACCTTGGTGATAACCTAGCAAACAGGTGCCAAGTGTAAATAAAGCACTCTCCATCCACCAGGATCTTCATGGCTTATTCTACACACTCACTTATTTGAACTACATTACATTTATCCTTCCACCATCCATTCATGTCTGTACCATAGCTTGATCTTCTGTTCCTATCATGTTCCACCCTAGTGATACTTGGCATATTCCTAACCTTAGTTTATCCTGCCTTTATGGAAGTAGTCTATCACATTACATTGGGGGCATGTTCTTGTACCTAAATCAGATTGGATTCATGTATATTCTTGTGATCTTCCTAAACATCAAAAATCCCAAAACATCCAAATCATTCAAAATCCAAAACATGTCAAAAATATGAAAAATAAAAAATAGAGTCATCTTACTAAACTACGTCATCTCTGAGATTGAATGTAGGAAAGGTTGATCTTTGATCATCCCTCGAGACATTTTAGGTTAGTCCTTTAGGCATGCATCACAATGACAATCCGTTTGCCCATCTATCTCATAAGTAATCAAGTCCGTTGTCAGTCGAACTACGTGGTCTCTGCATGTATAACGTAGGCAAGGCTAATCTATTGATTAGCTCTCGAGACCCCTACGATAGGTCTTTAAGTTATAATCTTGGTCATAAGTCTTGAAAAATCTCAAAATCCCAAAATTAGCCTCAAAACACCAAAAAAATTCAAATATTTGAAAAAACCCAAAATGGTGCATCCATCTCATCTCTTTCACCCACAATAATCCTCATTCTGAATAAATCAATTGTCATCTTCATCCTTTGGTAAGTTAGTCAAAAGCAAGTCTAGCAGGTTCAAAAGTGAATGCCTAATCGTCAAAGTCTCAAGTCTAGGTTAGTAAGCAAACAAGTTGATCAACTCGTTGACTCAGAGTATCAATAGCTTATCATCCAATCAATCACATCATCACCTGATCACAACATGTCCTAGGATGCATCCTTCCTACTATGGACATCAACATATGGCATCACCATAGTTTAGTCTTGGCTAGCGGTATGAAGAACATTAGCTTGTTTGTTTACTTTATCTTTTCTCTGGATTTATCTTATTGCACTCATTCCAATGACCTCTCGATGATGTCTAAACAAAAAGATTTAGAGAGAAAGGGAATGGGGCAATGATCATTATCTTTTATCTACTGTACTTGTTGGATATTCTTGTAAAATAACTTCATCATGCATGCTTTGTTTTGTTTGTAGGGAGGGTGTTCTAGATGTCTTGTTAACCACATAGGAAGGCTTTCTTTTCTATGTTTTGGTCCAAGATGTTTAGAATATCTAAATTACATTCTAAATAAGGTTTCGTATGTCAAGTGTGAACAAGAATACTCCTATTTGATTATCGAGTCAAGGTCCATCACACTAGGTGCAATGCCAGCTTGGTTCTTTATACCTTGATGCATCGCACCTACATGTGTTATCAAACATAAAGTAAATGGCCCTTTTAAAATCTTGACTCTTGGTTAGCATCATCATCAATATTAATAATAATGGCTTGTTGGATCTCCTTCCTTTTGTCTTCTTTCCACACTAACATGGTACCATGACAGTTAATCAAAGCACCACTAATGCATCCACCTTGCATCCAAAAAATCATCAGAATAATGCATATCATATAGGAAGCATTAATCATATCACAACATTTCATTTCATACCATATCATTACATTATCATCTTAAGTTATGAAGAATAATAGAGATCTGTTATTCTAAGTATCTTAAGAAATCATTGCATTCATGTCATTACATTTATAAATCATAATGCATAATCATATTATAAAACCATCACATAATTATCATTACATAATTATTTGCATATCATTTGCATCCATACATCTTCACCATAAAATACATAGAAAAATACAAAAAAAAAATGCATCCATAATCATTGTATCACATCATCACATCATATAGAAGCATACACCATATTGCACAACATAAAATAGATGCATCTCATAACATATCATCACATATAGGAAATTAAAATAAATCCATACATCATGCATAAATAAAATAAACATCCCATAAGTTGAATCATCTCATATATATCATCAAAATATACAACTGTCATGGTACAAAATTGGATCAAGTGTGTATACATCAAAGTATATGATACAACTGAGGCAACAAAAATAGGAGCCCATGAACCAAAAAATGAATACTGTCTATAATAAAAATGGAGGAACTAGCCCTATTGGCTGCTGCCCTCTCCTACCTGCCTCTCACCATGATCCTCGGGGGGCCTCATCTCTATCTATTGTGAAAAATATAGCACCTGACCTGCTAGTGGCACTGCCTACCTGTAATGCTACCGATAATACTCAACCTCTATGACTACCTCCCTATATCCCCATAAGGATACTGTCTTTCCCTAGGATGAGGAGGCCATGCTCTCAAGTTGTTTGCACCGACCAATCTCTTGGTCTCTCTCAGACCTAGCCTAACCCCTCTTTGCTGTCAGTGCTGTGACTTGTTGTCGAGCCTGATCTCTCTCTATTGTCAAAATCTGAACTTGACCCTTTAGCTGTTGAATTAGGGTGTCTCTATGGTCTGGCTATGGAGGTTGCTGCTGCGGGACAACTCTCTACCCATCCCTAGGTGGTCTCAGCTATGCTTGATCCTTGGGTGGTTTTTGCACCTGAGGTGGTGTTTGGTGCACTTGATCTCTTGGTGGTGTCTAGTGTGGAGGTGGCCCACCTCTATCCCTGTCTCCATCACCCCTACCTCCCTATTCTTGACCTCGGCCTACTGATCGGTCCCTGGGTCTTCATCGAGCAACCACTGTACCTAGATCTGTCAACCTCAAAGGGGGTATGAACCAATCTCTGTATGCCTATGTCACCCTTGGATCATCCTATCCCTGGTCGTACGACCATGACTTGACCACTAGATATCGAAAGGATTGCACTACCTCATCTGCTAGGATAGGTCTACCCCATGTAGTCTCTCTCGTAGTGTGGGAAAAGATGGCCATGTACTGGTCATCAGGCCTATCTTGTGTGACTCTGAACTGCCTGGCCACCCGATATGGTAGGTACCTCTTAATCATGGTGTGCTCTCTGCCCTGCATCATCCTGTCTTGGTGAGCAAAGAATAATTGATGAACGTCATCAAACCATGGACCCAGCCTAAGCCAGGGCCTCCAAGTAAACTCTATCATCTCATCAATGACTCTCCTTCAATGCACAATACCACCGGCCCCTGTATGTCTAAATGTGGTCTAGGCCCCACCATAGTGCTAGACAATCAGATCATCTAGCTCTAAGGTACTAGTGTAACCTGTGGACGAAGCATGAAAATATGCTCCCAAGCCCAAACATGAAGCAATGTGACCCTGACCCCAATGGCCCTGCTATCTAGATAAGAAAACTCATGAAGATCTCTATACAGTGAGGCCAACATCACTGGACCCCAGGAAAAAAACTCTCTTTGAAAGAGCATCTACTCCCATGCCAGTCCCCAACCTAGACAATCTGGTGCCACAAGACTTGATATGATCATTGCAACAATGATTCTAAATGTGGGCACTATGCCCCTGTATCTCTCTAGGTCGATCTGCCCCTCAGAGAAGACAATCGCCTACAACTCCATAATCTCATAATAGGCATCTCTCCCGATATCCACGTCGTATATAACTCTCGCACCATGAATAGGTAGCCATAGGATGCACCAGACATCCTCAAGGGTAACTATGGCCTCACCGGTAGGAAGATGAAAGGAGGATGTCTCACTATACCACCACTCCACCAAGGCTGTCATCATCCCCAAGTGGGTCTGAATGGGACGTGCATAGGTAACATACTAGAGTCTAATGGCTCCAAGGTGCTCCTAAAGCAACTCATGTACATCACCTAATCTTCCAAGTACCTGAGACTGGTTCTCCCATGAGTGTAGTATCCTGAGGTCCTCCTACGCAAGAAAGGTCACTATGTCAAGATTTTAAAAAAATCAGGCCCTTGAACTAAGTTTTCACAGTCAAAACAACAATTGCGGTCCTGTTTGCACTTGCGGTGCAGTTTGCAAATTCCAAACTATGCCATGACAGCGCAGTTTGACTGCGATCCTGGGACCTAAATTCCAAAAGAGGCTTGCCGTAGTGCTATTCACACATGCGGCTATCTAATTCTCAAAACCCTAATTTCTAAGATGGCCCACAACAACGCTCTTAACATATGCAACACACTTTGAGGCCACGTGACGCTGATTTTGCATTTGCAGCGTCGCTTGACTCTAAATTGACTTTGACCCTATTAAATGCATAAAAAAATGAAATGAAAATCACAAGTCAGGGAAGGGGTACATACCATAGCTCCTGTGCCGGCTGGCCGCTGGTGCACTTGTACTCGCTCTAACACGTGGCGGGGAAGCAATCTTTGGACCATCTCAGTCAAAGCTCAGAGCTCAAAATGCAAAAATCTTTGAAGGCTAAGTGTGAAAATGATTTGAAAATGACCCCTTGGGGTCTATTGAAGCTTAAAAATTAGGGTTTTTTGACGTAATTTTTCCATCCAGCTAGGGTTTTGGTCCCCCGATCCTATTTTTTTGCCCGACAAAGGGCCGTTTTGCATCTTTTTGGTGTTTTAACATGTTTTTTGGCATCCTGAAGCTTTTTTGGACCCGTTGGGTACCTTTTTCTCTTTTTTCACGAGATCACCCAAAAATCCAAATTTTCATTCAATCTCTCAAGGAGGCAATATACTAGTAGTGGGGCATCTAAAGAATTGAGAAATTTTTGAATTTTGATCTCAATAGTTTATTCTTTGAACCAACGCAACAAGTGCATTGCTTCAAAGAGGGGCAAAATGTAGACATGGAAAATATACTGACACACTTGATCCTGATTACTAACACCGTTTCATCCTGAATCACCTTCTCAAATTATCATCACCTTTCATCCCTTAATTGAATAAATCATTATTTATCTGATTAGGTCATTCTTCCTCATTGATTAAATTAATCAGTTTGATTTAATTAACCTTATATCTCCATTTAATTAAATAATTCATTTTATTTAATTAAATCTCTAAAGTTATCCTATTAAATTGAATAAATTAAACCTTATTTAATTTAATCTAACATCATTCTCCTTAGTTAAATAAATCAATCTTTATTTAATTAAAGTCTAAATCATTTTCCTCTCAATCTTGATTTATTTAAATCACAAAATCTAAGTCAAAATTGTCAAATCACCTAATCTCTCATTAAATTGATTAATTTAATCTCAATCACTAAAATTCTCTAGATTTTGCCACTTGCACATGAAAATACATTTAATTGATTTATTAAATCCCTATTTTCTCTCAACATGGTATATTTGAGGGAATATTCCTCCAAGTTTGAAAATACCTCCAAGTGGATTTGTCCTTCCAACAAAGCATTAATCCTCTCACATGTCCTTGTGCATTAAGCCAAGTGGCGTTTAAGTCATTTTCTTTCTCTCTTCAACAAGTCATTTCATAAATTTTAAATTCCACCTAATAACATTTGTTGGCTCATTCATCAAAATGTGCACAACCTTCCTCCATTCACATATTGACAAGTGGCACTTGGCCATTGGATGTTGAATGATCCCACATTCATCCATTTTTCCTCTTCTCTTCTTAATCAAATCTATAAATAAGAGGCTTTCCTTCTCATTCATCATCCACAATTAGAAAGAAAAGTTATTATCTTCACATATAGAGCGATTTCATCCATTTCCTTGAGCATGTTCCATCATCATAGCTAGGTTATTACAGATTTTAGCAAGGAATCAAATTGTTCTTCACCATTAAGTGGATCAATATTCATCAAAGCTTACAAAGGAGTTGGGAAAGGGCCAATTTCTACACATAATTGGCTTCAATTCCCCCATGGGATTGAGGATTTTCGTGTTTAATTGGGATTTCATTTACTTTCTTGTCTTCTTCTTCATATTTTCCTATTTTGAGCATTGCTAATGAATTTCATGGGGAATCCTTGTTCTCACTTGCATATGAATCTAATTGTGTGTTTGTTTCTCATGTTTGTGTAGGTCTAGGATTGGGGTTCACACCTTGTCGACATCCATAACACAAGGAAATCCCCAAGATGTCGGTCAAGGGAACATTTTTAATCAATGGAGTCAAGGTCCTAATGTGTCATTACCATCACAATATCTAATGGCACCATCATCATCTTTCCCCTTGGTCCCCCAAGTCATGCAAAATCAAATGGGACCTCAAAACTACATTCCTCCATCTCAATCCACCATCTTACAACAAATGTTAAACCAAGGGAACCCCCAACCTCTCATCAAGAACCTACAACCCACTCAAAATATCAACACCCAAAACCCATCACAAATATCTGAAAAACCAACCGATCCTACATTGCAAGTACAAAAAGCTTATCAACAAGCAGCCCTAGCAACACAACAATAGTAGAAACAATAGAAATTAGCCTTAACAACATAGTAAGAAGCCCTAGTAGCACAACAACAACAAGTGGCCTTAATAACACAACAAGCAACCCTAGTAGCACAACAACAACAAGAAGCAGCCTTAGTAACACAACAATAATAGCAACAACAATGAGCAACCTTAGCAAAAAAACAACAACAACAACAATATCAAGAAGTCTTAGAAACACAACAAAAATAACAAGCCAAACATCAAGCAACCTTAGTAGCCCAACAACAACAACAAGCACACCAAACAACCTTAGTAGTCCAACAACAACAACAAGCCCAACAACAAGAATAAAAACAAGGTTCCTACTATAATCTGCAATAGAACATCATCGATATGAACATGTTAGGAACATATACATGAACACCATAATCACCTTCACAATACCCCACACCTCCATACACACCATAAAACACACCATCGTATTAAAATCCCACATACAATCCATCCTTCATCGCACAATACACAAAATATGTTCCTCCACCAAACCCGCAAGATGTTGTAGCATCATAACTTAAGGCGTTATCACAAGAAATGTAGGATCTCTAGATGGGAAAGATGAGGAAGCCCCATACACAAAACCTATGTCCTTATCCATTTGATCGATACATCGCAATGGTACCATTCCCTCCTAGATTTGAAGTCCCCAAATTTAATAAATACAAAGGAGGAGGAAGCATTGTGGACCATATCAAAGATTTTAACATCATGTGTATGGAGGTCACCTACAATGAGTCCTATTTGATGTGCCTCTTTTTGCGAAGCTTGATAGGCCCAGGCATTGACTGGTTTTCTCAATTGCCTCCGAGTATCAAAAATTTCCAAGAAATCACTGATAAATTCATAGATCACTTCTCCTTTAATCTTGACCTGGGCATAAGCCTAGAAGAGTTGTACACCCTCAAATAAAACAAAGGAGAGTCTTTTTCCAATTTATTACAACGTTAGAGACAAAGGGCTAGTAACAACAAGTGGTTAATTCCTAATGAACAAGTGGGGATAATCATAGTGAATTTAGATCTAGATCTATCCTTCTAATTAAATATGCAGTGCATTAGATATTATGATGAGCTTGTCCCTAGAGCCCTTAACATTGAGAGAACTCTAATCTCATACAGAAGTACTCAAGCCTACAAAGACAATTGCCCATCACCTAGTTCAAATGACAAGCCTCGTGTCTGGGCTAAGAACAAGAACACAATGAATGATGGAGTGGTATGCTAAGGTGGTCTTAAGTGCTCCTAGGCCAAACAACAATCAAATGGCTAACACCCAACCAACTGTGCAACAAATAAAACCATCACAAAATAATCATATCAACAACATTGAAACACAACAAAGACGAACTCCTAACAAGAACAACTATCCAAAATGAAAATACATAGTTGTTGGAACCTATTGATATAATCATGAAGAAATTGGTAGTCAAATCTAATAACACTTCCAAATTTCAAAAACTACAAAGAACCATAAGATAAACTACCCTAGTACAATAGAAATAATCTTTGTGACTTCCACAAAAGCAAGGGACACAAAACATCGAATTGCATGAGGCTCAAAATATTATCCAAGATCTTATAGAGAGAGAATCAATATCTATTGAGATACTATCTAGCAACCAGGATCTTAAGATAAACCCTATGCTTGATCATAGCAAAGGAAACAACAATGGAAAAGCTAAGTATTATACAAATGTATAACATACCTATTCCAATGTAATCACTTCTTGTGATAGTGTCACCACCTTTTTCACCATAAAACGGTCTAGTGTGGAATGTGGAGTCACCATAAGACATGGAAAAGTATCCATCTAAGGAGTCCCATCTCAATCTAGGGAACAACCTACTTTTCCTACATCAAACCCTAGAAAATATAATCTCTTAGATCATCTTAAGAAGACCCCTGCATAGATTTTTATCTTGGAACTATTGGTGCTATTCAGAGGATACTATAGAGAAAGAAAAGAGTACCACCATCATAGCATATGATGATCAAGATCGAGCATCACAAGGAATCATCACACTACCCACCTAAGTAGGCCCTATCATTGTAGAAACTACATGCCAAGTGTTAGACCTTGATCTTCCCTACACAATCCTACTTGGGCGACCATGGATCCACACCCTAAAAGCTATAGATCCAACCTACCATCAATGTGTAAAGTTTCCTTTTGAGGGTAGAGAAGTTACTATCCATGGAGATCCTGAGCCTTTTTACCACTACAAGAACCTTGAGGCCAAGTTTTACAAGATACCATAGATCCATAAAAATGATGAAGGGCCTACACCATATTCCTCATTTGTTGACCCATTGTCCCTTGCATCTACCTCAAAAACAAAAATACCTCTTGTGTAGAACATTCCCGATATTAAGGCAGTGATCCAAGCTGATGGTTGTGGAAAGTATAAATTAATGAAGGATAATTTTGTGTTGGGGGAGCTCCCTCTTTCTCCCAAATCTCATGGGAAACCCACACCTATCAACAATGAGGCTGTAACAATAAAGATGGTAGCTACCACCTTCACCAAGTGGGGGGATTTGAACAAAGAAGATATCAATGAGGCTTGGATGCCTCTAAACTGCTATATCAAGATGAACGACCCCTCCATATCCTTCCCATGGAAGATGAAAAAAAAGGATTACAACTAATGAAGGGATGGGGCTATAACAAGAATGAGAAATTGAGAAAAAATGGCAACAGTTTTCTAGAACCCATCATTCCTAAGAAACACCCATAAATTCTCGACTTAGGATGTACTACTAGCAAGGTTACCCTTCTTAGAAAAGGTACTTCTGCTAAATGGGTCAAGGCTTCCTCGTGGTTACCCACATCATGTGATACTAACCTAGACGACATCCCCCTTGATGTTACTGACTTATTTGAGAATAACTCTCTTTGCATGATATCCATAATATCCTTCGCCCCAAATGATCAACCAACTGAAATAAGCCTAGTATACCCACAACTCATTGACTTGGACCAATGAATTCCCCCTTGACGTTGCTGACCTATTTGAGAATAACTCTCTCTTCATGATATCCACAACATCTTTCACCTCAAATGACCAAACCATAGAAATAAGCCTAGTATACCCCCAACTCATCGATTGGGACCAATGAGGACCACCGATTCTAGATTTATTTGAAAATGATGAAGCAATCTCAGAATTCATGGGAATCCATGAAAAATTACCATGGGAAGATCACAAATATGGTTTTGATATATAACTAGACACAAGAGCATACTACAAGGAGATGATTGAATCCCTCAATCACAAAATTGAGAATGCGCAACTAACATGGAGAAGTTTGAGTGAAAACCACACTATGGCACTTTCTGATCCTAAAATAGTAAAAAGAAAGGATGCATTCGAAGGTGAAAAACTCTCTGAGGTGACCAAGGATGAGGGATTCAATCTTCCCCTTAGTGGAATGCATCTTGAGAAGTCAACAATTCTAGCAGAAAAGGCCACTCCAATCAATGTGGGAATCGAAGAAGCACCCTAGATCACCTTTAATGTCAAATCCTTATTAGATGAAGAACAAAAAAACCTAGCAGCATTCCTGAAAGAGTGAAGAGCTAAATTTGCATGGTAATAAATCGATATGCTAGGCCTTAGTCTAGAAGTGGTTGTACATAACACTCTTGGTGAAACTTGAGTTACAAAAGCTTCTTGACGTTGGATTCATCTAACTGATAGATTATCTTGAGTGGGTTTCCAGCCTAGTACCAGTCTCCAAACCCACTGGGGGCATCAAAATATGCATGGATTTCAAGAATTTAAACAAAGCATGACCGAAGGATGATTTCCCTCTTCCTAACGTCGACCTCATTGTTGATTTAATAACTGGGCATGCAATGTTATCACTCATGGATGGTTTTTCAAGCTATAATCAAATCATGACTGCCAAGGAGGATCAACACAAAACTACATTCACTTGTCCATGGGGAACATATTACTTGAACATGATGCCATTTGGGGTGAAGAATGTAGGAGAAACCTATCAAAGAGAAATGACCCTCATCTTTCATGCCATGATCCACAAAATAGTCAAAGATTATGTGGATGATATTTTGGAAAAGTCAAAGAAAAGGAGTGAGCACATAGAAGTACTAGGACCCATCTTCATTAGACTTGAAGAGTACAAGGTATGACTAAACCCAAAAAAAGTGTGTCTTTGGGGTTAAATCGAGGAAGCCTCTTGGATACATCTTATCACAATGAGGGATAGAAATTGATCCAACATAAGTTAAAGCCATTACAGAAATGGAACCACCATAAATAATGAAGCAAATGAGAGGGTTACAAGGAATATTACAGCCCATCAAAAGGTTCATAGCATAGTTATCAGTCAAAATCCACCCTTTCTCGCATCTTCTCCATAAAGGAATAAATTACAAGTGGGATGAGAAGTGCGAAAAATATTTCGAGAAGATCAAGGACTACCTATTGAAACCTCTAGTACTCATTCCACTGATACCAAACAAACCACTGATCCTATATATCTCAACAACATCAACAACACTAGGTACTCTTCTAGCACCACATGATGAAAACAGAAAGGAAAAAGCCATCTATTACATCAAAAAGACCTTGGTGGGCTATGAAATAAACTATTAATCCATTGAGAAATAATTCTTAGTGGTGGTTTTTTCTTCACACAAGTTTAGAAATTACATGCTATCGCATCAAACCAAACTTATTGCAAAGATCAACCCATTAAAATACCTATTATCTACATAAACTCTTATTGGGTGAATGGCCAAATGGGTGATGATCTTGATTGAATTTGACATAGAGTACATGGAGCGCAAGGAAATGAAAGGACAAGTAATCACAAACCAACTAGCAAAATAATCTATCTATGCAGATAATCCATTGATATTTGAATTCACTGATGAATCACTGTTCCTTGTCAATGCAGTCGATTAATAGAAAATTTACTTTGATGGATCGTTTACCCAGCATGGATTAGGGGTGGGTATTCTCTTTATCACCCCTCAAGGTGATTACATCCCAAATTAATACAGGCTACCATTTCCATGTACTAACAACATTATGGAATATGAAGCCCTAATCACAGGTCTAAGGATAATAGTTCAATGGTAGATACAAGAGATGAAAGTCTATGGAGACTCATAATTGGTTATCAACCAAGTCAATGATGGCTACCAAACCAATGATGATAAGCTTACTCCTTACAAGAAGATGGTAGAAAGTCTCAAGGACCTTTTCATTGATATGAATTTTAAGCATATTCCTCGCATGAACAACCAAGTAGCATACACTATGGCAACAATTGGATCATTGTTAGACATGCCACACAACGTCCTTCAATGCAAATTATTGGTAGAAAAACTTCTCGTACCAAATTTCAAAATCTTGGAATCTAAATTTGCATGCATCATTGTTGGTCCTAGATCCCCGTGGTATCATGATATATGCACCTACCTTAACAAAGGAACCCTCCCAGCTGATATCACTTCCAACCTTAGAAAGACCTTTGTTAAAAAGGCATCCCAATTTGTGATCCTAGGTGATACCTTATACCGCCGAAGCATTGAGGGGACATTACGATGATGTCTTAACCAAGAGGAAGCCTTGACCACTTTAACAAAAGTACATGATGGAATATGTGGTTCCCATTCTAGTGGTATGAATTTAGCTAAGAAATTGTTGAGGACAAGGTACTACTGGCCAACCATGGAAAGAGAATCCCATCAGTATGTGGAGAAGTGTGTCCAGTGTTAACAACATGGAGATCTTATTCATGCTCTAGCCTAGGAGTTACAGTGAATGATCACACCTTAGCCTTTATTGCAGTGGGGACTTGACCTCATAAGAAATATTACTCCAACCTCATCTAATGGCCACAAGTTCATCATAATAGCCACTGAGTATTTTACCAAATGGGTCAAAGCCATTCTGATGACCTATGTAATAGGGAAGCAAATTTCCAAATTTATCTTCAATTACCTTATCTTTCGTTATGGTGTTTTGTAAGCCCTTATCTCAGATAACAAAACACCCTTCAACAATCAAGATGTGAAAGAGCTATTTCAAAGATTCAAGATACAACATTGATTCTCTACCCCATATTACCCCCAAGGAAACAATCAAGCTAAGGCTACAAATAATACCATTCTAAAAATCCTAAAGAAAATGGTGAATGAAGCTTGTCATGAATAACATCTATAGTTAAATCCCACCCTCTAGGCCTATCGAACTAGTATTTGCACACCTACAGGTGCAACCCTTTTCTCCTTGGTCTAAGGATCAAAAGCCATCCTACCTATTGAGGTCGAGCTTCCCTCACTATGAGTGTCACTACATAACCTAATCACTGACGAAGAATAAAAATTATCTTAGCTAAATGAGTTAGATTTCTTGGATGAATGTTGTCTTGATGCCCTTAATCACTTGCAATTATACCAAAACTGACTGAAACAGAGCTATAACAAGAAGATCAAGAGTCGGTCTTTCCAGGTAGGGGATCTTGTTCTCAAGCAAAATAGGAAGAATCTTCCAAATCAGGATAGTAAAGGAAAGTTTGAGCCTAACTCGTTAGGTCCCTTTTTCATCACAACAAGCTATGAATCAAAAGCATATCAATTATCAACGCTTGAAGGTGAACCCTTGCATGAACCAACCAATAGTCTACATCTTAAGAATTTATATGCTTAAGCTTGAAGGGTGTAAATCTGAAAAGTACAAAAAAATCAAAAAATATGATCAAAAATCCAAAAAAATAAGAAAAAGGGATTGAAAACAAAAAGGAAAAAAATCATCCTCTAGTGAAAACCACTTTGGTGGCACTTTGGGCAAGTACCTTGGTGAAAACCTAACAAACACATACCTTGCAAAAAAAAAGAATCTCTATCTATTCTTTGGCTTTTTATCCTATCATCCTTTGCATCACATCCATCCATCGTATCATCCATCCTATTTATTCCATCACCCATCTGTGGCCATCTCATAGCTTGATATTGGGAAGTATCGAATCTCCTTTAGTACTACTTGGCATATTCTTAAGGTTAGCTTGTCCTGCCTATATCAAGGTAGTCTATCATATCATGCTAGGGGAAATTCATTTTGGATCAGATTAGGTTCATGTATATCTTAAGGTTATTGGAAAAATCAACTAAAATAAAAAAAAAATCATAAAACCTCATCAAAATCCAAAAACATTCAGAAAATTGTAGTCAAAATCCAAAAAATCCAAAATGCATCAAAAACCCTAAATAGGTCAAACATAAAAAATCCAAAAATAGTATCGTGTTGAACTACGAGTCTCTGAGCTTGAACGTAGGAAAGTCCATCATTGATGTGCCCTTGAGACACCCTAGGTCAGTCCTTTAGGAGTTCATCTTAATAAAACTAACAATCCATCAACTGTTCATCTCTCATCATCAATAAGTCAAGTTAGTCAAACTATGTGGTCTCTGTGTGTATAATGTAGGCAAGGCTCATCTTTGATCATCCCCCAAGGCCCCTAGGATAGTATTTTAAGTTAGGTTCTTGGTCAAAAAACTTCAAAAAACCTCAAAACATTCAAAAACCTAGGAAAACACAAATTAAGTTCCCTCCAACAACCCAATGCTTTAGAGCTGGACTCTTTGTTTGCTAGTCATTTCGGGTTCACCGGCTCAAACAAGGTTTGTTGCGAACATTTGAAAATTCAGAAAACCCCTAAACATTCAAAAATTCAAAAAACCCCTAAATATTCAAAAACTCAGAAAGCCCGACAACATTTGAAAACTCAAAAAACACAAAAACATTAATTTTTTCAGAAAACCCTAAACAACCTCAAATAATTTGAAAACATAAATGTTCACATAAACTTTGAAAAAGACCAAAAACAACCTCAAAACAAATTCAAAATATCAGAAACATTGACATATTCCAAAAAACCCAAAACCATCCATCCCATTTCACTTTCACCGGTAATAAAATTTCACCCATAATAAATCAATGATCATCTTCAACCTTTGGTAAAACAAATAGAAAGAAAGTATCACAAGTCATAAAGTGAAAACCTAAGTGTAAAAATCTAAAGTCGAGATCATAGGTAAACAAGTCAGTGGAGTTTGTATCAATGACTTATCACACACCTCATCCTAATCAAAACACATAATCAACATGTCCTAGGATGAATCCTTCCTGCGATGGACATCAACATCAAAAATCACCTTAGCTATGTTAAATTGGAAAGAGATATAGATAACACTGACTATTTATCTGATAGTTTCTTATGATTTATCTTATTGACCTGTTTTGAGAACCTCTCGATGATGTCTATCAAAATGATTTAGAGAGAAAGGAATGGGGCATCAATCATTATCTTTCATTTTCTATGCTTGTGGGTATTCCCGTAAAATAATCTTGGTGCATACTTAGTTGTGTGGAGGGAGGTTGTTTTGAGTAGATTGTTGACTGTTGTGTATGCTTTGGTTCGAGATATTCTAATCTTCTAAACTACATTCCAATGAGGTTTCCGTATGTCAAGGTGTGAATAAGAACTATCCTATCTATTTGTAAAGTCAAATTCCATTACAATAGATACTATTACATCTTGGTTATTAATAATTTGATGCATCGTATCTATGTGTTATAGCAAAAAAAAGGAATGACAAAAAATCCTGATTCCAAAATATGAGAAAATCATCATCATCGCTCTCATCGCCATATTCAATAAAGTCTCAATGGATCATGGACTTGTTGGAATTTTTAAGTCAATCTTCAAAATGAATGGTCATTCATTTTATTCTTCTAGCTTCTTTCTGCACTAACTTGTTATCATGTTAGTCAAAAAAACCATCATCATCCATCCATCCTACATCCAAAAATCATCAACATATCATCATCACAACATAACATAATCCACCAAATCATCATCATTTAAGTTGTTTTGAATAATATATATTTATTACTCTAAGCATCTTAATACATTTCATTCTCATTCATACATCCTACATAAGCATATCAAATCATCCATCCCATAACATATCATGTAAAGATACTGAAAAAGAAGATAACGCATCCATTACATGACATTTATCTCATAACATCTCATGTCATACACATTACATCATAGAGAATCATCACATACCACATATCACATAAATAAAATAAGTGCATCCATCACATTTGCATCCATACATAATCATAATACATAAATATAACATCACATCCCATCATATGCATCCATACATTCATAAAGCATGAAATAAAGGCACATCACATCGTAAATCCATATCATCTCGTATATATATCAAAAAATGACAGTCATGGTACAATATCTCAATTTATATGTGTGATATATCAAAACATACATGAAGCTACCCATGTCTAATGACTGTATATACATCATCAAATTTGTTTACATCAACATATGAGCTTTCCAGGAACTATTTTTCATCCTCTTCACTGGCTATCCGTCTTCCACTGGGGCATAGTGGGGCATTTATATTATCTTCAGCTCAACAATTTGAAAATTTTCAGCTCTTTTATTCAAAAGAAACCTTAAATCTCAAGCATCTCAAGCATAAGCCTGATTGGAACACTTTATTCTCCAATCAATCTCTCGAGGGGGCAACCAAGCATCTTTCGATCATATTGATATCAAATCATCTAACAAATTTTGTTCCTAGCCTTGATAGAAAATCTTGATCATTTTATCAAATCAATCATCATTGAGATATATCTTTCCCTATCAATCCTTGTGTTGTTCATATCTTGACAAAACTATCCTTTTATTTTTGTGAATCCTCAACAATGTTATCAATCAATCAATTAGATTAATCAACTTTAGCTTGGCTATCAACATCTCAAAGAGATCATCAATATCCATTTTTGCATCATCATCAACATCAATCTTTGAACCAATGTAACACGTACATTGCTTCAAAGAGGGGAAAAATATAAACACTTAAAAATTTCCCGAATGATATCATGCACTCGAATTAGATATAGTAACACTGTTTCATCCTAAAATACATCCTCTTTTTTCTTATTTGATTAAATTAACCTAGTTATTTAATTAAATATATCATTTTGATCTACTAATTTGATTAATCTAATTAGGTTAATTCACCCTCTTTCATGCTAACATTTTTGTCCTATTAAATTGAATAAATCAAAATTATTTAATTTAATCCCTAAAGTCCTCTTATTTAATTAAATAACCCTGAGTTATTTAATTAAATATCATATCACTTTCCCCTTTTTTATTAAATCATTTATTTAATGAGCATCATATAATTCCCCTAATTTTCATAATTAAAACATTGTTTTAATTATCAAATTACTAATTAAATCTAATCCGCCCACTTGCAAGGGAATATTCCTCCTTTGCAAATTCCTCCAAAAAGGAAATATTCCCATGGAATATTCCTTTGCACAATTAAAATTTGGTTTTAAATAACTAATTATCTAATTTTCCTCACCCATGAGAATATTTTTTTAGAATATTCTCTTTCTTCACTCATTGAAAAAATGAATATTCCTTTCTTGCAACAAACTTTCAACAAGACTTCTTGTGCAAGTTTTGAAAGTTTGTTTGTTTGGATGAATGTAAGCCCTTGATTAAATATCATCTTGCATCCTCAACCCTTGATGGTAATCCTTGATCCATGTTTCATCTTTCCTCCAATTTTGACCATTGATTAAATTTTTCAATCTGTCTTTCATTTCTCATTTGTCCTCTTATAAATAAGTCACTATTTGGAGACAAATGAATCCATCTTTTAAGAGAAAAATTATGCTGTTAAAATCACTTTCACTTGAACTCTAATTTAGCACTTATTTAGTATCCTTTTAGCTTAATTTACTTGCATCATTAGTTTAGCTTCCATTAATGGCTTCCATTGTAACTTAGGTGCGTCCATTTAGCATATTTGGTAATTATGGTTTTAACATTAGCTTAAACTTCATTTATAATATCTTTTCATACACCCATATCGATCATCTTAGTCTACATCATGTTAAAATATCTTGTATCAGGGTAAAATATCTTTAAATCATGTTTTCATACACATCTCTCATCGGTTTCGTCGATTCTCTTCAATAGAATTGATCGAAACAAGCTCATTATCTACGAGATTGGGAAAGGGTCGCCATTCCACATCAATGTGACACCACTCCAATAGGATAAGTTTCAATGGATTAGAATAGGTGTTTCTGAAGCTTTTGTATTTTAATATGTTAGTTTTAATGGATTCTTGGTTTACATTGAATGATCTTATTGGGACTGATGTTTAGTGACTTAAATACGGTTCGAATCCTCATGGATCAAGTGTAGTTAGTCCATACTAAGTCGTCAATCATAGTAACACATCCATTACATGGAATTCATCTCATAACATAACATTACATCATAGAGCATCATCACATACCACATATCACATAAATAAAAGAAGTGCATGTTGGAAACAAGCTACACTAAGAGGGGGGAGTGAATCAGTGTTGTGCAAAAATTTACTTCATTAGCCTTTATCAGCAAAGCATTATAATCATTCAACCATAGTGCATAAACAAGAAAATAAACACAACACCATAACACCAAGATTTTTTACGTGGAAACCCTGTTAGGGGAAAAACCACAGTGGATGGCCAATCCATAATTATGATTCTGAGTATACTCAAAAGTGAAGATTACAAGAGGGGAATGCACATGCATTCAGGTGCACTGCCTAGAGCTCACTGCTCAAAAGAAAGAGGGCTTACTGCCCAAGATTTCATATTAAAACCATCTAAGAGTTTGAATTGAGATTATTAACATCTACAAATGCCTAATTACAGTTCCAATTATGCTCAATAATAGATTTGCTGCCTTCCAAACTAATTCTGTATTTCTGCTCTATTTTACTCATACACATAACACATATCTTCTATGTGCAAGTGAAACTACACTTTATCGCTGCTCTGCTCTGGTCTAACTCACAATTCAAACATCAACACACATCATAGATCATACAAAATTATATAATTCATTTACACTTTGTTGGATCCACTAGAACACAAAAATAATTACAACCGTCGGCTAGATCCATATTAAAATATTTATGCACATCCTCCAAAGTTGGTTAAGACATAGAGGGGACCCAAACAAAAAAATTGAGCATGAACATATTTAATTAATTTCTCCTTATACATCTGCTACATAATGCATTTCATGAAATTAGCTATAGTACAAGAAAATTTGAGAATATGTCAACCAGATCTTCTTATTCCCACACGAATTGATACAAGCCACTGCGCTTCAATCTCAATAGAGATAATAAACCAATATAATTTCCTGAGATGCACAACACAAAATTATAACCAAAAATCTTTACATAGATCAATGAATACTGAGTTACCAGATACTCTGTTTTGCCTTGTTGATTTTCAATCTATCTATCGATATGCCCAAATGAGGATATACGTACCTGATCAACACATAGGGTTTCCATCAATGACAACACCAGATGATAGTTGTAGTATCTTTTGCCAAAAATCTCCCCCTTTGGCATTGATGACAACACTTAGTGAAAAATGACTAAGTGTCAGATCAGTACCAATATAAAATTCATTGCAATCCCAAAAATTCTACTCTCCCCTTAAGCTGATTATGCATTTTTCACTCCACTTCTCCCCCTTTGATATCAATCGAAAAGGAAGGGGTTTCACATCAAAAAAGATCAATCAAAATTTTTTATGTACAAAGGTGCTTCTTTACCTTACAAAAGCTGAAAGATGTCTACAAAATCCTTCTTTAGATGTGCCAGATCTGAGTCCCAAACTCGTTTGAGACTTTCCATGATGCTTATGTGTCCACAAATGAGATAGGAAAATGTTTATGTGGATTCCAGGCTGGTTGGATCCTTGACTACCATAGTTTCCTCTCCTTCTTTTAGGGCATTGCCCATTACCTCAATTTTGGGGCTAATGATGTTTTTGAGTTCACAGGTTCTGGCAATGATTTTGTCATTTTCGTTCTTCAACCTTTTTATTTGATTTAATAAAGACATTACCTCTCCTTCTACTTTCCCAACACCACTAGATAGTGGATCAAAAGCCTCGAAGATAGTTGCTAATGGATTTTCCAAGTCTTTCACCTTCTTCTCATTTGCTTTTGTGAACTTTGAAAAAGATAAACAAGATTTGTAAATCTTGCCTCCTTCATATAAGGCATCTTGTATGTTCTTGACACAAGTGGTCGAGGTCGAGGTCAAGGTAGACCTCGACCTTGACCTAAATTTAAGTGGCACCCAAATCACAATCTTGCAAAGTTTTATGAGAAAATACCTTTTTCGCCAAATCGTAGTTTGAATGTTGAAACACTCTCGATGCTTGAATCTCGCCTCAAATCGCCAATGTTCGCCTATGAGCTCTCCAAAATGCAAGGTGAAAAATGAAGTGTGGAAATGAATTTTTATCATTTACACACCTAACTCTCTCATCGCAATAAATGCTTTAACCCTAGTACATCTGGTTACACTGTATCAGTACATCGTGATAGATAAAACATCTGCAGATCTCTAGTTCGACATACTGTTTCCTCCATTGAGTTCACAACATTTGTTGATCGATTATGCATCTAATAAACACATCCACATCCAGTGTCACTTATCGGTCAGGGGGTTTAATGATTTTCTTGACTACTCCCCCTAGGCCAAAGGCCTGAGACTAATTCTCGGAGGAATTACCAGAGGCAAGTTATCATGCAGGTGCAGTTTCTTCAACAGAGGGACTCTTCTTCACCCATTTATTCTGCATTTGTTTCCTAACCTCATTTGTAGTGACCTTACCTTGCATGTTTCTCTTTTGATTTACTAGACTTTTTCTGGTCCAACAAAATGTACCAATGTGTCCAGTTTTGTTGCAATTGTAGCACACAAAATTCCTCTTATCAAACCAGTTGTTCCACATATTTTCTCTTGATCTGCATTGGTTAGCTGTATGGCCAAGTCTATTGCATCTGTAGCATCTAATATTTCTATGAAATTGATTTATCACCTTTCTGCAATCTTTTGACTTATGACCAATCATATGACAATTAAAACACTGACTTGAGAAAGATGGACCAATTTGATTTATCCTACTTCTACACTAAGAAGTCATATGTCCAAATTTATTGCAGTTGAAACAATGTCCATTAAATCTCTGAGCATTGGGTTGCCTTATTGGATACCTTCCAGGTTTGTTCATTTGATCTCCTTCCTTGAATCACCTTTTTCCTGAATTCCTTTGTCCAGATTTTGAACTTTCTCCTACCTCATATCCAAGACCTCTTTTTTCACCATGAGTCCTCTGATTATCAATCAGTTCATTAAGCATATCTGATATGGCTTTGAATTTTTCCTTATACTCATTTGTAGTAGCAAGTTCGTTTATGAGATCATCCTGCTATCTTTCAAGTGCTTCACTGTTTCTAGATACCTCCAATTCATCATCCAATCAACTACATACTTCAGATTTTTCTTTCAAGGACTGTGCTAGGATTTCTTCATTCTTCTTTCTATCTTCAACCTCTTTGGTCATTCTCATCATGATGGATTCCATTTCCACCTTCAGAACTATATTCTCTTGGGTAATATTTTCACATTCTTCTATCTTTTCTTTCAGGGATTTACTGATTTGTTCATCTTCAATGCTCTTATTATCAACCTGCTGAATTTGATCATAGAGTTCCTTTCTCTTTTATCTTGGCTTGTTGATTTTTTCTTTCAGAGACAATGATTTTTTTTGCATCATTGAGATTTGCTTGTAGTTTCTGGACTTCAACCTTTGACTGATCAAGGTCATCTAGGGCCACCATAAGTTGTTGCCCAAGACTGCTTGAATCCATTAAGACTTCTTCTTCTGAGGAACTAGCTCTGATACCAATTGTTGGAAACAAGCTACACTAAGAGGGGGGATGAATTAGTGTTGTGCAAAAATTTAATTTCTTTAACCTTTATCATCAAAGCATTATAATAATTCAACCATAGTGCATAAACAAGAAAATAAACACAACACCATAACACCAAGATTTTTTACATGGAAACCCTATTAAGGGAAAAACCATAGTGGATGGCCAATCCACAATTACGATTTTGAGTATACTCAAAAGTGAAGATTGCAAGAGGGGAATGCACATGCATTCAGGCGCACTGCCTAGAGCTCACTGCTCAAAAGAAAGAGGGCTTACTACCCAAGAGTTCAGATTAAAACCATCTAAGAATTTGAATTGAGATTATTAGCATCTACAAATGCCTGATTACAGTTCCAATTAAGCTCAATAATAGATCTACTGCCTTCCAGACTAATTCCATATTTCTGCTCTGTTCTGCTCATACACATAACACAAATCTTCTATGCGCAAGTGAAAATGCACTTTATCGCTGCTCTGCTCTGCTCTAACTCAAAATTCGCACATCAACACACATCATACATCATAAAAAATGATACAGGTGAACTTGTATATATATCCACAATCATAGAATTCATTTACACTTTGTCGGCTCTACTAGAACACAAAAATGATTACAACTGTTGGCTAGATCCATAATGAAATCTTTATGCGCATCCTCCAAAGTTGGTTAAGACATAGAGAGGACCCAAACAAATAAAATTGAACATGAAAATATTTAATTAATTTCTCCTTATACATCCACTACATAATGCATTTCATAAGGTCGACTACAGTACAAGAAAAACTAAGAAAATGCCAACCGGATCTTCTTATTCCCACACGAATTGATAGGAGCCACTGCGCTTCAATCTCGATAGAGATAATACACCAATAATCATTTCCTGAGATGCACAACACAAAATGACAACCAAAAATATTTACATAGATTGATGAATACTGAGTTACTAGATACTATGTTCTGCCTTGTTGATTTTCAATCTATCTGCTAGTATGCTCAAATGAGGATATGCATACCTGATCAACACATAGGGTTGTCATCAATGACAACATCAGATGATAGTTTCAGTGTCTCTTTCCAATAGTGCATCCATACATAATCATAATGCATGAATATACCATCACATCCCATCATATGCATCCATACATTCATAAAGCATGAAATAAAGGGACATCACATCATAAATCCATATCATCTCATATATATCAAAAAATGACTATCATGGTACAATATATGAATCGATGTGTATGAATGTCATCAAAATGTAAAATATAATAGAGGCTATAAAAAATGATCCTATGAATATATATCTGTATAAATAATCAAGCTATATAAAAAGGGTGTCTGCATAATCAACGGAGGTCTATCCCTCATTGGCTCTATCCCCATCTCCTAGCTAATATAGCTGACTAACAGAGGTAGAAGCACTCGGCTATACTTGGCTCCAATGCTCAAAATTAGGCTACCTATGGTGGGAGGGACGTATTTGTAGTATAATGTCAACCAATATGCCACCTCCTCCTTCGCCATCCCAAACAACTATGTTGACACTGTTTGGCCAACTAGCCCCTATGCCTACTAAGACTGCTGCTGAGACACAACCTCTAACTATTGTCATTGGTCGACCTCCTGGAGCACATGATACCTCTCAGCTATAAGTGCTAGAATCTATTATCGAGCCTGATCTCACTTAGCTATCACTTCCTGTAGTTGCTACTGCAACTGTTGTATCTGTACATCTTGGGGATGTGGCCTCGATGGTGGCTACTGAACTAGTGGCGGCTATACTGGTGGCTACTAGTGTAGTGGAGGTGCACTAAGGACATGTCTATCATGTTTCTGGCCATCTTAGCCATCCTATTCTCTCCCCTATCCTCTGCCCTTCCCTCTGCCCTACCCAGCTTGTTGCTACCCTCATCCTCTACCTACTCCCCTCCCTCTCGGCCTCCCTTGTCGAGGTATGCCTGTTGGATCTGTAAGATGGGGAGGGAGTATAAATAAATCATCATATGCAGATGTAGTCTGAACATTAGCCTACACCTAATCATAGGACCATGGCCTAGCAACCAGCTATCTAAATCCCTTGACAACCTTGTGAGGAGGTATTGTGTGCCCACAAGTCACCTTTCGGGGTGATCTGGAAAAATTGACCATATATTGATCATCAGGCCTATCTTACCTCTAACCAAACTATCTGACTACCCTATTCAATAGGTACCAATCGATCATGGTACACTCCCAACCCTGCATATAATAGGTCTGGCAAGCAAAGAAGAGCTACTGTACATCGTAATACCAAGATGGCATCTGTAGCCACGACCACCATCAAAACACTATCATGTCATCGATCACTCTCCTCCAATAGGGGATACCAAGTTGCCCTATGTGCTATAGAGTGATGGCCCCTCTATACCTACAAATGACTAGATCATCTGGCTCCACATCATCCATGTGGATGATGGGTCAAAGCATGATAATGTGCTCCCATGCCCATATATGCAAGAGTGTGACTCCTACACCAATCACCTTGCCATCACAATACACGAACTTGTGCATATCATGATAAAGTGAGGCCAACATCACTGTACCCCATGCATACTGAGTCCTCCTAAACAACATCTGATGCCAAGCCAACCCCTCTTTGGGACTAAATCCTCTACTCCATCAATCTAGGGCAATCAACCCCAAAATCACTGCACCAACTATCAATCTAACGGTTGACAAGTGACCTCTGTACATCTCAAGGTTGATCTATGAGTTGGCCAAGACAATAGTGTCCTAACCAAGAAACTCATGGAAACCATCATATCCAGCATCACTATCATAGATGACCCACTCTCCATGTATCGATAATCATAAAATCTGCCATACATCCTCTAGTGTGACTATCATCTTGCTAGTGGGTAGGTGGAATGATGAGGTCTCGCTATTCCATCACTCGCATAACACTGTCATCATTTCTAGATGGGTCCTCATAGTAGGCATATATGCAATGTACCACAATCCAATCTCTCCTAGGTGCTCCTATCAAAGATTAGTTAAGTCATCCAATGTGGAAAGTATAATGGGTCAATGCTTGCAGGACATCAAAGGCTAGATAACCTCCTGCACCCATGAGGCACATGATGTCAAATCTCACTAAAATTGGCTAAATTTGGAGTTTTTATCCCCAAAATGACAAAGGCATCACCATTTATGAATGTGTCACCATAATTCAAATTCCAAATAGCGATATCCAGTTCATTCAAATTCTAAATTGTGACTAGCATCGCTATTTACACTGGCATTACGATTTGAAACCTACAAACCCTAATCCTAAATTGCAAATCAAGCAGATGCATTACTATTTACACCCGCATCAAAATTTGACAAGTAGAAACCCTAATTTTAAATCATAAAGTGTGTTACCATTCACAATGGTGTCGCTAAAAAGGTGAAAAGCGTCATCAAAACTCAAAATAGTGTCACAATACAACAATGGTGACCTAGACCAAGTTTCAAAGCCTAATAAATGCATCAAAAAATCAAAATGCAAGGAAAGTTTTGAATTGTGTACCACTGGTCCTATGCCTAAAGGCCTCTGGTACTCTCAAACCCAACCAAAAATGTGTCGTGGGAGCACTCGTTGCACCATTTCATCAGGTCAGAGCTCAAAGTGCAACAAATCTCTCAAATGTGAATGCACAAATGACTTGAAAGTGACCCTTCATCACTTATTTAAGCCTAAAAATTAGGGTTTCTTGCTCTAATTTAAGCCAAAAGCTAGGTTTTTGACCTGCTTTACCTATTTCCACCCTACGCAACCTATTTTAAGCCGTTTTTGCATGTTTGAGGCCATTTTTGGCATCTCGAGGCCTGTTTTAGCACTTGTACCTATGTTTAACCTTTGTCAAGAAATCAACCCAAAATTCAAAATTGTTGCCCAATTTCTCGAGGGGTCAGGGAACCGGCTTATTCCTTTTGCCGAGGTAACATTGGGGCATCTAAAAATAAAATTATTAATTTTGATTTGAGTAGTAGTTTTAATCCAAAAAGTGTTAGTCTTTGAACCAACGTAACATGTACCTCGCTTCAAAGAGGGAAAAAATTTAGACACTTAAAAATGTCCTGAATGATATCATGCACTTGAATCAAATATACTAACACCATTTCATCCTAAAATCCATCCTCTTTTTGCTTGTTTAATTAAATTATCCTAGCTATTCAATTAATCGCATCATTTTCATCTATTAATGTGATTAATATAATTAGGTTAATTCCTACCCCTTTCATGCTAACCTTTCGTCTTGTTAAATTGCATAAATCAAAATATCTAATTTTAACAGCCTCAATTCTCTCATTTAAATTAAATAATCTTAATTATTTAATTAAATGTCATTTTGACCCCTTTTTTCATTAAATAAGTTAATTATTTAACGAATATCCTAAATTCCCCTAATTTGCATAATTGAAACTTTGTTTTAATTATCAAATTACTAATTAATTCTAACTCTCCCACTTGCAAGGGAATATTTGATGCAGGAGCATCCAGTGGTGTAAGGGCAATCCTACATCACCCAAAAATATATTTACTTTCATTTAGATTTTTTTTTTGTAGATGTTTTTGCATTTTTGGATACCCTTTTCGTCGAAGAAGAATTCCCAACTTTCAAAACTGCTTTTCTGCTTTTTCTGCTCAACTGCTATTTTTAGCAGGTATGAATTTGAAGGCGTGAGGAGACAAAAATTTAAGGGAAGCTTCAGGACATAATAATAAACACTTTGGTGAAAGAATCAGATCAAGAGCATTTCCGGTTCAAAAGTTATTCAAGTTTCAATTTCTGCTTTTTGCCTTATGAAATCTTCGGAGCTAATTTTGAGGTACTTAGAGGCTCCGGATGGGCCTGAAAAATTGGCGGAATACGAAAGTGGTTAGCCTTTAGGCCCCACTTTCCGGCAAGAGATCTTCGCGAGAGCTTTCCGAAAAGGTATTATCATTGAAGATCTGACGGTTAGATCTTGAGTTAGGGCTTCCGAAAGTTGGTGCATAATTTGAATCCCGTTTTTGGCTCCAAACAAAGAAACGGGCTATTTATGGGCGAGTTACTGTTTCTTTTAGGCAGTTTTTGGGGAAAGAAGATCGCATGCTGCGAATAGGGGAATTTCTGTAGTTTCTTTCTGTAATTTGCATGTATTGCAAAACTGGAGGATTTGAGATCCTCTGCATGTAGGAATTTCATACTTTGAAAATAATAAGATTTGTTAGTTTTTCTGTGTGATTTTCTGTGTCTCGGGTTGCACCCTCATCAAGTGGTATCAGAGCGGGTTTTCTTGAGCGTGTGGACAGATCGCCGATCGTGAGGCAGTTCGCACCAGGACTGGTTGTGGGTTCAAGATATTCAAGATGCCTCCAAGAGTGGCGCGTGGTAGGCGAGGTGGTGCCAGAAATGCTGGTGGAAGAGATCCATTAGCGGCTGAGGGTTTCAGAGCCCTCCAGAGACAAATAAATGCATTACAAAGAGAGTTAAGAAGAGGGGTAAACCCGAGAAGGGGAGAAGAAAGTGAGGATGAAGAAGAGGTGGAAGATTCAGATGTAGAAGAGGAAGAAGAAGCTATTGATCAAGATCAAATGCGGCTGATAAGGGCCATTTCGAAGATCGGAAAAAGACCTAGAGTAGAAGTTCCCAGTTTTTCCGGAAGTCTAGACCCGGAAGAGTTGATTGATTGGATCAATGAGTTGGAAGAGTATTTCGAGTATGAAGAAGTAGAGGACCCAGATCGGGTTAAGTTTGCAAAAACAAAGCTAAAGGGCCATGCCAGTATCTGGTGGAAAGAGGTCCAACTAGAAAGAAATAAGAGAGAAAAGGGAAAGATCACCAGATGGGATCGCATGGTGGAGAAACTGAAGAAGCAGTTCATGCCAATGGACTATGAGTTAGATCTATTAAAGAAATTGCAAGGGTTGAAGCAAGGAAGTAGATCTGTGAAAGAATACACAGAAGATTTTCACAAGATGATCATCAGAACGGGACATGCAGAGGCCAACAAGGAGAAGGTAGCCCGTTATCTTAATGGGTTACGGCCGAGCATTCAAGAGGAGTTAAGCCTGGTCAGAATGGCCACCATTGAGGATGCTTACCAATTTTTGCTGAGAGTTGAAGAGAAGCTGAACAAGAGATTTGATAGCAAGCAAAAAGGACGAGGAGGTCAAAGCGGAAGGGGTAGCGGAAGATCTTTTGGAAGCCGAAATGAGGATGAGAAGAAAAATGAAGATGTGGGTACCAGTCGAAGCCAGAGGAATGATAACTTCTACCGCCCACGTGATCAGAATGGTGGTGATCAAAGAGGTAGAGGACGAGGAAGATTTGGGCAAGGACCTAGAAGAGGTGGTTTCAGAGGAACTTGTTTCCGATGTGGTGAAGAAGGGCATCGAGCCTATGAATGTCCACAATACCAAGGAAGGACAGACAAAAGGCCAGAAGGTCGTGCAAGAGTTGCGCATGTAGATGAGGAGGCTCAATCTGAGCATTCAGATGATGCTGAAAGGGGAGAAGCCCTAGTGGTTAGAAGAGCCTTGGTGACTGAAGAGAAGGAGCCAGAACAGAGGAAGAATTTGTTTCGCACAAGGTGCAAGTGTGAAGACAAATGTTGTGATGTCATTATTGATGGTGGGAGCACTGATAATCTAGTGTCAGAAGAAATGGTTACAAAGTTGAAGCTGAAGAGGGAAAGGCATCCACATCCATATCGGATTGCCTGGTTGCAGAAAGACCACAAAGTTCTAGTCAATGAGCAGTGCCTGGTGAAGTTCAAGATCGGAAGCTATCGTGATGAGGTACTCTGTGATATCATCCCCATGGATGCATGTCACATGTTGTTGGGAAGGCCATGGCAGTTTGACAGGCGAGCTGTACATGATGGCCATGCAAACATTTATTCCCTGATGAAGGGTGGAGTCCGCCATAAGTTGAAACCCTTGAAGAAGGCCGAAGAAAAGGTATGCAGTAGTGCTAGAATTTGTTATGTCGATGGAAGGAAATTTTTAGAAGGCATAAAACATGAGCGTGTGTGTTATGCATTGATTCCTAAAATGGATAAGGAGGGTAGTGAGAAGGTTCCAGTAGAAGTTTCTGGGTTATTGAATGAGTTTCAGGATATTGTTTCTGATAATGTACCTGAGGGTTTACCACCAATGAGGAAGATCAGTCATCAGATTGACTTGATCCCAGGAGCCAGTTTGCCGAATAAGGCAGCTCATAGAATGACTCCTGCAGAAAATGAGGAGTTAAACAGACAAGTTGAGGAGTTGTTGAGAAAGGGTTTGATTCGAGAGAGTTTGAGTCCATGTGCAGTACCTGCAGTACTAGCACCAAAGAAGGATGGGGAGTGGAGGATGTGTACAGACTCTCGGGCCATAAACAAGATAACAATCAAGTATAGATTTCCCCTGCCAAGGATGGATGACCTGATGGACTGTTTGAGTGGAGCTCAGTACTTCACAAAGATTGATCTGAAGAGTGGATATCACCAGATTCGGATTCGAGAGGGAGATGAATGGAAGACCACCTTCAAGACCAAAGAGGGCCTGTACGAGTGGTTAGTCATGCCTTTTGGGCTAACCAATGCACCGAGCACATTCATGCGGCTCATGAACGAGGTACTGAAAGAGTTCCTAGGAAGCTTTGTTATTGTGTATTTAGATGATATTTTGATATTCAGTAAGTCACTGGATGAGCATATAATGCATATTGGTAGAGTCTTTGAGAAGTTAAGAGAAGAGAAATTGCTGATTAATCTGAAGAAGTGTAGTTTTGTGAAGAAGGAGTTAGTGTACTTGGGGTTTGTTGTCTCGACAGAAGGTCTCAAGATGGACCCAGAGAAGGTGAAGGCTATTCTGGAATGGCCTACCCCAAGAACTACTACTGAGGTGAGGTCTTTCCATGGTTTGGCCAGTTTTTACAGAAAGTTTATTAGAAACTTCAGTAGTATTTGTGCACCCCTAACTGAAACAATGAGAGGGGATAGAAAAGAGTTCAAGTGGAGCACTGGAGCAGCAAGGAGTTTTGATCTATTGAAGCAGAAGGTGACAGAACAACCTATTTTGGCTCTCCCGAATTTCAATAAGGTGTTTCAAGTGGATTGTGATGCTAGTGGTTGTGCCATTGGAGCAATGTTAAGCCAGGAAGGTAAGCCCATTGCCTATTTCAGTGAAAAGTTAAATGATGCAAAGAGAAAGTACTCTGTCTATGACCAAGAATTTTAAGCAATAGTTCAAGCATTAAAGAAATGGAGGCATTATTTGTTGCCGAAGGAATTTGTTATGTATACTAATCATCAAGCATTGCAGTACCTGAGTAGTCAGGGAAAATTAAATCAGAGGCATATGAAATGGGTAGAATTTTTGCAGAGTTATACATTTGTTTTAAAGCATAGGAGTGGGAAGTCAAATAGGGTTGCAGATGCCTTAAGTAGGAGGCATACATTGTTGATAGAAATGCAAATTGAGGTGGTTGGGTTCAGTGAACTCAAGACATTGTACCCGAATGATCCTGATTTTGCAGAGGCTTGGAAAGCTTGCAAGGAACCTGTTACAGTTGACAGGACAAAGTGGTTGGATTTCCTAATTCAAGAAGGCATGTTGTTTAAGGGAAGTCAATTATGTATTCCGAGGAGTTCCATGAGGGAGAATCTGATAAAGGAGAAGCACAGTGGAGGAATGGCAGGACATTTTGGTCGGGATAAGACCATTTCCATTATCAGTGAGCATTATTATTGGCCTCAGTTATCACAAGATGTGAAGAAGTTTGTGCAGAGTTGTAGGGTATGTCAAATGGCTAAAGGAGTGAGTCAGAATACAGGGTTGTATCAGCCCTTACCTGTACCAGAGAGGTCGTGGGAGGATATAAGTATGGACTTTGTTCTTGGTTTGCCAAGGACACAGAGAGGGAATGATTCAGTATTTGTGGTGGTTGATAGGTTTTCGAAGATGGCACATTTCATCCCATGCCAGAAGACCCATGATGCAGTCCACATTGCTGACTTGTTCTTCAAAGAGGTGGTGAGGCTACATGGTTTGCCAAAGAGTATAGTCTCAGATCGTGACACAAAATTTGTTGGATACTTTTGGAGGACCTTGTGGAAGAAGTTGAAAACAGAGTTGAAGTTTAGTCCTACACACCATCCCCAAACTGATGGGTAGACTGAAGTTGTGAACAGGAGTTTGGGTAACCTACTGAGATGCTTGGTAGGAGATAAACCAAAGGGATGGGATTTGATCTTACCCCAGGCAGAATTCGCTTACAAAAATTCTGTCAATAGAAGCACTGGTAGATCACCGTTCCAGATTGTGTATGGAAGTAGTCCTAGGACTGCTCCAGAATTGAGGAAGATGGAACAAGAGAAGAAGACAAGTGCTGAAGCTGAAGACTTTGCAGAACACATCAAGAATATGCATGAGAAGGTAAAAGAACACATTAACAAGATGAATATGCAGTATAAGGCTAAGGCAGATCAAAAGAGGAGGTATAAGGAGTTTCAGATTGGTGATGAAGTGATGGTCCACTTGAGGAAAGAAAGGTTTCCAGTAGGAACCTATAACAAATTGAAGATGAAGAAGTTCGGTCCCTGTAAAATTTTGAAGAGGCATGATTCAGGGAACGCATATGAGGTAGAGTTGCCAGATGGATTCAACATTTCCCCTGTGTTCAACATTGTAGATTTGATAGAATATCATGAGGGTGGCGCAGAGGAAGTACCAGCAATGGAACAGTGCGGTATTCCAGCACCTACTTCAGAAAAGGAGGAGATTGAAGAAATCTTGGATAGCCGTGTAGGAAGGAGTACCAGAAATAGGCAATATGAAGAATATCTGGTGAAGTGGAAAGGAAGGCCTATGGAAGATTCATCCTGGTTGTCCAAGGCAGAGGTTGACCGTTTGGGTTTTCCTCAACCATCTGAGAAGTGACGGAGTCACTTTTCAAATTACCCTGGGTGTCTGATGCAGGAGCATCCAGTGGTGTAAGGGCAATCCTACATCACCCAAAAATATATTTACTTTCATTTAGATTTTTTTGTAGATGTTTTTGCATTTCTGGATACCCTTTTCGTCGAAGAAGAATTCCCAACTTTCAGAACTGCTTTTCTGCTTTTTCTGCTCAACTGCTATTTTTAGCAGGTATGAATTTGAAGGCGTGAGGAGACAAAAATTTAAGGGAAGCTTCAGGACATAATAATAAACACTTTGGTGAAAGAATCAGATCAAGAGCATTTCCGGTTCAAAAGTTATTCAAGTTTCAATTTTTTCTTTTTGCCTTATGAAATCTTCGGAGCTAATTTTGAGGTACTTAGAGGCTCCGGATGGGCCTGAAAAATTGGCGGAATATGAAAGTGGTTAGCCTTTAAGCCCCACTTTCCAGCAAGAGATCTTCGCGAGAGCTTTCCGAAAAGGTATTATCATTGAAAATCTGACGGTTAGATCTTGAGTTAGGGCTCCCGAAAGTTGGTGCATAATTTGAATCCCGTTTTTGGCTCCAAACAAAGAAACGGGCTATTTATGGGCGAGTTACTGTTTCTTTTAGGCAGTTTTTGGGGAAAGAAGATCGCATGCTGCGAATAGGGGAATTTTTGTAGTTTCTTTCTATAATTTGCATGTATTGCAAAACTGGAGGATTTGAGATCCTCTACATGTAGGAATTTCATACTTTGAAAATAATAATATTTGTTAGTTTTTCTGTGTGATTTTCTGTGTCTCGGGTTGCACCCTCATCAATATTCATTGAGAATATCCCTCCTTTGCACATTCCTCCAAAAGGGAATATTCTCATAGAATATTCCTTCCCCTTTGCACATTAAAATTTGGCTTTAATCAACTAAATGCTAATTTCCCTCCAAAAAGGGAATATTCCCATAGAATATTCTTCCCCTTTGCACTCATTCGGAAAAGGAATATTCCTTTTGGTAACAAACTTTCAACAAGGCTTCTTGTGCAAGTTTTGAAAGTGTGTTTGTTTGGATGAATGTAAGAACTTGATTAAATGTCATCTTGCATTTTCAACCCTTGATGGGAATCCATGAACCATGCCTCAATTTTCCTTCCATTCTGACTGTTGATTGATCCTTTTGATCTGGTCCATCAATTTCATTTTGCCTATTCTATAAATAGAGCTTGCATCTATTGAATATGGATCCATATTTTAATAGTAAAGTTTTGTTGTCAAAATCACTCTCATCTTGCATCCATATTTTGTGTTTTAAAGGCATTTTACGTTAATTTCTTGCATCATACTAGCTTAGAGTATCCATCAATGACTTCCATTGTAACTTAGTTGCATCCATTTAGTATATTTTTAAACTAGGGTTTTAATCTTTTGAATCTTGCATACATTTAGAATAGCTTTGCATACAATCACATCGATCATCTTAGCTTTTATCATTTTAGTTTATCTTTCTTCATGTTTTACAATACCTCTCTCATCGGTTTCGTCGATTCTCTTCAATAGAATTGATCGAAACAAGCTTGTTAGCCAAGAGATTGGGAAAGGGTCGCCATTCCACATCAATGTGACACCACTCCCCCAATAGGATAAGTTTCAATGGATTAGAATAGATGTTTATGAAGCTTTTATATTTTAATATGTTAGTTTTAATGGCTTCTTATCTTAGTTTACATTGAATGATCTTATTGGGATTGATGCATAGTGACTTAAATACGCTTTGAATCCTGATGGATCAAGTGTAGTTGGCCTATACTACGTCATCCATCACAATAATGTATCTTTTTGTATGATAGTTAGGAGATGTAACCACAATGCTTTTTTGTATATATATTGTATCTATTTACAACCTTGATATAGTAGAACAATTGTAACTGGGGCTAGTATGCCCATTTAGTCTTGACGCAGTGATACTTTGATGATGTAAACTCTAGAACTATTGTTTCCTTTATATATAATACAAAAATATTTCTTATTTCTACTTGAATCTAAAATTTTACATTTTATTTTATTTAATATATATTTTATTTTTCAAAAATTTACAAATATTAAATTAAAAATAATAATTTTTTGATAAACTACATAACTATTTACTATTTTATTTATTAAAATTATTTTATTCATTATGGATAAATGTTAAAAACTCTATACATAAATATTTTGTACAATTAGAATGTAAACTCTTTAATAATTTTTTATTCACAATCACACCATTACAGTTCACCCCTTACTACCATTTTATTTACCTTTATGAATAATTAAATGTTGACTTACATAATTCTAAAGTAATAGGTAGTGTTTGACACTCAAATGAAAGACATAAATGTGTGGAAATTATCGATGCTCTTATTTGAGCCTATTTTAGAACTATTCATCGGATCCCTCTACCCCAATTCCTAAATTGTCTAAACTATCGAGAAAATCTTGACAACTAATCCTCATATTTTATGTAGTTTTCCCTTGCATATGTAATAAATGGACCAATTACTTTGTGCCACATGTCCTTTGTATCACATCATCGATATGCCCACTTTTCTTAGTTATGCGATTCTTGATAAAAGACACGGGCTTACAATTTGCAAGCTACAATAACAGTTGAGAACACATCTTAATAAGGAAATGCCTTGTGCAATTGTGGCGAGTTTAGTGCAATTAGACATATAATATGGCATCTAGAAACTTTTTAACTTCGTGGGAGATTAATGCAACTTACCAATGAAGTGAGAATAATGCAAAACAATAAGTTGGAGTAGGACATGGAGATCTAGCATGGAGCAATGAAAGAATAGTGTAGAGTCTAGAATGCGAAATGTACCAAAATAATAATAATGAAAATTTGATCCTTAATCTTTTATAAGCGCATACAATTTGATAACAACACTATCAATCCTAACATTCAATCACATATTAGCTCTCAAATTTAAAACTATTGTTTATGCATCAATAATATCATTACATTTCAAACAACAAATGATAAAAATAACTCCCAATCTTTTTATTATAATAGACATCAAATAAAAAATGAAATCCCAATCTTTGTCTTATTATAATAATGGATGCATTATATTCAAATAGTTCTATAATATCAATAATTATAACAACATTTATTCATACTAACAATAATGGTGAATTAGATCAATAAAATGGGGTTGAGGGCCTAGCTCGACTGGTTAAAGCATCCTACTGCAGGAAAGAGGTCACATGGTCTAGTCTCCCTTCCATCCTCGTGGTACCAAAGGGCATGTCATGTCAGCGTCATCGGTCACATGAATTTTTTTTATCGATTACACTACAATTTATAAGGGGCTACCCAATTCCTATAGTCTAAAAAAAATGGATCAATATAATGTGGTTGGAGATTGCATCCAATGAAGCTGAAATACAACCCTTGTATGAGATTGTCCTTCAAAATCATTGGTATTTTTGTCTTAGGATTCCTATGCTCAAAAACAAGTAATGAAAATGGATTTTGAAAGGAATTGATTAAGATTAAGTGATGATCTTGGAAGAAACATTCACTCTTTTATATCCTCTACATATAGACAGGTCAACCACCATGCACATCCACAACTTTAAATTTGAACAATAATCATGGGCAAGAGAATTTCCAAAAATAATAGTGCAAAAAATATACTATTGGAAACAATATGACAAGTGTTGAGAAGTTGGGAGGGAAATGGAAACATATGTGGAAATATTAGGAATTAAGGGTTGGCCAACCATAACATAAAACTCAACTAAAGGATGAGGCATTAGGGTTAAGAAATGGGCATGACAGGATGAAGGAGTTTGATAAATACAACAATAAGGTGGGGAACAAATGAAAGGTATGATAAGATGGAGAAGTCCAAAAATTTGATAGGAAGAAGGGAAGAGCAAAGTTGGAAGGGAAAGCACACAATATATGGAAATAAGGAAGACACAAGAGACCTTATATGTGTAGACTTAGATTGAATGGAAAATGGGACATGACAAGTCTACCTTGCTCAAAATTGCTTGTCCTCAAATAATTGAAAGTTTAGGTATTCCAATATTTGTAGGGCTTCACATATTGTATCCTTCATTAGAATATCTTTCCACCAAATCAAGTACTCCTTGGTGCTTATGTTTCTCAACTTCTTCTCCTTTACATCCATGACTAATTTAAGAATCAAAACTAGTTTTCCATCTTCATCAATCAAAGATAACCCTTTGGATGGTAAAATATGTTTGCCAAGTGCCTTTTAAAAAAAAGATACATGGGACATATTATGAATCTTACTTACCTATAGTAGATCCAACTCATAAGAAACTTCACCAATAATTATCATAATTTTGTAAGGTATGTAGAAATGAGGTTTAATATTCTTAGATCTACTTTCCTTTGAAGAAGATTGTTTGTATGATAGAAATATTACTAACATCATGTCTTCGATCTCAAATATTCTCTCAATCCTATGATGGTCTACATACATCTTCTACTAGTTTTGAGCCTACTAAAAGTTATTCTTGAGTGAATCTAGAATGTATTGGTTTTATATGATTACATCATTTTCTCATAGTACCTTGTTACATATTAGAATGAGATCAATAAAATTTCAAGATTCATACCCATATAAATCCATTAATGGCATCATACTGATTGATATTTGGTAGGTGGTGTTGTAACAACGATCCTCCAAGTAGAGCCAATTGGTCCAAGTCTTATGCTAATAAGCAACATTCATTGGAGTTTGTGGTATTTATTTTTGTTGTTGTAGAGCATGAGGAACAACTGGAACATAACTATTCAGAGTATCATCCAACACCACATTATCCTTTTCTTTCTTCTCATGTTGTTGCAACTGATCTTTGTACAACACATTCTCATTCAATACATCCTTGCTTCTCACAATTTGTAGATTTTTAAAATCCTAAAGCCTATAACCAAATTCATCAATGCCATATCCAAAAATATATAGATATTTGATTTGTCTTCTAGCTTGGTACTATTTTCAGAATTTGTATGTGCAAATGCTTCACAAATGAAAGTTTTGAGAAAAGAATAACTCACCTTCTTACATGTGCATGCTTCCTTTGGAATACCACAACCTAAAGGAGCTGGAGGATCTTTGTTAATTAAATAAAAAGTGGTATTGACAACCTCTACCCATAAATTTAAAGGCATCCCAACATCCAATCTCATACTCTATGAATTATGCATTATTGTTAGGTATTCATGCACTCTTCCAATCCATTCTCCTATGGAGTCTCTATAATCATTTTTTCCTATGAATTCCATTATATGAACAATAATCCTCACATTCTTTGTTGCAATACTCACTACCATTATCAAATATAAGACATACCCATCTCATTCTCAACCAAGCTCTTCCATTTCTTAAATGTTTCAAATACATTAGATTTCTAAGGAAATAAATCCAAGTCTTCCTAGTTGCATCATCAATAAATGTAACATAATATTAAGAGCCACCGAGAGAAGATACCTGAGCTAGTCCCCATACATCTATATGCACAAGCTCTAATTTTTCATCTTTCTTTCGCTTCCCATCCTTGAGAAATATGACCCTCTTTTGCTTTCCATACATAAAACTTTCACATAAATCCATATTAACACATTTTAGACATGGTAAAACCTTCCTAAAATGAAGTAATTTCATACCTTTTTCACTCATGTGCCCAAGTCTATTATGCCACAGTGTTGTCTCAAAACCCGTAGCAACTGTTTCATTCTCTTCCTGTGAACCCGCAACAACTATTCTTGAGTTTGTTACAAAACCTGTAGCAACTACTGTCAAACTTGCGACAACCATTGTAGCTATTTTTTTCAGCAACTTTCCTATTTGGTTTTTCTTTGCAACAACTAAAGTAGAAGGAATAGTATGACTTGTACAAATATATAAGGTTCCTACTTTCACACCTTTTTCTATTATGAAGGCAAATTTTGTAACCTTCAGAACTTCATCACTAAAAGTAACAACACAACCTTCATCACCTAGCTTCCCTATTTAAATCAAATTTCTACTCAACCTTGGAATGTGCCTTACCTCTTGTAGTAGCCAATGATTCCCTTTCTACAACTTAATCTTGATTATTCCCTTTCCAACAATTTGATAGGGTTTGTTATCTCCTAAATAAACCAACCCAAAATCCCCTTGGACATAATCAAGAAAATAACTTCTATGGGGCATAGCATGAAATGAAGCCCTTGAATCTAAAACCCATGAATCATCGACATTATCAAGGGAAAGACTCAAAGCATCATATTTAGATTTACTTACCACATTTTCCTCCTTATTTCCTTCTTGTTTTTCTCCTTCCTTATTCTTCTGAGACCAACAATCTTCTTCAAATGCCCTGGTTTGCCACAGTACCAACAATCCTTCTTTCCTCTAGATTGAGACCTTTTGTCTTTTTACTTTCCTTGTGAATTCGATGACCTCCATATCCTTTCCCTCTCTCTCTCCCCTTTGATCTTCTCGTGCTTTCTGCATTCAAAACACTACTTGATATAGAAGCACCTGTGCTTTCCTACAAATTTCCTCACTTAGAATCATACCAACAACATCACCGAGTTTTAATATATTCGAATTAGAAACATAATTAGTAACCACCATTACCAAGCTATTCCAGCTTTCAAGAAAAAAACATAATATCAAGAGAGCTCTAACTTCATCAAAATTTACATTTATAGAAGTCAATTGACTGGTAATTATATTAAACTCATTTAAATGATTTGTAACTGATCCAACTTGTACCATTTTCATATTAAATCTTCATAAGAAATACCTTATTCAAAGTTGAAGGCTTTTCATATAACTTTGCTAATACCTGCATCAATTCATCTATTGTCTTCACTTGTGAAATATTGAATGCCACTAATGGTGCTAGGCACAACTGAACACTTTCTAGAGCTTTTCTATCTAGAATATCTCATTCCTTATCAACCATTGACATTGGTTTCTTTTTTTTCCCTTACAATGACTGCAATAAATCTTTCTAAAAGAGATAATTCTCCATCTACATCTTCCATAACTGATAATTCCACCCATTGAATTTTTCAACCTTCAATTACTCTCATCTACCATTACTCCCACTCAATCGTGAGACCTTCCTACAAATAATTATCGAGCGTAATCTGCTCTGATAATCATGAGAGTTTGTTATAAATCCTTACAACACTTTGAAATAAGGCTTGGTAAGTGATAAAAAGAGGTTATTTAAGTGAATTATAATGAAAGGGTCCTAGAAAAGTGTGAAAGTGTGCTACAACACTTCACAACACCTTTGTAAGACATCATTAGGTTTTTATTGATTTACAAGAGTCCAAGGCCTAATGTGAATGTGTTGGCCACATTACAAAATTAAATCTAGGAAATGTTAGGCCAAAATCCATAGGAAAGGCCCAAATGAGCACAAAAATGTCTAAGGATACATTTTTCTACGTTACATTTAGCCCCCACTTTAGTGAGAGGATGAACTTGCTTCAAATTCACACTAAAGTATCCAAACATGCATATCGAGAAGTATCCCAAATGCACTCATGCTGGCAAGATGAGACACCAATAATCAAGAGGGATGATCAAGCTCTCAAGATCAAGATCCCATGGAAAACCAAAAATTAACACAAAGGAGGGCACAAAAAAGTGATGTAAAATAATGAAAGGAAAGGGAAAGAGAAAGTTGGATCAAGCTTCGATCGTTTATCCAACTCATTGTGGATTAGATCTAGGCTATTTTTCCAAGAAGATGCATACTCACTCTGAGGGGACAAAACTCATGGCTGTCCGTTGGGTGAGAAGGCCTAAAAAGGTGAGAAACATACACTCATGGCTGGTATGCACTCACACACACGCATGTGGCTATTGGGAAAGTCAAGCCTTAGAATGGGATTCCCACTCCACCATACCAAAGTTATACCTCCTAATAACTTTGATAAGGCACCGCAAAAAGATAAATGATTTAGTTTTCGAGCTTCACAAGACAAGAAAAACTTCATATGCTTGGAGCTCATGAACAAATAGGATGGCTCCACAGGCATGCAAGTTGTGTTATGCAAGGTGGCCATATAATCAGAATTGTAAATGTGAAATAGTGTAAGGAATATTCAAAGGGATTTTGCTTAGTTTGTGCAAGGTCTCATCTTAGGGAACATCATGTTTAATGTCTCCAAGAGAGGATAAGTGCAAAAGGTCTCATATTTTTTCCAAGAGAGGACAAGTGCAATGTATCATCTTGAGAAACATTGTACCTAATATTTCCAAGAGAGGAAATCACAAGAAAAAATAAAATCACACAATGAAATGTGAGTGTCGGTGTATGCCCCCACTTTAAAGTGGTTACTAACACCATTACTATGAGCAATTTCTTTAAAGTAGAAGAAGACATGAGAGATTATTTGGAAATCCCTATGCCAAGTCGTGTGTTTCTAATAAGATACATCATGAAAAAGGTAGTATGTCACATGTGACTCAACTTAAGGCACATTGTCCACGTCCCAAGCTTGCTCTTATATGTTCATGAAAGGTTAATGACTAGACAAAAGAGACAATGACAAGTGACATACAAGGACAAGGCTACCTAACCCCTTGCCCCCACTTAGTGTAGGGCAAGGATGAGCTGAAATGATTGATGAAATGCATGGTAGAGTGAAAATCAATATCAATTAGAGGAATGAGGTGTCCCCATAGAAGGGAGAACACCAAAATCCTTAATATGTTGGATTGTATTGTTTAAAGTCTTAGATGAAAATGGAGATAAGGGAGATACCCCTAGACCTTTCTTGAAAGAGTATAATATTTTAGTTTGCGTCTCATGTGTTCATTGCATCCATGTGAAGGAGGGAGATTTTATCCATTACCATAGCAATCTTCCAAATCAGATGAAGGGGTTTATGTTTCTGAGAAGGATTGGTTTATTTATGAGAGAACAAATCCTTTTCAAAGTGATGTGTCATTTCATCATGATGGATGGGAGTTAGATAGCCCCTATCACTATCATAGGTTAATGTTTTTGACGTAGAACCAAGTTGAACATATAAAACACATGGTTGTTTTGGTTTAAGTTGTGATATTTCACACTCTCCCCTAAAGGAAGTTGTGAAACCCAAATCGCTACTAGAACTTGTGTCTAAAAATGAATCATTTGTATATGACTCTTTGGACCATGAGGGTAATATTTTGGAAACTTTGTTGAAAGGAGGTGTAGAATCTAACAACCCCCAATTATCACGAAAGAGTTTTATTATAGGTGAAGGATTAGCATCAACTTGTATAGGTGCAAGTTTTGATCTAGGACTAAAATGATGAGGGGAGTTGGAAATGTTGTGATCAGTTGATTCATAGCTTCATCCATTTGTGTCAACCATGTATATCTTGTTATTGTACTCAAATTTCATTGTACGGTGAAGGGTAGATGGGACTCCTTTCATAGCATGAATCCATGGTCTCCCTAGGAGAAGATTGTATGGAAGGGGTCCTTGCATGATATGGATAGAGGTAGGAAACACTACAGGTCTGACCTCAATAGGTAATGTGATCATACCTAGTGGTTGCTTATTAACATTTTCAAAGCCATGAATATGAACATCATTAAGTTGAATGATATTTTTTTTCCATGCCAAGTTTTTTTAGGAGGTCCATGCTACAAACATTAATTTTTTCTCCATTGTCGATGAGAGTGTCTAATTAAGGTTTCATTAATGATCACCTTTATCATCAAGGGATCATTCTTGTTTTGAGTCTCAAGTGAGGGTAATTCATGTTTAGGGAAGGTGATTTCTGATTGGGTGACTTGCATGGGATGAGAGGAGGATGTTACATTATTCAATTTTATGTAAGATTGGATCTCCTCCTATTTTATTTGCAACATTTCTTGAAATATAAACTTGATATAGGTGATAGTTGAATTAGTTTCCATACAAATATATTAGCAGGAGTCTTTTTAAGGTCATCAACACTAGGGACTCTAGGTTGAAAAAAGGGTACTGGCGTGGGAGTGATGTGTGATACCCTATATGTTTGAGTTACTAAGTTACAACTCAGCGGCTGCAAAATAGTGTTATGATTAGAGTGCATCATGGATTTCAAGAAATCTCTTAGTTTTTTGTGTGATGCACTAGTGGGAAGTGACTTAGGAAGATCACTAATTAAAGGAGATCCCACTTGTGTCGTCATAACCTCAAGAATCTTTCCTTTATTTGGATGACTTGTTAGTGAAGGGGATTCTAATGTCACTTGATTATCTTCACCTAGGGAATGTTTAGTGTTTGAAGGATATGTGTCAAGTTTCACATGTTCTTGCACCATGATATTCTCCCTATGAGGAGATTTTTTAGGAGAACTACAAACCAAATGTTCTTGACATTCAAAGGTTGGTTATTCTAAAAGGACATCATTGCTAGTATGGGAATGATCAATGGTTGATTTTTCTTGCTCAATAAGGGTTTCCCTAGGAGAAGGGGGAAAATTAAGATACTCATAACCTTCATCAATTGTGTTTTCTAGCATCAAAGTATCTTCTTCACAACTAGGAGAGATATTAGGAGAAGAACAAATTTGATTTTCATGATTGCCTATGGTTGTGTTGTCTTGGTCATCAATGTTTTGTCCACTAAGAGAGGTAAGAGGAGAGAAGCAAATAGGATTCTCAAAACTCTCATTGATTCGTTCTTCTACCAAAATATCTTCATCACCAATAGGAGAGATATTAGGAGAAGAACAAATATGATCATTAGGAATGTCCAAGGTTGTATCCTCTTTCACTAAAACACTCTCATAGGGAGAGGGTAGGAAATGTTGCTTAGCGTATCTAGATATGGAAGTCACTAACATTGTTTAAAAAAAAATGAAAATCACTTTTAACCATGTCATGCAATGTTTCAACAATGCAAACAATGTATATCCAAAGATGCAAAACACTTTTATCCAATGTATGCAAAATTTTAAGAATGTAAACAATGTATATCCAAGAATGAAAATAAATTTTATCAAACATATGAAAAGTTCAATGAATAGAAACATTGTGTATGAAAAAGTGAAAATTGCTTTTATCCATGTTATGCAAAATTTCAGAAATGTGAGGATTTTCAGATCTAATCATGAAATGATTTCAAGAGTGACTACCCTAAATTGATGTTTTTGAGCTAGATGCATAAAAAAAATGTTCTTGAAATTTTCCAGACTTATAGAATATGGTACTAGGAGGCTGAGGAAGCACATAAATGAGGTTTTTGATGTTGTAATAGGTAGTTAAAAATTTGGACTAGGACTAAGTCGCCCAGAATGGCAAATGAGTCCCAGTTAGGGTTTTTTCAAAAAAAAAAAAAAAAATTTAGTTGGTTTTGATGCTTTTTATGTTAGATGTCTGGAAGAGGAAATGTAAATGCAGATTTTATATGATTGTCAATTATTGGAAATGTAAAAAATCAAATTATATGCACTTTCATTAATGCAAAAATTTGAAACCCTAGAATGCAAATTAACTAATGCAAACTCCTAATGCAAAGTTAATGCAAGCTAAATATAGGATGTTGAAGGACTCCAAATTAAAAAGAAGGTATTTGAAAAGCAGGTTCACCAAAATGAACCATAGTTTTTTGTGGAATAGGTTGCTTTCTTACATTTCTAGGGTTTTTCACCTAAAAGAAGAAAGATATCCCATAAAGGAATCTATGGGTTCATTCAATACTAATGCAAATGTGATTGAAATGTATTTAAATGAAATGCTCTAAATACAATAAAATGATAAAAGAAACTAAAAAATAATGTGAAAATAATGAAATGCAAGATGTTTGAAAACATAATGTAAAATAACCTAAGAATGCAAACAAACAATAACATAAATGGAGACTGGAGGGGTGCACCTAGAAACTGAAGTTCGATGTAGAGAGGCTCTAGAATCTCATAGAAATTGTTGTTGAAGCCAACTAGGACACTTACGCTAAGCTAGGTGACTTAGTCCTATTTTAGGGAGATTATGCCAGAATAGGTTTCAAGAAAGTGGGTATCTAGAACTGCAAAAAACACTTTTTAGGCCCAATAGTGGGACTAATTCACCACTGATGGTGACTTAGTCCACCTTCAACTTTTGGGAATCTCAAAGATGCAATTTGTAGCTTTCAATCTGTACTTCAACTCTTGACAAGAATATGGATCCGAATGTAGGTGATCTCCAAGCTTCTTTTAGGGTTTTGTTGACTTTGAATGATGTTGACACCTTTTAACACCTTTCTCTTTGATAAATCTACATACAAGACCTCCAAAACACACATGCAAAGAGGGAAAAAGGGTTAAGGGTTAGAGAATATGGGTTTTCCTTAGTCAAACCCCATTTTGGTAATCAAACCCTTGAAAATGAAATGAAATGGAAAGAGATTGATGAATGAACAACATGCAAATGCTACAACTCACCAAACCCTTGAAGTAGAAATATGAAGATATGCAAGTAGATGCTCCAATGGATGAATGCTTGAAATGCCTAGAGTGATTGCTTGAATTATTGAAGAATGAATTATTGGTGGGGAGGTAAAATGAGGGGAAAACCCTTTATTTATACACGATTTTCCCTAATTCCTGAAAATACCTCATCACAAGCTGACCTCAAGGTCTAGGGAATAATATCCCACTAGAAAAATAAAATAATTTTGATTTTTAAGCTAGATGGGACTAAGCCGCCCCAAGTGGTGACTTGGTCCCATTGGGAAATTTTATTGGGTGTCAAAAATTAAAGTGCATTTAATGATGTTCAATGGGATTATTCTCTGAAACATACTTAAGTATGACCTGTAAGTGCATTAAGGGGCAATTTAAACATAAGAAAGGGTCAATTTATTAATGACAAGCCTAGAAAAGTGTGAGAGTTTGTTACAAATCCTTACAACACTTTGAAATAAGGCTTGGTAAGTGATAAAAAGAGGTTATCTAAGTGAATTATAATGAAAGGGTTCTAGAAAAGTGTGAAAGTGTGTTAGGGTAATTGCACTAATCTGTGACACAATTTTGGTGCCAAATAGGAGAAATTTGCAAAAAAAGGCCAAAATTGACCATTTGGCACACACCAAATTTAGCGAGCGCCAAATATAAAAGTTAAATAAAACCAAAAATCTCCTTTCAAACTCTCATTTTACTTCAACCTGCGGCTTCGCTTGGAGGATTTGAGGTTTACAACTCGTGCTTGTTAAATATCATCCATTATTTGCATCCTTAGCTTGCAATTTTTCACGAGGATGCTGCCAAAATGTTAGAGAGGTCAAAGATTGTGAAGAGGTATGAATTTTTATTCTATTTATTTCTAATTTGATATAGAATGCAGATTGAAATAGGTTTTTATAATAAAACTTTGTTCTAATTCTCAGGGAATGAATCTCCACCTCGAAACATTGAGAATTCATAATCACCCCCTCATGAAGAGCCTCCTATACAAGAATAACTTGAAACCCATCCATCAATTCATAGGCATCCTCAAGGAACACAAAAAAATATTCTAAATCAAATTGAAAACAATAAAAGAGACATTGAAAAATTAATTGGAAGATTAACCGAGCATGTTGAAACCCACCCTTATAGGAGAGGGATTGCTGAATCATTGAAGTCAATTGTAACTCATATAGGAGAAATGAGTGAGAATAAAATTTTGGTCAAATAAGAGGCATGAGATGAGACAATTTTATGCTAGTGGTTTGTCATATGCAGATGTCAAAAAACAAAAAATTAGCAAAGTCGACTTGTGTGCCCTATTTATAGACCCGAGAACTGATTCACCTTTGTCTCATGCATGCAGGAGGTTCCCCATTCATTGGTGCCACCATGAGCTAATTAAAAATAAATTTTGGGAGCGGTGGTGGATGGTATTTGACCAACCTCCATGCAATAACCATGAGGTACCACAATAATTTTTGAGGAAACTCTATTGCGAGTTTGTCCTCAATAAAATGCCAAACTATTTTTATATCTTAGATTTTTAGGGTAGAGGTGGGGGCTCCACACATGATAGACCTATTGTACAACGTAATCCATAGTTGGCATCGAGACCCTTGGGTAGACCCATGGTGGAGCATGTCGTTGTTCCTTCCATTGTTAAGGATAGTGTAGAGGTGGACACATCAAAGTCGATTGAATCACTCACATAGACCATTTTATAGTGTGTGAGGCCTCTAATAGAGCCTGATGTGGAGGAGATGTGTAGGCCCCGAGCTCCACCCCACCATTGTGGCTCTTGTGGTTTTGCTTGCATGTATGATTATAAGAGTGCTTGTGATGCTACACAACCTACATTAGCTACAAAGGTGACATATTTCACAAATGATTTATTGAATGATACATTCGACATTGACACTCATGTAAAATTCTACAAGTTCATTTAATGTTATTTATTAAATTATATTTTGAAATTTAAGAATAACTAGATTAGTAGAATTTCAATATGATGAAATTTAAGGGTTGGACTGTTCATGAGATGTGCTCCATTCCTACAGACCCTTATTCATTCTCGACAATGAGTCCACATGTATGCAACTAGTATTAAAGATATTATTATTGCATTTGAATAGTTGAGTGTTATATTTGAATGTTTTTCTCATAACATGATTTGGATTTCAAACAATTTCCTAGTGGACCTTTGACATCCACACATCCCAATTCATTTCCTCAAACAACTTTCACTCAGGTAGCCTTTATTCATTAATGGTGTTGTAAAACAATGTTAGCTAGTTTTCATAATTTTGTGTGTACAAATCTAAAAAATTGATGAGAAACACAAACATTACATTTGTATTCCTTGACCGTGTCACATTATCTTCTCCTAATTCACTTTTTGTTCCTTTATTCCTTCATAATCCCATCCCATTAATGTTTAATATTTCACCCTATTTTCTATGATCCCCTCCTAGCCCATCCAACTAATATCTTCTAGTCCATGCTATGTGTCATTGTGCCCTTCTACTCCCATCTTATTGTACCCATTATTATTTCACCCTAGATGTTCCATGATCCCCTATGTTCCACCCTATGTTCCTTTGTCCATTCTATGTTATACCATCTTTATCCATGTTTCATCCTAGATAACTCTTCTCTATTATTGCTACACACAAGTCAAGTTCACACTTCATGTACTATAGTCAAACCATAGACACCTCCTAATTCACCCTATGTTGCATTATTCCCTACTAATCACATCCCATTAACCTCTAAATGTCCACCTTATATTTTGCTATCCCATCCTAGCCCATCCCATCAATCTATACTAGTCCATCCTATGTTCAATTAATCCCTTCCATTCCCATCCCATTACCCTCTCTTATTTCACCTTATGTTCCATTATCCCCTCTTGTTCTTGTCCCTTTATCTTTCCCTAATTCACACTATGTTCCTTTATTCCCTCCTAATCCCATCCCATTAACCTCTAATAGTTCATGCTATATTTTGTTATCCTATCCTATCCCATCCCATTAATCTATTATACTCCATCCCATATTCCATTATCACATTCGACTCCCATCCCATTATACCCTCTATTATTTCACCATATGTTCCATTATCCCTTGTTGGTCTTGTCCCTTTATCACATCTATGCTATAGCACCTCCATCCAAATTTTATCCTATACATCCTTAGAAGAAATAATTTTTCTTCCACTCAGTATTGACCAAAGTTGTCTTCTCCATTACTACTGCAAACTTCAAGAACCAACTTCATGTGCTATAGTTAAACCCTAGACACATCGTAATTCATTGTATGTTCCATTATCCCTTTGAAAGTTGCTAGTAACACAGTAATCCTCACTTCATTCATGTGAACTTCATTGTGGCATTATAACTATGTTGAAAACATGCCATCATTAACATTAATTCATCAACATATGCAATACGAATCTCAATGAGCACTGAACTTTGGAATTTGCAAGAGTTTGGACTATCCCAGTGGACTTAGTACTTTCACCATTCTATGATCTATAAGCACTATATTGTAGTCTCAACTGAGGCCAACCATTTACTCTTTCATTTATGATAGTTATAAAGGGACTATCAGAAATCATTTATATTGGTGTTAAATATGTTGTTTCATTTGTAGTTGATGACATTAGATAGCCTTGGTGATGTTGGTGGCATGATGGACCATGGATTTTCTACAATAATAGCCAGTTCTGATCCATTGAGAGAGGTATGCAACAAATTAGTTGATTTGACATTATATTTACTCTTTTATGGTCTATTATAGAAAATTTTCATGATACTTTTATGTAGTTTAATTTCTATCTTGATGGTTGCTATAGGTGGTTTTCACTCCAAATCATGGATGTGGTGATGCTGTAAATGTGCATGATGACTATATGTATGCGGTAAGTGATTATATGTTGTTATTTGTCATTCCACAATTCAATTTATATGTATTAACATCTTTAATTTTTATTGTATTAGTTGAAGGTCCAGAGTGAAGAGAGGAGGACTAGCGAGTGTGTTCGAAAGATAAGAGAACCAACAGTCACTCCATCCAACTGAATTTCAAAGGCAGCACAGGATCTATTTCCTTCCCCTAGAGGGAAATGACTATGTATTAGGGTCATTTGTTGTATGCCTATGTGGCATTTCAGAACATATGTTTTGTACTATTGATATATACATGACATTCTATGTCCATATGGCTCCTTCGTACTAAGCCTGTATGGATTTTTTGGATATATTTTATATACTTTTATCAATATGTAGCATTGTATAGCCTTATGGCTTTTTGATTAAAGAAAATCTTATTTTTCTACTACCATTCTTGAATGATGTTATCATGTGTATCATGTAAATTGTATGCTTGAATGTTGTAAATAGGGATTTTGTTTACATCTAATGCTTAATTAATTATTGTCGATTGCTCAATAAGCCCCATCTAAAGCGTATTGTGTAAATAAGCTCCATTCGTGGTGGTTTGTATCCTTTGGAATGATTCAATTACTTGTACCTCACTTATTCACATGTATGCTTCACTTATTCATATGTATACTTCATGTATATTCTTATTCATGTGTATGCTTCATGCTTCCAATTCATAGCAAAAAAAATTATTTGGGGAAAGAATCGACAAACCAAAAGTATAAGAGTTTTTAAAAAATCGAGAAAAAATCATATTTAAAAAAACGTAAAAAATTGTAGAACAAGAGATAAAAACTATTTTTTTGAAATTGAAAGGTATTTCCATAGCATATAGAGAACAAATAAAATAAATATTTTAACTAATGAATTGTAAAAAATAGATTTTTGTAGTTTATATTCAAATCATTGATTACATTGTATTGCACATCTTTCAAATTCAAATCATTACTTCACATTGCATATCTAATAACTAGATGTTGATAGATGACAAAATTTCAATTACAATATAGTTTCTACAAAGTCAACCTAAGAAGTCATGCAATTACTTCAAATTGTATAGCTAATAACTAGGAGCAGCTGCCAATTGCATTTTCTTATCATGACATTCTATGAGACCAGATTTCTTTGAGGTATTTTTTCAAATAGTTCATGGCCTTGTCTATGTTACCACATTTTTCATACATGTCTTCCAAAGCATCTTGTCAAATAGTTCATTACCTTGCTGTTATGGCTAAAAGCCTAAAACAAGTGCTTTAAAACAAGCTATGGATGGTTGGAAAAAATATATCAAAAGCATAATAGTAAGCAATAGAATAGACATGACAGAGAATTGTTTGAAGAAAATGCATCAAATAAATGTGGTGATGGAATGCCATGACAAGCCATAGACAAGTCGGTGAACTATTTGAAAATATGCCTCAAAGAAATGTGGTCTCAAGGTGATGGAATTCCATGACAATCAAATTTATTTTTATTGTCATGGCATTCCATCACCATGAGACTTCATTTTTTTGAGGCATTTTTTCAAAGAGTTCACTGCCTTTTCTATGCTACCACATTTTTTGGTGCAGGAGCACCATTGAATAAAAGTTGTCAATTCAAGGAGTGGGCTTTAGGTTTTGAGGTATTTTGTCTAAAATAAGGTTAATGAGACCATTTTCTATTGTAATGCATCATTTTAGTTGATAGCTAGGTGTTTAGAAGGTCAAGTTTGCAAAAAGTGCAAAATATTGAAAAAAGATGTAAAGTTGCTAAAAAGTTGCAAAATTGCATTTTTAGGGAAGGAAAATGGTCATAGCATTTCAAAAGGCAGTTGTAGGTGTTAGGAAAGTTATTTTGGATGGAAAAAGCATAAATAAGGTGGAAACCATCGATGTAAGTTAGATTTTTGAAGATTTGGACGATTGGAACATTAATAATACTCTATTTTTCTCCACTTTTTTTGTATTTTCTAAGTTTGCAGTGATTGTACGACCTGTACAACTGCATAATGTTCTAGAAATATATTTTGAATTCATTTAAAGGTGTGATTTGGCCACTTATTTCATTTTACTTCAGCATCCAACAGTGGATTCAGTGTAAGTTTGAGGAAATTCTTTGTGACTGGTTTTATACCCTGTTTTAAGGGTTTGTAGCCTTTAAAATGTAAACTCAACCCATTCCACTTTTTGTGACACTTGTAACTTGTGCAATGGGACTTAAACATCAATAAAAAAGTGAGGGAAAGTTTTGAGAGTGCAGGGGAGGCCTAAAAATGTGTTGGGCATGAAGCCCTAGAGTGGAAAATTGTGATTTCCAAGTGGAAAAGAGAGGTTTTGATATGGTAATGAGTGAAATAGGTTGGGGAAGCATTGTTTCTTATTGAATTGAGTATGTGAAAAGGTTTTTAGAATGGTTTGAGGTTGTGGAAAGTTTGATTGAGGTCTGGAAATGTGATTTCCATTATAACCCTTGATTTTTGGCTATAAAAGAGGGTTTTGAGTTTAGGTATCTTGGAGGGTGGATGTCTAAAACAATTTGTGGAATATTTGGTTTGGTAACTTTTAGAGAGCTTCCCAATTGAATTTTGAGTGAAAGGGAAAGTTTAAGGTAGATTCCCTTTGTAAAAGTGACCTAATTTGAGGCCCAGTTGGTGTTAAAAGCCTGATTTGAGAGAGTTGTATCAAAGTAACCTATTGAGTGGCTGTGGCATGTTGTTGAGTACCTTGATGGGTGTTTGAAACCATGATGGTCTTGATTTGAAAGGACAACGCCAATGAGATATACCCGATTGAGTGAGTTTCCATGCTACAAGGCATAAAGAAGGATTGTTGAGATAAAGAGTATTTGGGAACATATCACTTGAAAGTTGTTTTTGTGTGGAATTGTGTTGTGTGGTTGCAGGACCTCCCCTGGTTGCTATCATTTTTTATACATGTCTATCAAACCATTATATCAAACAGTTAATTGCCTTGCTGCTATGGATAAAACCCTAAAATATGTGCTTTCAAACAAGCTATGGATGGTTGGAAAAAATCTAGAAAAGCATAATAGCAAGCAATAGCATAGACAAGGTAATGAACTACTTGAAAAAAATGCTTCAAAGAAATGTGGTCTCATGGTGATGGAATGCCATGACAAGAAAATTGCTATGGATTGTCATGGCATTCCATCACCATGAGACCACATTTCTTTGAGGCATTTTTTCAAACAATTCACTGTCTTGTCTATGCTACCACAATTTTTGTACATGTTTACCAAAGCATTTTATCAAATAGTTCAATGCCTTGTTGCTATGGCTAAAATCCTAAAATGGGTGATTCCAAACAAGCTATGGATGCTTGGAAAAAATCTATCAAAGAATAACAATAAGCAATAGCATAGACAAGGCAGTGAACTGTTAAAAAAAAATGCCTCAAAGAAATGTGGTCTCAATGTGCTTGTCATGGAATTCCATCACCATGGGACAACATTTCTTTGAGGCATTTATTTCAAACAGTTCACTACCTTGTCTATGGTACGACATTTTTCATACATGTCTACCAAATCATTTTATCAATCAATTCATTGCCTTGCTGCTATGGCTAAAATTCTAAAATAGGTGCTTTCGAACAAGCTATGGATGCTTGGAAAAAATCTATAAAAGAATAATAGTAAGCAATAGAATGATGTAGAACAGAGAGGCCTTCAATCAACTAAACACAAATCCAACTGATACACCAACCCTTTGTTCCTCCAAACCTTATCAAGGGTGATTCTCCTCAAACTTCACTATTTGTCTTATAGGTCTACAAACTCAACTTCTTCACCTTCTCTTGCAAAGATTACTACCAACTCTCAAGAAACTCACCTTTTCAGAAACCCTTTTAAGCCTTCAAAAACATATCACAAAATCACACCAGGTCACTTTGGACCAACACCAACAAAATAGGGCTACTACGCTGTCCTAATTAGCCAATTAGGAATTTTTTTAAAAGCAACTATACTCCAAAATATCTTCCCATTCCAAATAACTATAGAGAGTCATTTACCAAAACACAAAACCTCCAAATCCACAATCTTTAACCTGAGAACCGCTGCTTTAAGCCCACTTTTACAAAACCCTCATTTTTAGCAAGTTTAGGGTGGGTTTAATGAAAATAATATTCCCACAACTCATAAAACCTTTCCAAAGCATAAAAAATGCTTAAAAGAACCTACACATGCTTAAAAGTCCCTCAAAAGCTTCTGCCCCAAAGGATTTCAACCATTTCCACTCTTAAACCACTCAATTTCACCAAAACTTATCAAATTTCCAACTAGGGCATCACACCAAACCACTCAACTTGCCTCCCCTGCTCCAAAAACCATGCACATATGTTCCCTGCCCCTAATTATGCCATTCCACCGAGCTATAGTAGGATACAATGGGTGGAATGGCTAAAAAGTAATTTTTACACACTCAACTACTTGCATTTGACAACTTTTTCCCCAAGCGAGAATTCACCACCATGGCAAAAGGCCTCCAAGATAGAGAAAACCGAGAGAGGTTATTGTAGAGGGGCCTAATGCAATCCCATAGGCTCACACGAGAATTTTCTAAGAATCAAGGTGTCCGAATACGAGCATGCTGAAATTTGCAACCATTTTTCACTTTGGACTCTTAAGGGATTGTTACCAATTTTCACTACAGCTCGATTGGTAGAGCTGATTAATTTCATTTTAAAGTGAAGGTTCAGTTGGTTGATGTATATGTTTAAGGTTGCTGCATTGCATCAGATTTATCAAGTTTCAATTATTCAAATGTTTTTAGTAAACATAATTTCAAGAGTTATTGCTCAGTGCTTTGGAGTGCAAATGAAGTACAAGACAAAATGTACAAATGATTAAGCATAAAAATGGCTTTCATATATTTCACAATGCTTATTCACATTACAAAATTTCATTTGTTTGAAAATACAAATGATTGTACAATTTTTCATTTGGATGCATTTCTTTCTTTTTAGAATAAAAGGAAAAGAGAAATTAAAGGATCCACACAAGCCATGGAGATAGCCAAAACAATTCATTGCAAGAAATGAATTATACAAGTGAAGGTTAAAAATTAAGAAGCAAATAACATATGACATATCCATCATTGCATATTTCTCGATCTTCGGTTGATGTGCTTGCAGCTTGCTCCATCCTGCTTCTGATTCCGAGTGTACCTATAGAAGATTGGGAAATTCCTGTTAGAGCTCCGGATATGGAGATACAATTCATTCCTTGAAATACATGGAATCAACTAAGAATAAAGAGAATACAATGAGAGCCTGAAAATGAAATTCCATATCATGGAACCTTTTAAATTTTGTTATTTTATGCTAACATTATTTGTTTCCATGTGTAGGTATAGGAAAATCTTTGGAGCTGATCATTTCATGAAGACATAAAAGCATGTGGAGTAAAACAGGCTCCCACAAGGGTAGAGCTCGACATGCTGAACCTTATACATACAAATGGGGCTGAGTAAGGAAATACAATATCATGCTCATCTGAGCCATTCATAAAGGAGTGAAACAAATTTAAACTATCAGAGCAATCAAGTTCATTGTTCACTCATAACAATCAAATCTGAATAACAAAGTGAAAATTACAAGTGGACAATGAACTTAATTTAGATACATAATCAACTGAAATGCATCAATTTTCATACTGAAAAGTTTTAATACTGTCAAATTGATTGCATCTTTGCTTCCATATATCTTGTTCATGCTTATTCATATTGTTTCATGGTGTTCTTTCTAGTACAACAAGTGTTTCATGTCATAAATGGTGATAGTGAATATGCATACATATAAAATTCATGAAATTAAGTTGTAGAATTGAAGGATTTAAATCTATTTACAAAAAGCTTCATTTAGTCATAAAATGCATGAGGAGTGATGAGGAGTATGTACATTGGCATTGTCAAGCTATTTGAGTATAGAATATCAAAAGGAACAATTCTGGGTGTGTTCAAGATCAGGTTGCATACATAAGATAGCATTGCAGAAAACAACATTAAGTGATCAAAGTAAATGCAATGTGCAAGTAAAGAAGAGAAGCCAAATCTAGTTATGTTCAAAGACAAGTTGGGAACATATGAACCAAAAAAGAAGCATTGTTTTATTCCATGAAAGCTTTGTGTTGAGAATGCACACTTTTTCTAAAGCAATTAAGTGTATGAAATGAGTGATGACAAGGAACCTACAAGAACATCAATGTTGCTATAGAAGGTACAAACAAAAGAAGAGATGTTGTTTCAATTTTACTTCTATAGAGAAACAATGAAAGGTGAGTACATAGCAAAGTTGTGCTATAGATTTAAGGAAATTTTGGGTATGATCAAAGGGCTGAATTTTCTAAGGGTTCAATTGCATAAGACAAGTGATGAAAGTGACAAGTAATCTACAGGTGTGCCATGCTAGCTGAATACCATTTTGCAAAGTAAACAAGTAAAATGAAAGCATTTACATACAGTGCATTTGAAGGATGAATGGAGTTTCTGTGTGTTTCCTTGAATGCATGCAAAGGTCATTATCATGTTAACATTGAAACTACATGAGGTAGAGAAAATATTTTGATAAGAAATTAATGGCTCTGAATAGTTTTTTGAGTTTCATTGTGTTGTGCCTTTCAGGCAAACATTGAAAGAATTTAGCTTATTCTGTTAAGAGTGTCTCTGAGTAAGGTAGAGTTTTCATTTTAAGAACAGGGGAGTGAAGCTACAATAGTAATGTGAAACATGTATTATTCTTCTTTCGAAGCAATGCACTTATGCCATGATAATTTGATGTGAAACAAGCTAAGGTTTCAAAAGAAACAAGTGTTATAGAGCAAAAAGAAGTTTTCTTCATAATGAAAGGATTTCACGAAAATACATGGATTTTTCAACTTTAAATGCAGATTTCTCTTAAGGAACACCCACATGGGGGTTTCGGTTTTAAATACAGATTTTCCTCTTTTTACAATTTACCCATGTGAAGGTTTTTTTTCCAGAAAATACAAAATGCATAGAATGCTATCATGGGTCGAGCCTAGTAAATGGAAGAATACAAAAGAGTTCAAGAAAATGTGACAAGGAGTTTTCTTAATGAGAAGAAGAGTTTCTTTTTGAGTTCTTACTCAAGATAATGGAAAATGCAGTGTTTCAAAATACCTAGATCGATCATAGAGTGGTCGTGGCCTGGAGGAGGGTTTTGACTCACAAATATTCACCAAAGTCAAAAAACCATTAGAGTTTGTCATCAAAACCTAAAAATTAGAGCAAGCAATGAATATAATGCAAGTTTCTTTGTGAAGATTCATTATCAGGAATATGCATAGCCACGGCCTATTATGGAGGAAATGCACAAAAATTTCTATTGTTTCTTCCATATAATAGCTTCATCATTTTTTCTAAAACCTTAGAGTTTGTTACAAAGGAAATTCTCAAACTGGAAGTTTCTAATGGTGATCAAATAGAATGCAGAGGTGAAGCACAGGAATATGAATAAAAATCAGAAAATACATGCATGGCCGTGGCCTTGAAGGCCAAGTTTAATTTTAAAATGAATGGGGAAAAGCCACAAAATGTCTTGGGAACAACTTACCTTGCCTGCAAATGAGAAGTCGACCAACATAAAGCTCAAATGATTGCTCCAAGCTGAAAAACCTAGCTCATGGTGGCGGCACTTCTTCCCAGTAGAGCAAAACTCTTCAAAATGAAAAATGTGAAATGAGGTCAAAGTTAGGGTTGAGGAGTTTTGTTATTAGGTTTGCTTCATTTTTCCCTAATTCAAACTTAGGTATTTTCTCCAATTGCTTAGGAAAATCAAACTTAAACTAATACCATGTGACCGAATTCTCTTAAAGTTTAGGTCGACCTTTCCAAAGGAGTTATGTGCCTAAGTCTTTTGATTTAGGTTTTGATATATTATTTCAAGGTTTGAAAATATCTTAGGTCTTCATTTATTTCAAAGTCTAAAAGCCTTAAGTATTTTATTTCAATATCAATGCTTATGCCTTAGATAAAACATTTATGCCTTAGGCTTTTAGTTTCAATTGATTTTATAGAAATCAATTAAATCATTGATAGATATTTACTTATGTTTTTATGATTTTTGTTAAGAAAAATCAAATTGTAATGAGGATATAAAGTTGTAATATTTTTGCAAAGATTTTTTAAATCTAAATTACAAAAATAGTTTAAATTGAGAAAATTAAAACTACAAATCATTGTAAAGCAGAGATTAAAACAATATTTTATAAATTGTTTTATTCTTTTTGCTATTTTCAATAGTTTTAAGAAAGCAAAGAAGGTTGACTTTTCCTTGGGCGATTTTGAATTGCATGGGATGAAGTTCAGGTGTTCTTTTTTCTTTTAAAGCAAAATAGGCCTATGTTTAGGTGCTTTTTGGGATGGATATGCAAAAAGTGTGAGTTTTCCACTTTTGTTCCACATTATGGAGCAGTTTTGGCAGATTTTTTCCAAGCTTTCTTCTTGAGCTTGAATTAGGGTTTTGAAGAGTTTTATTTTAGGGGAAAAACTTAGGGTTTTTTCTCAGTTCAGATGATTGTTTCTTCCTCTCTTGTTCATGCAGAGAGTTTTGTAAGCAAAATTTTGTACTCAGACTTTGGATACTCCTTCAATTTAATAAAGCAACATTCCTATTTCTCAATTTTTGTCTCCTTTGCAATCCTAGTTTGATGTTTCCATTGTGATTTTGTTTACAAATCCTTTTTATGTCCTATTATTGCAGATTTTGATACATAAAGTTCATGTGGTACAGGTTGCATGTCGTGTTTGAATCTAAATCTTCATGCAAATCAATTGTGTATTGGGTGTTCATGAGAGATTGTGAAGTTACTATTGTTTTCTAAGAGCTGTTTGTGGGTAGTTAATCAAAGTCATCATTAGGTTCTGAAAATCACTTTAAGTTAGAGTTTTTATTCCAGTTCATCCTCCTAACTCTTTACCCTCAAAAATTGTTTAGAATAGGAATTATCATTCAAAGAACCAGCTCACTCTGGAGATTCCTTCTTCGATCAGCTCACCCACATCTGAAAAAGGTTTCCATGTGTCAATAGATAGTTAAGTTTCTGCAAATTTAACATAGGGTGCATATCTGATTGATAATAGGGATTCTACCGCTTGAATGTAGCTCAGAGTGATTCCACATGTTTTGGTGCGAAAGAGGACCATTCCAAGTGTTAACGTACCCACCCAGATGCATCAGAACTTTATGTTTGGTCACACAAGTTGCAAAATGAAAGTTGCACCACTTTGCAATTTTCAACTACTTGCATTTGACAACTTTTTCCCCAAGCGAGAATTTGCCACCATGGGAAAAGGCCTTTGAGATAGAGAAAACCAATAGAGGTTATTATAGAGGGGCCCAAGGAAATCCCATAGGATCATACAAGAAGTTTCTAAGTGTCACAGTGTCCGAATATGAGCATGTTGAAGTTTGCAACCATTTTGCACTTTGGACTCTTAAGGGATTTTGTCGGTTGAATGTAGCTCGGAGTGATTCTACATGTTTCGGTGCAAAAGAGGACCATTCCTAGCATAAAATTACCCACTTGGATGTGTCTCAACCATTTAAAACCACTTTTTAATCAATTTGTTAATAAAACTTTATTTTTGCCTTTCTTGCAAAAGTTGTTTGACAACATTTGAGCAACTTTACAACTTTTTACATTTTTTGACAAATGACCCCAAATCACTTTAAAATGACTCCAAATGACTCCAAATGGTCATGGATGACCTTATTACACCAAAGAAACACAAAATCAACCAAAAACCCAACTTCTACGATGTCCTAAACCTCAAATAGGTCAAATTTACAAAGCAAGTATACTCAAAACTTCCTTCCACCTCCACAAAACTATGGATAGTCATTTAGCAGGTTAAAAAACCCCCAAAACCAACATTTTTTGTCAGAGAAAATCTCTCCTAAACACCTAACTCCAAAACCCTCATTTACACCCTTTTCGAAGAGGGTTTATTGAGAGTATGCCTTCCCACACTTGACTCACTCAACCAATACCTCAAACAACCCTTATTAGGTCTACACATGCTCAAAATTCCTTCAAAACCTTCTTCCCCCAAGGATTTAATCCATTTCCATTCACAAACCACTCAATTTCACCCAAAATGCACAAATTTTCCAACTAGGGCATCATGCTAATCTCAAGAGCTAATCTCTCTTCAAACATTCACAAGGCCTTTTAAAGGCATTCAAAACATGACTAAAAATTGAATTGAGGTTTTTGAGATTGAATATTGTTTGAAACTGATCTAATTGTGATTGTTGAAGGTTTTGTCTCCTTGCTTTGCATCACAAACCTAGGGTATAAGTTGCTGCCACCTAAATGAAAACTAGAGAATCTTGTGTTTATTTTTGTCAAAACCACATTGTGATTGTCAATGAAGCCACAAAGAAGATGAATTCAAAGAAGGGTTTGTGATGCTATATCTTATAATTATTCACTATTTCTTTGGCAATGAGGTAACTTAGAAAGATAATAAACATTCTCAATTGCTGAAATTTTTCCCTTTTTTAATTTATTAGAAAGGTAAATGGTATGAATGAATGGAAACTTGCATTAAAAACTATGTCAACTCACTTGAATTTATCTAAGAACATGTGATGAAGGTGATTTTTATATGGAACCAAAAAATTAATGGAAACTTGCATTAACATTGATGAAATCTTTTAGGTTTTCCAAATTAGTTGAAAATAAAAGTTTTCCCAAAACCATCACTAATAATGAATTTGGATATCTTATGTCATGTTTTTTGTTTTATATCTTGAAGCTCCTAAAATTTAAACTTTTACATGAAGACATCCATCTTATTTAATTTTAAATTCTATGTGTAACAATGAAGATTAATAAAATCATCAAATGAATGGTCTAAAAATTGTGAAAATAAAACAAAAAAACTCAATATAAACATCTACCTAAAATGAAATAGTGTGAATTCCACTAGCCATGCTAGAAATGGACTACTATAAGCAATGTAAATAGAATTCATAAGTAAATTTGTGTTAATTAAATGTCATGTTTTTCATTTTTTTGTTCTTCAAACTCATAAAAATTAAACTTTTTTATGCAACTCCCATCTAATTCAATGTTGAATTCTATGTCCAATTGTTATGATTAATAAACTAATTAAAGGAATTTAGTTTATATTGTCAAAAACAAACAAATATACTAAATATAAACATTTCAATTTACTAAAATGAATATATTACCTGAGATAATGTAAAATGATGTAGAAACTTCAAAATGTCTTTTTCTACATTATCTAGCATGCATATTGGTGGTTAAAAGGTGATGGATCAAGCATATATTTGTACAACATGGAGTCAACTACATAAAAAAAGGCATTTCTGAATTGGATAAAGTGTTGAACCAAACAAATACAGAAGCATGTGGGCCTGAATCATGGGGTCAACCCCTATTTTACCATTTCAAGGTAAAACACATTTGGCGCATGCCAAATTTGGCACTCACCAAATTTGGCGAGCGCTAAATGTGTTGTTTTGAAATATTCACCTTCCATAGGGACAAATGGAGTGACACTTGAGATAGAGAGATAGGTGATAGGAGTGAGAGAGATTAGTCTAGGTAGTGTGGTAGCGATTGAGCCGTGAGAGTGATAGAGGCTTGAGAGGGATAGAGAGTTATCTAGTTATAGTGGAGGGAAATACCTAACAACATGAGAGGGGTTGGGAGGGATGAGACCTAAGAGATACAAAAAGACCAAGGAGGGAGAGAGAGAGAGAGGGAGTGTGGGAGAGTTGGTTGGAGTGAAATATATTTGTCTAGGTAGGGTGGGAGGTAACTAAGATCTGACAGAGAGGGACTGTGAGAGAGGGTGTTGGAGTGACACAAATTAGTCCAGGTAGAATGGGAGGGAGTGAGACTCGAGAGAGATAGAATTGAGAGGGAGAGATTTATTTAGTTATGGTGGGGGGAAGATTTGAGAGAGGGAGTGGGAGATAGAGGGAGTGGGAGATAGAGGGATGGGAGATCTAAACTATCAACCCTAAACCCTTAAAACCAAACTCTTAAACCCTCTACCCTCTACCCTCAACACAATATCCTCTACCTTTAAACCCTTTAGCCTCTACCCTCAACCCTCAACCCTCAACCCTTAAACTATAAACCTTGTACCCTATACCCTATACCCTGTACCCTTAAACACTCTACCATCTACCCTAAACCCTTAAACACTCTACCCTTAAATTGTAAACCCTATACCCTTAACCCTTAAACCCTTAAACCCTATACCCTAAACCCCTACACCCTCTACCCTTTACCCTTAACCCTCTACCCTCTACCCTCAACCCCCCCCTCTCTCTCTCAACCCTACACCATCTACAGTTAAATTGTAAATCATAATCCCTAAACCCTAAACCCTCTACCCTTAACCCTTAATCCCTAAATCCTAAACCCTAAACTCTAAAACCTAAAACCTCTACCCTCTACCCTAAACCCTCAACCATTAGACCCTAAAATCCTCAACCCTCAACCCTCTACCCTTAGCCCTTAAACCTTGTTGGTGTTGTTTTTTTGGACAACAAAAACTTAGAAAGAATATAAAATATCCTATCTCTCTTGAAAGGTTGATCTCTATGAGAAAAGAGATAACCCCAAGGTCTCTTGGGTGTCAGGTCAAGACAATGCAGTGGAACCACTCAGTGATAAATGTGAAAATGCTAGTAATCACAAAGGGACCTTACAAAGAAAATGCTAGAAGCTCTAAACTTATCAGATTTTATAATAGAATGATACTCAAATTCCTGGTTCTAACCAAAGTTCAAAGAAATAACAAAAGATAAGGGTTTTGGAAATCCTAAGATTAATATTATTCCTAAAATCAACAATACTAATGATGAAACACTTGGAATAGACCAATCCCTCAAAACTAATTTCTGCTCAACCTAGGCTATACCTGCAATCTGATAGAAATAATGCAATCTTCTAAAGAATCAAAGATTTTTCAGATTATGGGTATTCATTCAATGGAACTAGATAAATGCCCACAATTGAACTAAGCAAAAAAGAATTAGGTACAGGTTGACCTTGTACATCACTCCCATAATCAAGAAGCTACCCAAATTATGAACTAGAGATTGCTACAACACTCCAAGCATTAAATCACAAGAACCATTAAATTATTTAACTCTAAATCTAAAATGCATTCAGATATTTCCAAGCAATTTTAAAGATAGAACAAGAACCATGCAGGACACATCAATGCAAAGAAGACACCAATAATAACACAATGCCTTCACTTGTATTAAATCATCAGTAATAGCAAAAACTCTAGTGTTCTATGTTACAATACTTGCTTGAAATATGACTAACTCCTAATTCTAACTTTCTACTCTACTTACTAATCTACTTAATCCGTCTAGCTTTTCTAACCCTTAATAAATTTTCTAAACAACCCTTACAAATGAGGCCACATACAAGTGAGCTTGACCTAAAATTGGACGCAAAGTGTACCCAACTGAATCCCATGGATCCCGTAATACCCTCGAAGAACGTGCACCCTTTCCTAGTTGGCCTCAACAACACCAACTTGCTCAATGCAGCCTACACTCAAAGAGCCACAATCAATAACAAGTATAGCATGAGAATCCAAGTTAGTCCATCATGAAAAACATATGGATCATTAGAAAAGATCAAAACAACCATAAGAATCAACCAAAACTTCATTAAAGTATTGTCGTCAAAGTTCAGGATTTTCACCCCATCGCAGAATTCAAGTCAGGAAGGAAATTCGAGAAATTCTGGGCCAGGTGGATTTAAGTGAGGGAAGCACAAAAGTCACCAAAAGGCCGATCACTCATCAGTCCAAAACTTAGGAAATGTCTGCACATACTATTAAATTATCCAAATCCATCTTGCAATGGAGAACCATAAACAACTAGGCCATGAATCCTCTCAGTCTCTGACAAATGACAAAAATCGAAAAAAACTGATGGGGACCAAAATTGCCGAAACTGGCAATACTTAGCACATCCAAAAAAATGAAGTACGGATGGAAAATCAAGCTTTTCCCAAGGAAACAAATTCTCCCAAATTCAACATAATTCATGTGTCGTTGAATGACAATTTGACCTCCTGAAGCCCCCAAAATGACCAAAACCGAGCCATCGTGAGCCAGGCATTCGACCACTGAGGTAATGCAGTAACCACACTATCGCGAGCCAAGAAAAAACCCCCCACAATATGGTGGCGAACCGCACAACCATGGCCAGGCTCGGAGAGACCCGTGACATTGAGGTAAACCGTGTTACTGTGTCACTGACCAAAGACTCCCACGATAAGGCAGTACCACTGCCCAACCACGACCAAGATGCAAAGCCCTCGTCGTGATGAGGTATGAGCATGCCACCACGCCAAATGAACCAACCCCATGCTACCGCAACATCGACCACCAACCCCTGTGGTAAGGTGGTACCACCACCTGACCGCGACCTAGCTCAGAGACACCCATGACATCGAGGTAAATGGCCCAGAGGCGCAACCCAAGAAAACAAAGGAACAAAGGAAAATTTAGAGAAAATCGGGGAAGACGAAAATCCATGAAACACCAAAATCTCCAGAATCAGTGCAGAACTAGCCAAAAAAAGCATAGATCGGGAAAACGGAGAGGCAAAGAAAATTTCGAAGGAATCTGAGGAAGACATAATTCCACAAAGCATGGAAATCTCCGAAAACGATGCAGAACCATCCCGGTCAGGTTGTCAAGGCCACTGGAGAAATTTGCCAAGGAAGGAAAATCTTGAAAATAGGGAAAAACCTGAGATTGACCCAAAGGCTCAAAATTTTCAAAGTGTTAGCTCAATAGGGGCACTTTATAAGCAAGATAGGAATTAAGGAACATTATAAAGTAGCACAAAACTAGGGCCAAAGGACCAGAACATAAAAAAAAACTAAAACCACAAGACTTCCAAAGACAACCCAAAAAAGTAAAGGGGAAGGCCACAGAAAAGAGCCAAAAGGCCAAGAAAAAGAGGGTCCCTACTTTCAGTGGGGCGTGTGTGCAAAACTGCACAAAAAATGGTGACTCCGCTAGGGAAATACTCCAGAGCATTTCAATGACAAACTGGAATCAAGAACCCAAAATCTCTAGTTTCAGTCCAAGCATCAGGTTACCTAAGGACCAGGTTTCATAAATCACAAAAAAGCAAACCTTTCCTGTACCAGGGTCAAAGTGTGTGTGCATGCATTCATTTCCCTTTCCTTGGTTGCAAGAGGGACCAAACCTAGTCTGATAGGGCTACGTAAGGATTCCCAACTCCAAAAGCAATGTGGATAGAGCCTCACTGCCAGTCAGGCATCCATAGTCCCTACGATTTTATCACTGTGGCTCTCCCTACCATAGCTCTACTACTAGCTAGGCATCCATAGCTCCGATAGAGATACTAGGATACCCCTGATAAAGTGAACATTTCTTTTGATTTTCAATATTTTCCCTTTTTTTTTTTTGATATTCTCTTTGAGATTTTCTTTTTAAGCTTTCTTTTTCACCTTGCAGGTAGTGACGCTTGCACTTAGGGATGAGAACCACAATAACACTGAAGCAAAATATAATATTTTTCACCCAGTCAGACCTCATAAAGACCATATGCAACCTTGGAATCCTTAAGATTTGTGTGAAAATATAAGACCCAAATACATTCCATAATTTGACTTAATCAAGTGACTCTAATTCCCAGTACACACAACATCAGATGAAGGAATTCCACCAATTCAATTGACTCTAAAAAGATGATTAGAGTTTGTAAAATAAATCCCCAGAACAACCCTAGACAAGCAGTTAGCCGTATAGATTCAACAAGCCCAAAAGAAAGGAAGAAAAAACCAAAGCAAGAGTAGAGCAGGAAGAAAAACCAACCAAAGAAAACCTACCCTAACCAAAAGCAGCAAAAAAGAAGAACAAAAGGCCATCTAAACCTAATCCAAGCAAACTATTCTTAAAGAAATCTATCCTAAAGAAAACAAAATAGACTAAAGCAAAAGAACAACAAGGCAAGCTACATTTATTTAGATGAAACTATGTACAAAGAGACTCAAAATGTCTCATGATTAGACAAGGCAAACTGAGACCCATCCCCAAATGGTTCATCAATGCACAAATAGGTAGCAATGTAGTGGTAACAGTCCTCAAGAATTCAAATTCATCTTTATGTTTAGCAAAATAAGGCTCAATGATGTAGCATTCACACTTAACCCCATTGACATGAATAATTAGAAATTGAGGTAACTCATTAGGACCATGATAAATCCATATGCAAGTTGTCTTTCCTAAACTTCAATAATCAAATTGATAAGCTTCAAAATTCATAGTAAGGAAAGAAACAACTTGATTTTGTACTCCTGTGGACTGAATATTGTATTCATCTTTTCCCAATTGTGAAGAGTTTATCTTAGTATCATTAGGATGTCTCCACTGATGGTGTAACATTCCAGTTTGTGTTTCTTCATGAAGCATTAATGATGAAAATACAACAGCTTCGTCATGCACACCGAATTCCTCAACAGGATGTTCATTATGAGACACTGCAGACTGGTCCTCAAGAATATTGTGATCCAGCTCATTAATAATGACCACAACATTACTATTTTCAACATCATTCATGCTTTCCTGCATATCAGTATGAACCACATTAGCTACCTCACCCTTGATATATAAAATCTATGAATTTTCAGTGCTTAATTCATCAACAAACAAAGAAGAAACATAATTTGATAAATGAGAGAACTCCTCGAATTCATCTTTTGTTGGCATTGGTTCAAACTCTTGATCATAGTAATTAGGAATGTTGACCACTCCATTAAGTGTTTCCTCATGTTCTTCAAGATGTTTATCAACAACTTGTTGAAATTCTTCCATTGGAGACTTGTTTGATGTATCTTTTTGTGTATCTCTTGTATGTTGCAGCAACTGCACTTGTTCTTCCACCTCTTTTATGACTGTCTAGCACTGGAAATAGGTGAATTCAGAATGTTCTTCCTCATGTATCTTGCACCAAGTTGGTAACAAAAAATCCTCTAGGAATACTCTATAACTTAGGCTTGACCAATCCTTCAAAAATCTTGCCACAAACTCATCATATCTAGTCTATATTAGATCTTCACCATGAACAGAACAAATCTCACTTAGCTCTTCTTCCTATTGTTGTTCACTCTTAGCTACATTTTCCATTTCAGATAATTGGTTAGCCTCTATAGAACCAACATTCATTGTGTTTCTGGGTTGTTCTTCACTTGAATGTTCATCAACTACCTCCATTGCCTCAGATATTTCAGACTCTTCCTTCTAGCATGTTGCTTGATTCATGGATGAATCAACACTTGTTGCACCTTCTTTAGAGTCATAATTTTTCTCCTTTGTAGTAATTCTTTAGCTGACTGCTCTCTCCATTCCAGACATCTCCCAACTTTAATGATAATATCCACACATGAATGGCAAGTGAATTCTGAATGAGATGCACTATGAAATCTACACCATTTAGATGAGATAAAGTCTTGCAAAAACCTACCACTACTCGGCTGATCTTTAACTATCTTTGAAAAGGCCTCAACTGTAGCATCAACAAGCTCTAAATCTATGGAGGCCAGTGGTTCAGGCAGGTTTTGTATGAAAATATCCCTTTGCAAAACCATCTTAGTTTTACCCAAAAAGGTTAAGCATTCAAACTCATTATGCCTACAAGTATTATAAATTCTACACTGGTCTGGTAATGCATAGTGATGCAAACCCTTACCATTCTAGAGATCCAATCTCTTATTCAAAGACACACAAAGTTGAGGGAAATCAATCTGAAGCCTGCTTCCATCATGGAAAGGATAAGGTTGCTTTTCCATCTAGACTCAGAATTTGTACTTCAGATTTAGAGATCTATCATATCTTTGATTTTCAACATGAAAGCTCATTCAACTTCCAGCAATGTAACCCACGTTCGACCCTCCTTCTAGCACCAATCTTGTTGGTGGTGTTTTTTTGCACAGCAACAACTTAGATAGAATATAAAATATGCTATCTCTCTTGAAAGGTTGATCTCTATGAGAAAAGAGATAACCCCAAGGTCTCTCAAGTGTCAAGTCATGACAATGCAGTGGAACCACTTAGTGATAAATATGAAATTGTTGGTAATCACAAAGGGACCTTACAAAGCAAATGATGGAAGCTCTAAACTTACTAGATTTTATAACATAATGATACTCAAATTCCTAGTTCTAACTAAAGCTCAAAGAAATAACAAAAGATAAGGGTTTTGGAAATCCTAAGATTAATATTATTCCTAAAATCAACAATACTAATGATGAAACACTTGGAATGGACCAATCCCTCAAAACTAATTTCTGCTCAACCTAGGCTATACCTGCAATCTGACAGAAATAATGCAATCTCCTAAAGAATCAAATATTTTTAGATTATGGGCATTCATTCAATGGAACTAGATAAATGCCCACAATTGAACTAAGCACAAAAGTATTAGGTACAAGTTGACCTTGTACATCACTCCCATAATCAAGAAGCTACCCAAATTATGAACTAGATATTGCTACAACACTCCAAGCATTAAATCACAAGAACCATTAAATTATTTAACTCTAAATCTAAAATGCATTCAGATATTTCCAAGCAATTTTAAAGATAGAACAAGAACCATGCAAGACAAATCAATGCAAAGAAGCCACCAATAATAACACAATGCCTTCACTTTTATTAAATCATCAATAATAGCAACAATTCTAGTGTTCTGTGTTACAACACTTGCTTGAAATATGACTAACTCCTAATTCTAACTTTCTACTCTACTTACTAATCTACTTAATCTGTCTAACTTTTCTAACCCTTAATAACTTTTCTAAACAACCCTTACAAATGAGGTAAAATGCCATACTTATAGAAATCCTGCCCGTGCTAGCCCGAGCTAGGGTTACAGAGAAAGTCAGCCACCAACCCAATTGGCCTAGACAAATATCAATAAATCACCACCCTTCATTGAATGCATGAGGTACCCCTTCAGATCGGCCTTGGACTTTTACAAATCCTAGTATAGACCCAACAAGCCTGTGAGTCGCTCTCGCCATTAATGCCTTGGTCATGTGAACTAGAAGAATGGCCACGTACAAGCGAACTCGACCTAACATTGGATGCAAAGTGTACCCAACTGAATCCCATGGATCTCGCAATGCCCTCAAAGAATGTGCACCCTTTCCTAGTTGGCCATGACAATGCCAACTTGCTCGATTCAGCCTACTCTCAAAGAGCCACAATCAATAACAAGTATAGCGTGAGAATCCAAGTTAGTCCATCATGAAAAACATATCGATCATTAGAAAAGATAAAAAAATCCATAAGAATCAACCAAAACTTCATTAAAGCATCCCCGTCAAAATTTGAGATTTTCACCCCCTCGTAGAATTCAAGTCAGGAAGGAAATTTAGGAAATTCTGGGCCAGGCAGATTTAGGCGAGGGAAGTACAAAAGTCAACAAAAGGTCAATCACTCATCAATCCAAAACTCATAAAATGTCTGCGCATACTATTAAATTATCCAATTCCATCTTGCAATGGAGAACCATAAACAACTAGGCCATGAATCCTCTCAGTCTTTGACAAATGATGGAAATCGGAAAAAACCGACAGGGACATAAATTGCTGAAACTAGCAATACTTAGCACATCTAGAAAAATGAAGCGGGGACAGACAATCAAGCTTCTCCCAAGGCAATGGATTCTCCCGAAGTCAACATAATTCATGTGCCATTGACTGACAATTTGACCTCCTGCCCCCAAAATGACCAAAATCGGGCCACCGTGAGCCAGGAATTCGACCACTGAGGTAATGCGATAACCGCGCTACCGTGAGCCAAGCACAAACCCCCCTTGATATGAAATAAAACCACACAACCATGGTCAGGCTCGGAGAGACCCGCAACATCAAGGTAAACCACGTTACCGTGCCACTGACCAAAGGCTCATGTGGTAAGGCAGTACCACCGCCCAACCGCCCCAAATGATTCAATCCCGTGCTACTGCAACATCAAACAAAATCCCTTGTGGTAAGGTGGTACCACCGCCCGACTGCAACTTGGCTTAGAGGCACCTGCGACATCAAGGTAAATGGCCTAGAGGCACAACCCAGGAAAACAAAGGAACGAAGGAAAATTCGAAGAAAACTGAGGAAGACAGAAATCCACGAAGCACCAAAATCTTCAGAATCAGTGCAGAACTAGCCAAAAAAATTACAGACCGGAAAAATGAAAAGGCGAAGGAAATTTCTAAAGAATTCAAGGAAGATAGAATTTCGTGAAGCATGGAAATCTTTGAAAATGGTGTAGAACTAGCCCGATCGGGTTTTCAAGGCATGCGGGGAAATACGCCAAGGAAGGAAAATCCCAAAAATAGGGATAAACCCGAGATTGACCCAAAGGCTCAATTTTTTTAAAGTGTTAGCTCAATAGGGGAATTTTACAAGAAAGATACGCATCAAGGAACATTGCAAAGTAGCACAAAACTAGGGCCAAAGGACCAGAACATCAAAAACAACAAAAACCCCAAGACTTCCAAAGATAGTCCCAAAAAGAAAAGGGGAAAGCCATAGAAAAGAGCCAAAAGGCTAGGCAAAAAAGGGTCCCTACTTTCAATGGGGCGTGTGTGCAAAACTGCACAAAAAACTCTAAACCCTTAAACTTCCTACCCTCAACCCTATGCCCTCAATTATCAACCCTCTAACCTAAACATTGGATCATCAACCCTCATCTATCTTTGTCCCTCCCTGCTCTTATCTCCTTTTGTCTATCCCACTTCTCCCTCCATCTCTCCCTCCCTCCATTCCTCCCTCCTCTTATCTCCTTCTCTCTATCCCACTTCTCCCTCCATCTCTCCCTCCATCCATTCCTCACTCTCTATCATAATACCTCAACCCTTAAAGCCTTAAACACTCAACCCTAAACCCTAAACCCTTAACCCTCAACCCTCAAACCCTAAACCCTTGAACACTCTACCCTCTACCCTCTACCCTCAACCCAATACCCTCCACCCTCAAACCTAATCCCTCAACCCTTAAACACTCAACACTGAACACTCAACCCTAAGCCCTCAACCCTCTTTCTCTCTCTCACTCCCTCTCACTCTCTCTCAAGTCTCTCCCTCCTACCTGAGAGAGGGGGAGAGAGAGAGAGGGAGAGAGAATCAAGAGAGGGAGTGGGAGATAGAGGGATGAGAGAGAGAGAGGGAGAGACATAGATAGAGAGGGGGAGTAGGAGGGAGAGACTTGATAGGGAGAGGGAGGGAGAAACCTAAGAGAGAGGGAGAGGGAGAGAGGGTGGGAGGGAGACACTTGAGAGAGAAGGAGAGGGATACAAAGTGGGAGAGAGGGGGTGGGAGGAAGAGACCTAAGAGAGTAGGAGAGAGAGGGTGTGGGAGATAAAGGTATGGGATAGATACACGGAGTGAGAGAGAGAGACTTGAGAGAGGGAGAGGGGGTGGAAGGGAGAAGGATTACTCGGGGGAGAGGGAGTACTTGGGATAGAGGGATGGGAGAGAGATGGAGGGAGTGGGAGAGAGATAGAGAGAGAGAGGGGGTGGGGGGAGATACTTGAGAGAGAGGGGGGGAGAGAGAGTGGGAGGGGGTGGGAGGGAGATACCTAAGAGAGAGGGAGAGAGAGAGGGAGAGAGATAGAGATAGAGGGAGTGAGAGAGAGAGAGATGGTGTGGGAGAGAGATAGAGGGAGTGTGAGAGAGACAAAGAGACACCTGCTAGAGGGATAGGGGGTAGGATGGAGAGACTTGATAGAGATAGAGGGAGGGAGAGGGGGTGGGAGGGAGAGACTTGAGAGAGAGTGGGAGAGAGAAAGAGGGCATGAGAGAGAGAGGGAGAGGTGGTGGGAGGGAGATCTACTTGAGAGAGAGGGAGAGGGAGAGGGAGAGGGAGAGGGAGAGGGAGAGGGAGAGAGATAGAGGGAGTGAAAGAGAGATAGAGGGAGTGACTATGAGAGGGAGAAGGGGTAGGATGGGAGACTTTACAAAGAGAGAGAGGGAGAGGGGGTAGGAAAAAGATACTTGAGAGAGAGAGGTAGAGGGGGTGGGAGGGAGAGACAAAAGAGAGAGGAATACAAGGTGGGAGAGAGATAGAGGGAGTGGGAGAGAGACATAGAGATGAAGAGAGAGATAGAGCAATCACTCAACCCTTAAACCCTAAACCCCTAAACCCCTAAACCCTCTACCCTCTACCCTCTACCCTTAAACTGTAAACCCTAAACCCTTAAACCCTAAAAACTAAACCCCTAAACCCTCTACCCTCTACCCCTAACCCTCTACCCTATACCCTTAACCCTCTACCCTCTACCCTAAACCCTAAACCCTTAAATCCTTAAACCCTAAACTGTAAACCCCTAAACCCTCTACCCTCTACCCTTAACCCTCTACGCTCTACCCTCAAACCCCCCTCTCTCTCTCAACCCTACACCCTCTACCATTAAACCATAAACCATAAATTGTAATCCCTAAACCCTAAACCCTTAATCCCTAAACCCTCTACCCTCTATCCTCAACCATCCACCCTCAACCCTCAACCCTTAAATTGTAAACCCTAAAACCTGCACCCTATACCTTTAACCCTCAAACCCTCTACCATCTACCCTAAATTCTTAAACCCTCTACCCTTAAACTATAAACCCTATACCCTTAACCCTTAAACCCTTAAACCCTAAACCCTAAACCCCTAAACCCTCTACTCTCTACCCTTAACCCTCAACCTCTTCCCTCAACTTCCCTCTCTCTCAACCCTACACCATCTACCCTTGAACCATAAATCATAATCCCTAAACCCTAAACCCTCTACCCTTAACCCTTAATCCCTAATCCCTAAACCCTAAACCCTTTACCCTCTACCCTCAACCCTCAACCCTTAAACCCTAAACCCTAAACCCTCAACCCTCTACCCTTAACCATGTTAAACCCTAAGCCCTTAAACCCTCTACCCTTAAACTATAAACACTAAACCCTAAACCCTCTACCCTCTACCCTCAACCCTCAACCCTTATACCCTAAAACCCTCAACCCTCAACCCTCAACCCTCAACCCTTAACCAAGTTAAATCCTAAACCATTAAACTATCTACCCTCTACCCTTAAACCCAATACCCTCTACCCTCAACCCTTAAACCCTTTTAAACCCAACTAAACTCTCTACGCTAATCCCTCAGCCCTCAACCCTCAACCCTCAACCCTCAACCCTCAACCCTTAAACTGTAAACCCTAAACCCTAAACCCTGTACCCTATACCCTTAACCCTTAAACCCTCTACCATCTACCCTAAATCCTTAAACCCTCTACCCTTAAACTGTATACACTATACCCTTCACCCTTAAACCCTTAAAACCTAAACCCTAAACCCTCTACCCTCTACCCTCTACCCTCAACCCCCCTCTCTCTCAACCCTACACCATCTACCTCTTAAACTATAAACTGTAATCCTAAACTCCTAAACTCAAACCATCTACCCTCTACTCCCACTCCTCTACTCCTCTACTCCCACCTCTAAACTCAACCTCAACCTCTACTCCTTAACTGTGTTAAACTTCTAAACCTTTAAACCTCACTTTAAACTATAAACTCTAAACTCCTAAACCTTTCTACCCTCTACCCTCTACCCTCAACCCTCAACTCTCAACCCTCAAGCCTCAACCCTTAACCAGGTTAAACCCTAAACCCTTAAACCTAATACCCTCTACCCTCAACCCTTAAACCCTTTTAAACCCAAATAAACTCTCTGTGCTAATCCCTCAACCCTCAACCCTTAATCCATCAACCCTCAACCCTCAACCCTCAACCCTTAAACTATAAACCCTAAACCCTATACCCTGTACCCTATACCCTTAACCCTCAAAACCCTCTACCATCTACCCCAAACCCTTAAACCCTCTACCCTTAAACCATAAACCCTATACCCTTAACCCTTAAACCCTAAACCCTAAACCCTCTACCCTCTACCCTCTACCCTTAACCCTCTACCCTTATCCCTAAACCTTCTACCCTTAACCCTTAATCCCTAAACCCTAAAATCTAAACCCTCAACCCTTAAACACTAAACCCTAAACCCTAAACCCTCAACCCTCTACCCTCAACCAGGTTAAACCCTAAACCCTTAAACCCTCTACCCTTAAAATATAAACCCTAAACCCTCTACCCTCTACCCTCAACCCTCAACCCTCAACCCTCAACCCTTAAACCCTAAAACCCTCAACCCTTGACCATGTTAAACCCTAAACCCTTAAACTATCTACCCTCTACCATTAAACCCAATACCCTCTACCCTAAACCCTTAAACCCTTTTAAGCCCAACTAAACTCTCTATGCTAATCCCTCAACCCTCAACCCTTAATCTTGTTGGGTCTCAAAAATGCAAGTTTCAAGTCCTAAGAGGATGCCAGGCTCTAAGATCAGACTTGCAACATTTCTAAACCAATGAACAGAGTTAACCTATTAGGTTGATGACTCCCTACTCTTCAGGCTTTGTTATACCTAGGCGGGTTGACCTTACTAATGAAGTAGATTTGAAAGCTATGTTACTCTTAACTAATAAAATCTACTTACAGTGGAAATGGAAAGTGAAGTAGATGTAATGACTAATTTGGTATAAATTGTATAAGCAATATCAAGGTATATAAATATGTTCAGTTAACATATGTAGTTATTTGGAAATGAATACTTTCTAAAGTTCCTAAAGTGAATTATATATGATTGAAAAGAAAGACCAGTGCTTTGTTGGGTATATAGAGTCAAAGAAGATCTATAACAGGTGGCTGGTATAGGTTACAATTCTAATTGTTTGGCACTAAAGTTTGTTTATACCTTGTATAAAAGTGCAAGAATGTGATTGGAAAACTCTTCTTATTGATCCAATTGATCCTACCAGGCTACTGTGATTTATTAAAAGGATTTTAATGCTTCCTTGAAGGAACCAATTAACAGAACCACATAATGACAACAAATGTGTATTGAAAAAATAAAGTATACCCTTAATTTGAATAATAAGAAAACATTAATGTGGAGACAATATGACAATCATATCAATTACCTAACTCTTCTTATTGATCCAATTGTTACCCCAAGTTATTGTAATCAATTAAAAGGATTTTAATTCTTCGACATGAACCAATTAACTTGAGTACACAATAACATCAAAATGTGTTTTGATGAAATTTTAATATGAACTTAGACATGCAACTTCAAATAACAAAGAAGCAACAATGTGGAGACAACCAGATCGTTGCTTTTGAATTTAACAAACAATTGACACCAATATTGAGCCACAAAATTAAAGATCTTCCATTGATTTCAGCCAAAAATTATGCATGCATCATGGTCCATACAGTAAAATTTATATGATAAACATTCTTAAAGTATTTTGGTATAACTCCTACCTAACTCCTAAATCTAATCTCATTATAATCTCATGTGATCTCATCTAGCATATATACATTGTATTTTCAGGGTTATGACCCTTCGTATCTGTTTGTTGCACCTCCTCAATATTCTTCTTCTTTAACAAAAATATTTAATTAATTGCCTTCAAAAAATTAAATATTTTAATCTTCATTATTTTCATGAAATTAATTTTAGTGATTATCAAATTGTTCTTTTTGTTGGAAATCTTCACTCTTCACCTCTTAAAATAAAAATAATTACCCCCTTTCATAGCTTCTTCAGTGAAAAATATTCCATTTATATATTGTGTGGTTGAAATATTTCACCCAATTTAATAGATCACTCCTTTGAGTAAAATAATTACCCATCCATTTAATCCCATTGGTGAATATATTCCACCTCCCCATAGAAATATTTTATAATTGTCCACTTTTAAATCCCCTCGATAAAACAAACGAAATTTATTTTTCTCAAAATATTATTGATTTCCACTATAAGAATATTTTTTTCAATCTTTTGTTTGCATTATGACCATATGCACTCACATCAGGATGACATAAAGCATCAGGAAGAATTATTTTTTCCCCACCAATCTTGCTTTTTTCACCAATGAAATTCCTTGTTGGGCTATTAGTGAGACTCTTTCCGAGAAACTCATCAGTATGACTTTCACCATCGAAGAGATGTAAGGGATTCTAGCCGATTATACATGTCTCTCCGATATGATTTTTCCATCGCTTCACCCATTCAGACAGATCGGCAAGACTCTCCCTGAAACTTCCTTCATCGGTGTGACCCATATGTTCGGTGAGATCCAAGGGATTCAAGCCGATAATACATGTCTCCCCAACATAAAAGTCCTCTAGTTTTATCGGTAAGAGTATGTGTATTTCTTACTGATGAAGCCTCTGTCGGTGTGACTTGACAATTTTTTGTCGGCTAATTTACTCATGCCGATGGGTCCTCATTGGTGAGACGATAGGTATTATCCCCCTGATTATTTAGTATTATTATCTTTGGGGTCTTTTGATCACTATGACCTAGCTTATGTCTCCCTGAATATTTTTTAATGACCATTCATGGGGTTTTTGATCGGTGTAACCTTGTGTATCTCTTCCTGACATGCAAAAAACACTCAAATGAAGGATCTGTGACTTATCTATTGGGAAGACATATGTATGATCTCTCTGATAAGGAGAAATTATTCATGATATGAGAAGAATCTTTGCTATATTTTTGCTAGGCATGAAATGATTATGGAGTTGAATGATGAAATGACAAATGGCAATGCAAAATAAAGAGAGAGCTTGAGGAAGAAAATCAAAGGCACATATATCAATTGCTTTATGTCTTCACTTTGATATGATCAAGGGAATATTTGTATGGAGAAAGTCATATTTATGGGATTGAATATAGATCTAGTCACACAAATCTTACTAATTTGTATTGATCAAAAAATTTATGTGGGGAAAGCTTCTTTGATATGTGAAAGGTGAGTGGGTGGAAACCAGTTAAAAAATGAGATTTTTATAGTTCTAACAAATCCCTCAACCCTTAAACCCTAAACCCTAAACCCTTAAACTGTAAACCCTAAACCCTATACCCTATACCCTATACCCTATATCGTTAACCCTTAAACCCTCTACCATCTACCCTAAACCCTTAAACCCTCTACCCTTAAACCATATACCCTATACCCTTAACCCTTAAACCCTTAAACCCTAAACCCTAAACCCCTAAACCCTCTACCCTCTACCCTTAACCCTATACCCTCAAACCCATCTCTCTCTCAACCCTACACAATCTACCCTTAAGCCATAAATCATAATCCCTAAACCCTCTACTTGAGAGAGAGAGGGAGAGGTGGTGGGAAGGAGATACTTGAGAGAGAGGGAGAGAGATAAAGGGAGTGAGAGAGGGAGGGAGTGGAAGAGAGATAGAGGGAGTGACTATGAGAGGGAGAGGGGGTAGGAGGGGGAGACTTGACAAAGAGAGAGAGGGAGAGGGGGTAGGACAAAGATACTTGAGAGAGAGAGAGAGGGATAGGGGGTGGGAGGGAGAGATAGGGAGAGAGACATAGAGAGTGATAGATACTTGAGAGAGAGAGGGAGGGAGAGGGGGTGGGAGGGAGAAACCTAAGAGAGAGGGAGACACCTGAGAGAGAAGGAGAGGGAGACAAAGTGGGTGCGAGGGGGTGGGAGGGAGAGACCTAAGAGAGTAGGAGAGAGAGGGAGTGGGAGATAGAGGGATGGGAGAGATACTAGTTAGAGAGAGAGAGACTTCATAGAGGGAGAGGGGGTGGGAGGGAGAGGGAGTACTCAAGGGGGAGGGAGTGCTAGAGATAGAGGTATGGGAGAGATATGGAGGGAGTGAGAGATATATAGAGAGAGAGGGGGTGGGAGGGAAATACTTAAGAGAGAGGGAGAGAGAGATAGAGGGAGTGAAAGATAGAGAGAGGGTGTGGGAGAGAGATAGAGGGAGTGAGTGAGAGAGAGAAAGGAGAGGTAGGTGGGAGAGACCTGAGAGAGAGAGAGGAGGGAGAGGGGGGGGAGAGAGAGGGAGATAAAGAGAGTGGGAGATAGATAGAGGGCATGAGAGAGAGAGGGAGAGGTGGTGGGAGGGAGATACTTGAGAGAGAGGGAGAGGTATAGGGAGAGAGATAGATGGAGTGAGAGAGGGAGGGAGTGAAAGAGAGATAGAGGGAGTGACTATGAGAGGGAGAGGGGGTAGGAGGGTGAGACTTGAAAAAGAGAGAGGGAGAGGGGGTAGGATGGAGATACTTGAGAGAGAGAGAGAGGGATACAGTGTGGGAGGGAGAGACCTGAGAGAGGGAGAGAGACAAAGTGGGAGAGAGATAGAGGGGGGAGAGAGAGAGAGGAGGGGAGAGAGAGATAGATAGATGAGAGAGAGAGAGAGAGAGAAAGAGAGAGAGAGAGAGCAAGATCATTGAGAGAAAAGAGAGGGGAAAGGGGGTGGGAGGAGACCCAAGATAGGAGAGAGAGAGAGAGAGAGAGTGGGAGAGATAGAGGTAGTGAGAGAGGGAGTGGGAGAGAGAGAGAGAGAGCATGTGTGTGAGAGAGAGAGAGTGAGAGAGAGAGAGGGAGAGATAGAGTGAGTGAGAGAGAGGGAATGGGAGAGAGATATAGGGAGTGAGTGAGAGACCTAAGAGAGGGAGAGGGAGTAGGAGGGAGAGACTTGAGAGAGAGATACATAGAGAGAAAGATAACGACCTAAGAGAGAGAGATGGAGTGAGAGAGACAAAAAGACCAAAGGGGGAGAGAGAGAGGGAGAGTGAGAAAGGGGGTTGGAGTGAGGTAGATTTATTTAGGTACCTAGGTGGGAGGGAAAGAGACCTGAGAGAGGGGATTGGACTGAGAGAGAGTAGTCTAGGTCACGTGGGAGGGAGTGAGAGCTTAGAGAGAAATAATTCAGAGGGATAAAGAGTTATCTAGTTAGGGTAATGAGTTAGAGAGAATATGAAAGGTAAAACATCAACTATCCATCTACGATCATAAACTGTGCACTTTAAGCATAATCAAAGTTGTCAACCAAAGAGAGGGGAAATTCAGGTTTTATTCAAAGAAGGTCATTTGGTGAGTGCCGAATTTGGTGCTCACCAAATGACACATCACATTTGGCACATTCCAAATTTGGCACTCACCAAATGTGATGTACCATTAAATGACCTACTTTGGACATGTTAATTGATAGGATTTGCCAAATTTCCTCATATTTTCGTTAGTGCTCCCCGTATCATTTGCATGTCTTTCAATGCAATTTTATAAAAAAATCGTGATAGCGTTAACCTCTCTCTTAGCTATCTAAATATACAATTATTTTTTCATTTTTATTTAGTTAAGGTTTTGATCCATGGCTTCTATTGTAAATGCCTCCGTTTTTGGTCAAAAACCAACATGTGCTAGTTTTAGGATAGATTTTTACTCATTCATTGAAACGTGAAACAAATTACATTTTTTGAAACTAGACTCCATTCTACACATGATGAAAAAATATAATTTTCGATTAGTTTTCAAAAAATTTAGGGGGCAACACGCTCAAATTTCAGCTTTTCAGGATGTGTCCACTTTGAAAATTCATAAAATATTATATATTCATTAAAAAAAATATCTGAAAGAACGAGGATAAACTACATGGTGTTAGCTAATTTCTCACAATTGAGATTTTTGAAATTCTAAAAAAAATTCAATCAAAAAGGGGGGAGCCCTCAGGCGCTATATTGTTTTTTTTGATAAAAACAGGACCTTTTTTGCCCCCCCATTTTAGAGACCCTTAATCTTTATTAATTTAAAAAAAAAATAGTAGCTTAGAAACTAGACTCAAAGCAATTCAACTTTTTTTCTTGCTGCATCTTGAAATTTAGAGCGTAACTATCTTCATTTTCTCGTGCAAATCAGATTTTGCTAATTTCAGAAGAAAAAAAAAAGTGGCATCTTAAGAGCCAAAATTGTGTCACAGATCCATGCACTTACCCATTACAACAATTCACAACACCTTTGTAAGACATCATTAGGTTTTTATTATTTTACAAGAGTTCAAGGCCTAATGTGAATGTGTTGGCCATGTTACAACATTAAATCTAGGCAAAGTCAGGCCAAAATCCATAGGAAAGGCCCAAATGAGCATGAAAATGGCCAAGGATACATTTTTCTATATTACAATTAGCCTCTTGTGATGCTTTAAATTCTATAGAGATGGAAAATAAATGTGTATAATTTTTTAATATATCCACAAAAACATATATACAATCCTTACCTTGGACTTTAGGAAGTCCCATGATGAAATTCATCAAGACACTTTCCCATTTCTACTTCGGTATGGGCAAGGGATACAAAGTACATACTAGAATTTTTTTTTTATTCTTTTGATAAATGATGCATTCTATGATGTGGGTGAGGAAATCATCCTTAAGTCCCTTCCATGTGAAATTTTTGTTGACCTATTTATAGGTCTTTAAATAAATAGCGTGGCCTGCCAAGAGAGTGTCATGAACTACCCATAAAATATTTCCCTTCATCCTTGATTTTGGAACCAAGAAGACTCTTCTCTTGTAGAGAATTATCTTACTATATATTGTGTACCTATCATCCATTAGCTTCCCTTCCAACACATCAACCACAAATTTATTCTTGATATATTGTTATGGTATCATTTTTCCAATCCACAGAGATCTATGACAAGAAACATAGATTTAGCCTCATAAATAGTGCATTAACAAAATAATTATTCTTACCTTTGATTTACTCAATCTAAAAATAATATTTTTAGTTTTTCATCCACTTTTTTTGCTTCTCAATTAGATCCTTCTAATTGATAAAATATCTCAGATTATTATGATAAGTTTTGACCATAAATCAACCACCAACCAAGTAATACTTGAATTTGACCAATGTGTTCATGTTGGCCAACATTTCCTTATCATAGATGGAGAAATATCTTTCCACCTCTATGAGCTATGAATTGCAAAATAAATTAGGTGCTTGTTTTTCATGAGCAAATCCTTGATCCCTTCTCTTGATGCATAACATTCCAATGTTAAAGGAAGAGTGAAATTTGGAATTAATAACATAGGACATGATCTCATTACCTCTTTTAGTTTATCAAATTATTATTATGCATCCTCAATCCATGCAAAATTTTACTTCTTTGTTAGGTTAATTAAGGGCATGACTAGTTGGGAGAAACTATTAAAAAAACACGTATAGTAGTTGCAAATGTTGAATAATCCTTGAAACTATGTCAAGGTCCTCAAGGGAGGATAGTCTTGAATTTTTTATCATCTCCATGTCCACCTACACTCCCTAACCTAGATCATGCAAGATCTCTATTATAGTATCTCACACTTGGACTCCTTGGTGAACAAAATTTTTTCTTCCAAAATTCCCAACACTTTATCAATGTGTTATATGTGCTCCTCCTATGTATTATTGTAGATCAAAATTTCATCAAAGAATATAAGTATGAAATTTATTAGTTTCTTGTTGAAAGCATAATTCATTCATGATTAGAAAGATTATAAAGTATTTTTCAAGAAAAAAATACATAACTAAAAACTCATAGTGCCTACAGTGACATAAAAAATTCATCTACTAAATATCTTCTTCTAACTTTGATATGATGGTAGCTCAATTTGAGATCTATTTTTGATGAATATATTTCTTTGTTAAGCTAATATATCAATTAATCAATCTTGGGAATGGGATATTGATTCTTGATAGTCTTCTTGTTCAATTCTCTATAATCAATTCACATATGCATCATGTCATCTTTCTTCACCAAATCCTCAAAGGAAGAAAATGGACTTGAGTTGGATTTGACGTGTTATATTCCTATTAGTGTCTTAATAACCTTTTTAATTTCTTTATTATGTCTCCTATGGTGGTGGTAGGGAGTATGATGATGAGCTTAACACCCTTCTACAACTCAATGACATGCTCAAAGCCTTTGTTTGGTGATCTCCCTAGAGGAATGCTACTAAATAATTTATAATGCCTTTCTAAGATTCTTTGTACATCTACATGATATGCCTTCTTTCCTTCAACAAGTTTTATTATAGTCACAAAAAATTGAGCTACCAACTACCCATGTGGCTCTCTCATGATGTAAAATCCTCTCCATTATCTTGGTTGATATAGTCCTTAGTACTTTATTTTTCATTCCCCATGGTACAACTTATTTTACCTCCAAGTGAAAATTCAATTCTATAGTTTGGAAGTTTTGTGTGACCTCTCCTAATGAGTGTATCTATTAGAAACCTTGGACAATATATATTTGTTCTATGTTGAAAAAATAGAAGTCTTCCTTCATATCATATTCTCTTAGATTAAGATTTAGCTAGAAGATCTTCTTATTACATTGAATGGTAAAATCATCAACCACCCTAACACTAAATACTTCAAATTCCTCTATCTTGAGGTCTTGTTTGGCCAACAATCCATCATCAATGAAGCTACATGTTATACCAATGTTAATAAGAATAATAAACCTTTGACCTCACAAGACCCTACAAATGTGAAAGGGATTGTATCTTCTCCTCTTAGGAGGCATTTTTTGCACAAAGGGGTGAGGTGTTTCTTTCTTCTTTGAACTTCTTGTAGGTTGTGTTCTAGAGGACTTAGGAATACCATGAGAAGGGGTATAGGTCCTGACTATCCTTCTTATACTTGGAGTACCCTGCAGAGAAATAGTAGTGACCACTTTGGATTTCTCCACAAAACCCTTGGATGGGTTCACTATCTCTTCCAATTGAGATTTCACCTTCTCAACATTCTTCTTAACGCCTTTCTTCTTCTTTTCTAGATTCATCTAACTGGATTTCTTTGCATGTGTTCCAAATCTATCCACAAATGGATCTCTTGGCTTGCTCAACACAAATTCTGTAAAACCTATAAGCTCTACGTCAATTACCTCATATCCAAGCTTTGGAACCCAAACTATTTTGGGTTCAATTGATTCCATAATGTAGTGATCTCTACTAACCATGAAGATAACTTTTGTAATTTTCAATTACACTTACCAAAATTTTGTACCTTTCTTTCATTTTATCTTGAAATATATTAAAGAAACCCCACAACATAGAATTATGGCTTTCTAGGTTTCCTAACCTTCTCAAATGATCTCTTATTTGAATAGCAATTGGAATGTTATCTAACCATACAATCTTCTTTGTTCTGGGAACTTCTCTGAGAAAGTAAAATAACAAACAAATAACTAGGCTACCATACCAGAAGGGGTACCTTGATTCTTTGGTCTTTTATAGGTTCTCCATCAACTATTGTCTCAGGATCTCACACAAATCAATGTCTTCACCTTTCTTCACCATTTGGTGAGCTATATGGATTGTAGTGGTTGAAACAAAGTTCTCTCTATTTGTATAGAAAATTTTGTATCCAGTCATCATAGATGCATACTTCACTGTTAGATCATCTATATCATTCACAATTAGGGCACATTTATCAAAATTCACTCCAGTGAGCTTCATTACCACATCATTTTTCATGGCCTTCATTTTTGGAACTAGTCCATTTGAGCACAACCTTGTAACAACCCTAATTGATTCCTTCTTTATCATGTATGACATATCCAACCACATGAACTTGTCTTGAACTCAAATAAACACATATTTACCCCACTCATCCTGATGGAAAAAATTGGGAAAGTTATTCCATACATCTAGTTTCTTCTCCGTTAGGCTCTCATATTCAAGTTTTAGTTCAAAATCATCTCCAATTAACACATTAACCCAATATTGTGTCATCTTTAGATGATCATACTCTTCCATTTTAGTATGAATATAGATTCACACATCTTTTGTGTGCATTACACTATATGAAACTCTCAAAAGTGCACCTTGAGGATTTGATTCCATAGATTTGAATGGGTGCTTCTTAAATTTAGGTCTTGGACACTCCAAAAAATCAATTACTTGAGGAGTAAACATCTTGAATCTTCATTGAATTGGGATTTGTAAGAAAATGTGATAAATACCTTTGGAATTTTCTAGCAGGGTTTCAAAAAACACTTTAGAATTGCTTCAAATTTCATTTTCTCTACTTTCCACTTTAATTTCTTAGTTAAAAATGACTTTAACATATGCAAAATTACATATAAATTATTTTCCAGTGACCTAAAATGCATTGATTGCAGCAAGTAAAGTTAGGTTGAAAAGCTAGCAAACCTTCACTATATCATCATAGGAACCTTCAATCACTCTGCAAATCTTTGCAACAAGATATTTCATGCTGGAGATACCATCAATTGATCAACCATGTCAATCTACACATGTACCAATGAGATTAAGGCATCAACACCACATTTTTGGTAGGGGCATTGAATATTTTCTGTTAAAACTCCCTTGATCCAAAGCTCTTCATGTAGTTTTTGGAGGAAACATCTGCACCAGGGGTTGGCACAGACTCACTCTTCACTTCGATTCATTTCCTTATTCATTTCAACCAGATCAAAATTCTTCATCAAATTAGTTTTCTTCTGTTAATTAGAGAATTTCACATTCTTGCTTCTGCAAAACTTAGCTACATGTCCTAGTTTATTACATTTATGACATATGACACCCTTTTTTTGAATAGAATTAATTCTTGCCATTTTAGATCTGCATTCAAAAGCTTTATGCCCAAATCCATTGCATGTATAACTATAACCGTTGAAATATTGAAACATCATACCATTATTGTAACCATTCATCACCTGAATTTTGCATTCACTAGCTTTATGACCAAGTCTATTGCATGTGAAACACTGTCCAAGAAAGGATTGAATATTTTGATTCATTATTCTTCTACACTCTATAGTTCTAGGTCCAAATTTATTGAAAGAGTAACAATAACAAGTAAAGGATGAATACCTTTATGCAACAGGTTGTATGATAGGAGGTTTTTTTGAGTCTTTCTTCTTGTTCTGGACTTGTTTGACATTGATCTTCTTATCATTCTTCTTTTCAACATTGTTTGATATATGATTCTCCTTTGAAATTTCTCCTTTTTCAAACCCTAATCCTTCTTTGTCCTTAGAACCATTTTGATTTGCAATCATTTCATCAAGAAAGGTGGAGCTTTTCTTGAATCTTTCCTTTCTCTAGATTTGATCTAAAATTCACAATCTCTTGTTTAAGATTTGTCTTTCAATTTGGCATGCAAGTAGTCTTCAACTCTTTTCCCTTCTTCAACTTGCACTTTCAGACTGTGATTGTCTCATTTGATTGCTTGAGCTACTCATTTGTTTCCTTGAATATTTATTTAGCTTTCTTGAGTTGTTCCCTCAAATTTTTGATACATTCATCTACATCCTTAATATTCTCTTTCAATTCTCTGTTCTCACATCCTGCTTTATCCAGATCATCAAGAGTCGATTTGAGTTCTCCTTCCATATCAACTTCATAGTCTTCTTTAATAAACCCTTCAAAGATAATCTCTTCTGGAGTAATATGATACTTCCTTGTAGCCATGTGTTCAACCTCCAAGATCTACCTCAATTATCAAGCCAATAGAAGGAACCAGGCTATGATACCAATTGTTGAACACCTAGAATACTGAGAGGGAGGGGGGGGGTGGTGGGTGATGAATCAATATTCACTAAAATTCATTAACTTCATCAATTTAAACATCCATTTAAAACATCACATTAAAATTTCAGTAATGGAAGCGAACATAGGGTGATCCCATAATACAGGTTTACAAGTTTTGGCCAAACTAGACACTGAACTGATTTTTCCTAACTGAATCTTCACTTTTGGGCACCTATAGTGGCTAAACCGTGAGGAATTTGAAGATGATGTAAACTAGTGATTTGTGAAATTTTGTTTGTAGATTCTAAATATATTTTTTTCAAAATTTTTGAAATCAAATTTCACTTCTTTTTCCATCTCCTTCAAAAACTATATTTTTTCAGTAAACGCCATTTTTAAGGAGTGATGATCACTGTATACAACATATTTTTTTCCATGAAGGATAAAATTCTATATATATTTTTTTTTAATTTAGATTTTTAACTACAATATCTATCGCTTTCATTTAGTTTCATAGTATTTTATTGAATATTTTTTCCTTAATCAAGTTTTGAAGTCAAACCAATTACAATTCAGACATAGGCAGACTGTATACAACAAATTTTTTTGTATGTATCGAAATTAAATTTTTATTTTTTTGTTAAATCAAGGATTTCAATATCTAGTGCACTGATATTTTTCAAAATTTATTTTTGATAATCTACTATTTTTCCACATGTGCAGAACAAAGAGCTTGATTTTTGGTGAAAATCCTACATTCACAAGAAATAAAAAATAAATATAATAATAAAATTAAATTTATTTAAAATTATACTTTTTGGGAAGCTTATAATAAGGACTACATACTTAAAAAAAATAAAAATTTAAATGAATTCATTTGATCCCCCAAAATGTAAATCAAAAGTGATTTTTTATTAGCATTTTGATAGGTGTAAAGGAGATTTCATTATAGGTATGGTTTAAAACTAGCGAGGTTATATCCAAGGAGGTTTGATATAAGGTGGTTTTATCAAACCATCTTCAATTGTAATCCTTGAAATGGAACTTTTTAAGGCTCAAATTATTATATTTTCTAAAAATATGTGATTTTAGCAAAAATCAGAATCTCCTAGAAATTGTAAACCAACATTGTGGGATCACCCCATATAAAGAATGCATCACATCAAGGAACACAAGAACACCAGATTTACATGGAAAATTCTTGAAAGGGAAAAACCATGGTGAGGATTAGCTCACAATATATTATAACTAGTTACAATAGAGATTAATGAATGGTGGACTCATTATCCAAAGACTCACTATCTAGAAAGAAAGAATGGCTCGTTGCCAAGGGATCACTGCCTAGAATATAAAAGGATAGAGGAAAGGGTGGACCACTACCAAAATGAACTACTAATAATGCATCTACAACATGTCGAAGATAAAATTCCAATTAAGATCTGAAAACTAACTTAACACAGTTCATACTTCACCACTACACTTTTCACACTTCAGACTACATCAGATCTTGCATTAACTCTCTACACACACATTCTACACTTCTTTGCATCTCACACATATTCCAAATTCAAATCACTCAATTAATCAACCTTGCATATATACCACAACCAACCAAAACATCAATTAGGTCGGCCTAATTGCATGAACCGTGTACCACATAACCTGTTGGAGCAAAACTATAACACACACACTTTGAAAAATAAACCAAAATGTGTACAACACAAAAATAGTTTGGCATGACCTATAATCACTCCCATAAATCCTCTCCTTACATACTTCAACTCTGCATGACCTCAAAACCTTAGGTCGACACCACATAGCAAAATTGGTGAAGCAATAACTGAATGAACTAACTGTTCATTCACAACTCGACATGTGGACCACCAAAAAACTTTCCACTTGGAGCACACATACTTTTGACATCTGTAAGAACTTCTTCAAAACTGCATAGCATAATATTCATTCACGATGGAATGCAAAGCATTCAAATATGCACTCTATACTAGTAACACTGCCATTACAAATCCTGATACTCTATCAACATTATCTTCAACTATGGAAGACATACAACCTCGAAAATATGGATCTAAACACCTTCAATACACATCATCAACACCTCAAAATTGCATGACAAGATATTACATAGCGGAGCAATGCAGACCACAAAATTGGTTCATTGTAACACCAAAATTGCACTCTTAGACTTAGCTAGATATCCAAACCATTTTGTCTTCTTCGGACCAACACTTCTAAATTTCTACAATGGGTTGACATCAATGACAACACCATACACCATCTATGCACCATCATTCTCATGTTTCCAGCACATTCATCTAAGAAAAAACATGAAATATATTTCACCTATGATGTAAATGTTGCTATCCATAATCTTCTTATTGAATAAACCTCTACAAACCATTTTATGCATATACCTCCTATAGATTATCTATTTTTACCTTTCATTTTTGTGGAGTTTATTTTCCTTTTTGAGGATCCTTCCTAACCAAATTTGGATATTTCTTCATTTATTGATACTAGTACTTCCATTCCTACTTTTACATATATCATAATTATAGAGCTTGTCTATTTCTTTTCCTCAATGTAAAACCATTATAAATGTTCCTTCTCAATATTATAATGTTACTTTTGGTTCAACTTAAATTATATATTTTATGTTGGAACTTTTCTCTTTCTCACATGGTACACTAGGAAATATTTTCATCATAGTAATTTTGAGACCATTGGCACATTATATGTGATGAATATTTCACTTCTCTAATTTCTTGATCATATTTTTCCTTCACTATCCTTTTCTCTTGCTACACTATACATTGTTCCATGTGTTTTCCATTCTTTTGTTTGTCCCATAATTCCTATATGTGAATTTCATACTCTTCCCATATATTTTTTATATCCTTCCCACTAACCACTTTAGTATGTGTACACTCTAGTTACTTTATTTTATTTATCCCTTTCATGAGACATATTTATTATGTTGTTATCCTTATTTATACCTTCATTTTGATGAAAATTTGGAAAATATGCAAAGTATTAAGATACCTTTGAACTTTTTCCTATTAACCCACATATGTCATTCTTGTTCCACCCTATTTATTATTTCTCACATCTTAAAGATTACTCATTCTCTTATGTTGTTATTATATGCCTTTGGTAGATGTTGAATGCAATAGTAATAATCATGGTGTTTTGCCAACCATTACATTTTTACAAATCCAATATGCATAGGCCTCAATTGTGTCGTGTCATTCCTATATATCTACTATATCTATATTTAATATACTTGGTTCCTTCTTCATGGGGGAAATTTTTATTTCTATCTTCTTGAGGGTACCACCTTTGCTCTCCTTTATGCTATTTCATGTATAATTTATCATTTTTATATCTCCATATATGTGTTTAATGACAAAATTATTTTTCCCTCTCCTGAGGGGAAATAATATGTTCACATTGCAATGAGTATCCAATTAGATTACTATCTTGAGAATTATTTATTTTCCCATTCCTTGATGCAAAGATTATTTGATACTCATTATATGGAACCTCTTCTCTTTCCCCCTTTTCTTTCTACTTTCTTATGTCATCTCTTAGTAGGTTTCATTTATCTTTTCATCCATTTTCCTTAAATTAATTGGTTCTCATTCTAATCAAACAATTTAATGGGGGAAATAACTAATACTCCTATATATTTTGATTCTCATATCTATTCCTTGCTTTAGGCATACCTTAGCCCCCTTTACTCATTGGCAGCAAAATAGCCAATATCCATTATCTATTTATCTATTTTTAGTTTGGGATTTTCCTAGCCTCCTTTATCTTTTGGGTTGGTAGTCACATAACCATTTTTATTTTGGATATAGCCTTATCTCCCTTTATTGGGTGGAAATTATACAATTTTGTGATGACATCATTTTTTTTCTTTTGTTTTTACATTCTTGGCTAAGATAGGCCCTTTCTCAATGGTTATGGCATTTCCAATCTATATATATTTCTTGTATCTTGATGGTTAAAAATTCATAATTTTTTTTACTAAAATGCCTCTTACTCAACTCATCTTTAGCCTCATATTTCCTTTCTTCTACTCTATGTAATTATTCATGGATCCCTAGCTAGTTAGTATAATTTTAATAAAACATTAGCTCAAGGAAATGAATGTGTGTGTGATTTATTTAGAATATTTCATGTATTACATTGTAGCACATTTCCTCTAAATGAATACAATTTTTTTTATCTTTATGGGTACATTTTAGGATTGGAGTGTATTCTTGAATAAAGAAAAAAGTTCAATAAAATAAAGGAGCATGAAATATTTCATAAAGTTCATATAGATTTAGTAATTTATGTTGTTTTTTGATTAAACGTAAAAATGGGTTTTGAAGGGGCCTAAAACCCTTTACAAAAGAGCAAAACTGATTAAAAAAAAGATAACAACATTATGTAGCAATCAGCCCAACGAAAGCAAACCAACAGCCAAAAGCACTCTATATTCTTCAAGATCTCAACAGCTTCCATGTTGGTAGCAACCATCTTCTGTGCATTGTCCATGATATTAGACACCTCCCTACCAGAGGCCCCGACCTGAGCTTTCATTCTATTTATAGTTATGACCCCTGGCCTACCAGTTTTTACCTCATCAATCAAAACATTACCTTTAGCAGTATCCTTCTCACCAGCACAACCCACGTCCAACAACTTACCTCCAACAATAGTAACATCAACAGGCCCAGACTCATTTCTCTTTTTAGTATTAATCAAAGGAGAAATCATCATGGAAGAATTCAAAGTGCCCACAAGCCTTGATGCCTCACCACTCTTCATCACCATTTTCTAAATTTTATCAATTTTCCTCAAGGGATAAGATTCTACCTTCCAGATTCTGTTTCAGATTGATGGTTTCCTCTGCCACAATATCCAGAGACTCCATCAAGTTGTCAATTTGGCTTTGAACAATAAGGTCCTCAGCCTTACTAGCCACACCTCTAATCCTAACATTAATCCTATTAATTTCATGAAAAAACCATTTAAATATTTTAAACTGCATATTATCAGTCTCACGGGCCGAACCCAACACATCAAACAAGTCTTCCCTATCAAAATTTTCAACCCTATCCTCCACAAAAACATCCTCATCAGAAGAACTAACCTAAATTTTATCAACCACAATAGCCTTACCTTTACCAGCAGGGATAAGAGACTTCAACTTATGAATGGAGCAAGCAAGATCCTCCGCAATAGTCTTTCTTTTCAACTCCCTATCCCCCTCCTCTTTGTTAGAACCCCCATCAAGACCACCATCCATAGATCCTTCGTTCCCCTACATTAACCCAGTGTCAACATTCAGAGAGGCCTCCCCATAGATACCACTAGCAAGAGAGAGAGGGGAACCCTTCTCCAATATTTGACTGGCAGATCTCTGCTCCCTGCTCTTTCGGATCCCCACCTCAGTTTCCTTAGCATGTTTGATTTTAGGGGGAGGAGGTGAAGCTTCCCCATATAGGTCATTCTTTTCCTTCTTGTCCATGGCGCCTTTAGGAAGAGCCATCATGGCCGCATCATCACTACACTAGTGTAACCCTCTTTATCGACCGAGTTTCTATTCCCAGTTTTACTCGAAACAGGGGAAGAGGGACCCTCCTCAAAAGAGGCATAGGATTTCAAGACGTAGTAAGCATCACCATCCTTTTCAAACTTTGAATCTTTGTTCAAAATAAGCCTCCTCCTCTTAGTTTTTTTGCTAACCCTTTTTTCACCTGAATCCCTCTCATAACCCTCCCAGGCTTTGCCAACATTATCCTTTAGTGACACAAGAGATTTGTGCACCTCATGCACTTTGACATGTTCATAAATCAGAAGAATTAACCCCACATGCAGAACTGGGTTCCTGGGGTTTTTCATACGATCCTTAATCCTTGTATCCAACGACATCAATAAATAATAGGGAAATGAAACCCATTTCTTATGCCTGAAATGGTTAAGAAAAAGGAAATGGTAGTTATTGATCGTCATGTACCTTCCTTCCAAGGTAAAATACCTCATGATTTCCTTTGCCACATCAGACCAGAGTTCTTTCAAAGAGCTCCTATACCAGCCACCACTTTTCACCTTCCTGAGATCAGCTGCCTTGTTACCTTTGAAAAAAATCGACATCGCATCCTGTGAGTCTTTCTTGTCTCTAAAAATCTTCATACCCTGCATAGCCAAACCAATAATTTGAGCTATGAATTCTTTGTTCACCACAAAATATATGCCACCCAAATTTAGGTTTCTATCATTCCATCCTTTAGCAACCATCTCAGTAACCTGTGCATTGAAGCCATGCAGTTTCGCCATATAAATGGTTAAGCCACCCTTCTCAACTATCTCCCAAACCTCCTTCCTCTTCTTGATAGTGTCACAAGAATTAGGCTTGGCACAATTTCTATCCCCACCCATCGCGAGCTTCAGCATAGCACACAGACAAAACCACTTGAAATTGATACTCACACCACCCAAAGTGAAAATACAAAACAAAAACCTCTAGAAGCTAAAGCTAAACACACCCAGAATCCGTGTGAAACCCACTGAAGGACTAAAAGGAAATAATGACATATAGCTCCGAACAATGTGAAATTCGTCCTTCGAACACAACACTTTAACATCCTCCTTCATATATTTAACCCACATGACTAAGGACATGCATGATCCCACAACACCAACAAGGATCAGCCAGATATCAACTCTCATTAATGATAATCACTATTGCTTCAAAAGGAATGGAATCATTAAAATTCCATTCCTTTTGTTCTTTAACACCAAAGTTAGCGAAAAAATCAGCTAACTTGTTTCCCTCCCTCAAAATATGGGAGATGTAGACATTATCAAAATATTTAATAATTTCAATTGAATCCTTAATCAAGGCTTCAATGGTCCATGATGGAGGAGAGGCCAATTTAAAATTGTTAATAATATTTAGAGAATCACCTTCCACCCAAACCTTCCTATACCCTTGGTGTTGTGCCAATTTGAGACCATGATAGACTGCAACTGCCTCTGCAAAGTGGTTTGTCTGGGTTCCCAATAATTTATGCTATGTTATTTACTTTAGTGCATTATTTACCTTGTTACACCAACTTGCTAAAGTGACGGTGGGGGTGATGTAAGGTTTGAAATTTCCTACTTCACAATCTCAACCTTACATTTTTCAATTAGTTTGGTGTCCATCACCATATAAAATTTTAGGACCAATTTCTCATATTTCTTGGTTTAAACCTATTATTTTTGTATTTTGAAAGAATTTCCAAGCTCTTCTAAGCCCTCAAAATCTACCCTAGAATTTTAAACCTAATAATTTAAATGAGCCTAAATATCTAATTTCTAAGTTGACTTAACATGTTTTCTAATAGTCATTTAGAACTATACATGAATAAAAGTTCTCATTACTCTCAATTGAACATAAAATTTATTCTACACTCTCAATACTCTGTTTTCATGTCTAATGGTCAATATTAAATTTTCAATCTCTACCATCCATATGCTCTTCCATGGTTGATGATTCCTATTTTGATCTCCATCAATTCCCTTCACTTTTGGATCCCTACATATGACACACATGCTTAGATATTTTCCCAAGCTATATTGAGGCTAAAAATGCCATCCTAAGGGATTGAGGTAGCATCATAAATAAGAAAACCCAACTTCCCCCTAACTATTTAGACATTCAAAAATATAAAATATGACACTAGAGAAGTTTCTGGAGGTGGCACAAAATGGATTGGAGTAAGGACACAAAAGTGAGCAAGTTCTAAAAAGTCTTTGAAATCTAGGATACATAGACACTAATACCCCTACCTCTTCAAAGCCTATATGAGTTCCCATACAATGTTTGTGACTAATAGAAGTGTGTGGGAAATCTCTATGACCTAAAATAGTGCTTATATTAAGAAAGTGTCATTAATACTTGCTCAAGACAAGCACTAGTTATTTATTAATGAAAAACATCTACATATCTTTAAATGTCTCATTCTAAATATTTTATTTTAAATTCTTTAGTCAAACCCATATATATAGTGTATATACATGTATATAAAAATGTTTTTATGTATATATATACATAGATATATAGATACCCATATATCTATATATGTATATACACATACATATACATATACATATGTGTATATGTATATACATACATACACACATTTATATATGTGCATATACACATATATGTATGCATATGATCCAATTTTATATTAAGAGTTGGAAGAATTTTTTTTGTGGAGTAACAATGTTATGAACAGAAATGAAGATAGACTTATGTCTATTTAGTGCATGTTATTGTGTGAATGTACAACTAATTATAGAGGAAATTGTGAGAAAGCAATTTTTATGTGATCTAGTAGGGAAGATGTCCACTTGATTACCAAGGAACCTTGGAGAGGTACAACCCATGTTAATGGTGGTTCTATAAGGCTATAGGTGTATTCATATGGTAGAACATGATGTACATTGAGATATTAAGAACCCTTTACCTAAACTATGTACAAATTCTATATTTATTCAATGGTGTCATCTAGGCCTACACGTAAAACATTGACATATGTCATGCACATATGGTGCACTTTCCTTGTGGCCAAGGTTATAACAAGTGTTAGACCAATATGGTGCTATTTGACTAGAAGGATCATGTGGAGTAGACAAAACTAGGTGTTGGATGAATATGGACCCAAATAGAATGTATTGGTGCATATGCATGTGTTTCCCATATGCAAGTCACACACAATGTAGAGATGTTGGTGAAACAACTAGTAATGGTATTGTTGAAGGTAATACAAATCCTTGAAGCTATGTGGTGTAATTGAAGAGTGGCAAGGTTGCTTTGTGCTTGGTTGTACAATATTTTTAGAATCTATGCTTGCATAGATGTGTGTCAAACCATTCTACAAGAAACCTTCGTACTTACATAACGTTCCTTGACATAAAACTATGTAAACAAGAAAATATCACAAAAACAAAAAATACTAATGCTAAATAAATAAATAAAAACATTCGATTGAATGTAGATAGAATTCAAATACAAAATAAAAAAATATATCCTTATATTATTCCATATTTAATTTTCATAATATAAAACTTAAATAGTGTATACATAAATATATCAAACAAAACTTAAATACAAAATTACACGAGGACTTTATGTATGATCATTATCCCCTCTTGATTGATATAGACACAAATAATCTTTTTCATATCAAATTGCATCAACATTTAACATCAGAAATGAATGGTAGTCCACTCAACCCAAAAAAACGGAAACTCAATGTGATGGCCTTCCCAAATGGAGGACATCTGGCACTCAAGGAATTTGTGGAACTAATAAATGTGACATAATCTATGGAACATTTTTTTATTCTGATTTGTGTTTTGGACTAATATAGTTTAAGGGGATATGCTTCTCTTGTATCTTTGTTGTTCAAACAAGATTCCAATTTTCTATTTAAAATCCCCCAAAAAATAATCTTCCATGAAAGCTATTGTAGGGCCCCAAGGCTTATAATTGGGGCTTGGTATATATCTAATGAAAACATTTTCATTATTAAAATAATTCAATTTGATTCAGACCTTCCTTTTTGAGTGGGTCAACTTAACATTATAAAAATGTAGAATATAAAGAAAGTTTCATGTGTTACATATAATTGACATTTGTCAATTCCTTATCTAAGTTTGCTTCAAATCAATTCAAGTAATATTTTAAGGACTTAAGTGGGGGGTCGGCACAAAGCATTGAGAAATGAAAAAATAAATAAAAAATACCGTTGTTATCCATAAGAATTGATTAATGTATTTTATGGACCATGGCTTAAGTAAAGGTTGAGTGAGGAATCTATTTCAGTCTTTTTTTCTTTACTAAGAATATATTGACCTTTGATTATACGGGCATAAAGCCAAATAAGAGACCACTCACGAATTGAAAAGGTCCATAAATTTAATTAATTATTATTATTATTTTTAATACTTTGCTTTAACACAATCACATAAACCTCCTCACAAGCGAGCTTTAAACTAATTTTCTTTTAGATAACACATAGCCTCTCCCCATCATATATATATGAAATTGAGTGTTCATATTTGTAAATTTTTTATTTTAATAATAAATATTTATAAATTTGTAATTATAATAATGAAGTGCTAATTGAATTTAATAAATATTTAACTATAATGAAAATGATGTAAACAAATTATTATGATTTTCTTAAAGATGTTTATTATTTTATTTCAATAATTGTTTAGTTTTTTAATATTAAAATAATTAGTTTTAAAGATTAGACAAAGAATCTTAAGCCCTATAACAAGTGACCCATAGAAAGACTAAACAAGTTTAGAAATTTTAAGCAATAATGAATTTTCTACTTTAGAGAAAAAAGGAGAAGAGATGCAAGAAGAAATAATAATTCTATAATTTAACCATAAGATGTAGCATATTGTTGTAATGGTGAAATTTACATTCATATGTAATTTTGATTGATTATGATGGTGCCTTAATTTAATAATATATTGATAAGTGGTATACTTGTGTGATTAGTTTGATTCATGGCTAGATCCTTATTTATGGCTATTTCATCCCCTTTTACACATATTCTTACATTCATCATATATTATCCATTCATCTATCCATATCCACACAAAATTTCATGTATTCCCTACCCTCCTCAACTCAATAATACTTTTACATACATTTATGTGCCAATTAGAATTGAACCTAGTTTAATATGAAGACATGCATGATTAAACCTTAAATTTTAAATTTTAAATTGAAATTCCAATGTTCTTGTCTCTTTTCACTAGCTATTGAGTCAAAGTAACACACATTTTGTTGACTTATTGCTATGTTTGGTATTTAAAGATGCTCAATTTGTGCAAATTAATTCATATGGAAAATAGAGGATTAATAAGGAGAAACCATTAATCATAATTTTCATCTAAATCACATAACCATATACATGTATGTGATTTTATATATGATTACTCAATCAAACACATAGAGCTAGTCCATCTAAGGGTATTGATCTAGGAGAACTTGACCATAGTAATTGATTATCTCCCTAAAGTTTTTTGTAAACATCAACTTGATAGATTTAGAAACATTCCAAAAGAAAAGATGAAAAAAAATCTACACATACATACTATCATTTTTATTCGTATGTGGCTTGGTTCATTCTCACACATTAGTTCAAGGCCACAACACTTTGGTTCAAGCCAAAGGGACTCAAATTTGAACCATAGATATTTTTTAGGGTGTATAGAGTTAATACATCCTCCATGGTATAAGAATCAATTTTTGTACATGTGGTGAATGATTCTAGCATAACATCAACAATATTTCTTTGTCACTATTTCCCAAGCCAAGTGCATTTATCCTTGGGTACTTAATTTCTAAATATTTATTGTCATTTATCTACCCAAATTTGATTTAATCTAGATTAATTAAACTTGATTATTAGCATTGAACTAGTTAGTCAAGATTTATTAGTGTAAATATACTTATTCCTTTACATTTTGGCAAATATGTCCATTCTTACACCACCCTAAAGTTTAGACTTAAGGTTTATTCCTTCCACATTAAGGTTTTATATCTATGTTATTTTATAGTTTCTTATCATATTTTTAGATATAATACATCTTATTCCACTTTACTATTTAGTGTTTCATAACTCTATTCTTTGCTATAGTTTGTGATTCTCATAATGAATTTCCTTTCACCCACCCTTCCCATCCTTGTGGTGCTCCTAAGGTATCATTTTCATATTAGATCAATGATTTTTTTTAATATCTATGTCAATCCCCACCTCATTATTTTAGAATTTTTCCATTTCTCTAATGGTTTGGGTATTTATTACATACGAGCTTTTTGATATCCACCCACCCATTTTTATTGAAGCTATATTATTAAATCATCTTCAAGAACTCTCATATTCCATTATCTCTAGCCCTTACCTATACATTCCTCATATATTTTAAGATCTCTCAATCTCTTATTTCTTTTGATCCCCTCATACTTGATGAATTCATGTCCTTTTATCCCATGGATGGGAATATCTTCTATCAAGCTCCGTTGTTTCACCATGTTTGTGCACTCTCCTCCTTTGTAGATTTTATCATCACTTATCCTCATATTTTAGAATTACTTTGTTTTTCCATGAATCTCATATCAATATTACTTATCAAATGGCTTATGGTAATGATGAGCACATTACTAGTGAAGATTTAGTATGTAATATACATAGAGTGATGGCCATTGATGAGATTAAACCTTCCCTACCCATTCATGGAATTATAAAATATTTAAATGAATCTTATCTTCTATTTCCTAATAGCCCTATATTAAAAAATGCATGTGCTTTTAATTAATTACCTTCATTTATACATGATTATGAATTTTAGGATGGTTACATTTATGTATTTATGTAAGCCCTATGGATATTCATGATAGTATTTCACATATTGAACACTTACATTACGGCAGTATACACTTCCATATTAGTTCATTTCATTCTCATTTATCTCATATCAATACTTCATTTCCTTCTCATTTATTGTATTATGAAATTATGACTCTTAGTGAGGAATTTTTACACAATAAGTATGATAATACTTCAGTGCTTCTTTACATGTTTTTTTTTTTTTTTTTTTTAAAAGACTTATAGCCTATATATAGGGCATGTGCAGGATCATCATGGACAAAATAGGCCCTTAAGTGGCAATAAAATTTAGAAAAATCAGAGTTAGGCAACTTGACGTAAAAATTTGAATAAGTTGACTGTATTATTTAAAAAATATGTAAGAATAGAATTTGTTGCCAATTTAATGTAGTTTCTAAACTACTAGGTTTATTTTTATTTAAAAAAAATCTATTTGGTGAAAATTTGGAATTTCAATGTAGTAGTACTTGAATTTCAGGGAAAAAATAAGAAGTAGGTGTCTGTCTAACCACCCTTACCACAATAAAATGATAATATTTTTTTATAAGATTTTAGATATAAGTAGAAGACTCATGTCCCAATGTGATGCATATTTTTTTGTAATTTTTTTCCAAGTGAATAATTAATTATGATTTTTCTATTACAACTTTTAAAAAATATAAAAATCATACGTCTGACCACCTTAACTTGGTCAAAACTTCATGAAATTCATTTTTTTTTTTTTTAATCCTATAGTATGTGAAGCATAGAATGTGACACATGTTTCAAATTAAAAAAATGTGATACCCTTTGAAAGTTATAGATGTTTTTCAATCATCCTATCAATGAGGACTTTAGTTGTAATTCAAATAGAAAATGAATAATAATTATTTATTAAATTCAAAGTAAAGCATAATTTATACTGGTGGAAAGCTAAGAATCTCCTTTAAAAACCCTTTTCGTTTCATCAATTTTGGGTAAAAAAAAAGTCGTTAGCCACATGGCCCATCATATCACTTACATATCACCACTTTTTGGCCCATCATGATCCTACACATACCCTATATTATTTATATTGTAAATAAATACATATGTATTACATTCAAAATTTGATCAAACCCTAATCAAAATATTGTTACCACTTACTGTTCTATGCAAAATAGAAAATTACAAAATGCATTCATATGCCTGATCGATTTCTCCTAATTTTCTTATTGGCCCACCCATACTGTTGGCTTCATAAAGCAACCATTAGTAAACAAAATTTCTTGGACACCTTAAATTTTTTGGAGTACCATTTGATGCCATAGCCCAGATTGTTACACCATACTCACCAAAAACAGCTGTGAACAATATTGATGCAAATACACCTACTAAAAAATGACCTTAATGAAGACCCAAAAAAGTAATATAGAGCACTACCACTAATTATACCACTTTGCTTCTGATGACCCAAAATTCCCCTGCAAAGCACTGCTACTAAAGATAAAAAACATCTGAAAACCCAAAAATGCACTACTGACCACTACCATTGAAGTTAACACTATTCTTCCATTTGTACCATCTCCACATAATTTCCCCCTACATTTCATTTCTATCCTCCATATTATGTGAATTAGCAATGATGTCAATGTCTGGTACAAACCCACGAGGTGGAGGGATTAACAACACTGTAAGCTGAGGTGGTGGTGGGTTATTCTCTTGATTTCCAATTATGAGTATTTGGATGATGATATCTTATTGATTAGTGAGTTTAAAATTAATTTTAATGACAGTGCATTATGATTGTTTCTTTCATCTTATTTTCTTTATATTTCTTTTTTAAACATGGCATATGCCTTTATTTCCTTATTTTCTAAACCTAGCATCCATAAGTATATCATAGACATATCATTATTTATTTTTTGATATTTATTCTTTTGTAATCCATGGGGATTATACATATACTAAATTTACTTTTCATGTGATGATGTCAACTCCAAAACATATGCACACCTCACATATGGATAGTTTTCAAGATGCTCACATAGGGGGCATATAGTAGCTAAAGGCTGTGATGTTATATTGCAACAATCTAGTGTACACCCATAGATTACACATATAACATTAGAAAAAAATATAAAACACATTTTTACTACCTTACCTCTTTTCATACCATGCTATTATAAATGAGGAAGTAGATAAATAAATCGAGAAATTTTTAAGGGGATAATTAAGCTATAAAATTTTAAATCATAAATAAAATAGACTAGAGATTTTGAGAGATGTGAAAAGTTATATGATCATATATCTTCATTAAGAGATCACAAAGATAATATATTGAATTAATTGAGGAAAAAGAGATAATATAAATATATTTATAGTTGCTAAATCCAATGAGGATGATGATAAGTCATAAAAAATAGGGATCACTTATCAAAGTTTTCAAATATAAGAGGATAAGGAAAAATAGAATCCCATGAAAAAAGGAGAACATGTTACTCTTTATCCTATTCTACCTAAGTGAACTTAATTAACATGTGAAATATCATACTTAGGATAAACATACTCGAAGTAACAAAAATATTATACTAACATGCTTCCTTAAGTGAAATTAAGGTAAGAAGAAATCGGTCCTAGTAATAAGGCCACGTTAGGTACCCATGTACAATTTCTAATGACCCCAATGAAGAGATTGTACCCCTCAAAAGTAGATAAAATAAAATCTATAACATAAAAAATTGTCATAATTGAGGTTTGTGAAGGAGAAATTGTACCCTCCTCAAAGGTGAGCCCACAAAGAAGAGAGACAAGAGAAATGTAGAATGTCACATGGAAAATGTTGTAAGAGTTCCATATACAATAGATGATGCATATTCATTTCAAAAGAAATAAATATTTAACTCTCAAATTGTTGGATTCATACTCAAGTGGAATGTAGAAATGAATTAAGATGAATGGATCTATAAGTTTCTCATATATTTCTTGATATCAATGCTGAATTATGACTGTTCTATACAATATTTAAGAAAATAACCAATCAAATGTGAGGCCTAGACAATTGTGAATTAGGATGCACATAAAGTGAGTAGCATGATATTACAACTAGAGTACAAGAGAATTAAGAATTTGAGATGAACCAACTTGATGGAAGATATCATTAAAGAGAAGACAAATATCCTCAATATTGTTGTCAAGATCTAAAAGTTGGGTTTCCACAAATAGATATCAAATGTATCATAAGTATACCTCATAATAAAATGGATCCTATAGACATGAAGAACCATGTTGCAAATAATCTCTAGAAGATATTGAATAAGTGACTCTAAACTTTGATGGAGTAATAGGTGAAAAAGGTGATGGAATGTATTAAAAATAAGAAAGCCACATATACTCAACCTTAGATGGGGTATTAGGAGGAGGAATGATATCAATATCATCCATGTGTAAAAGGTTCACTAAGTATCACTTTTAGATGAAGTATTAAGGTCTCCATATAATTTCTATATGAAGGTCTGAGTAGTGAAAGAGCACTTAGTGTACTCAATAATATTCATAATATCCTCAAAACTAGTGTGACATATTAGTCTATAGACCATATAATTATTGTTAAACCATGCAAATTTCTATTCATAGTCACTTTTCTCAAGAATGAGTCCAAGAATATAGGGTAATGGATCCTAAAAAATGGAGTGCTCTTTATCTCTTGTGTGCATGAAATATACTCAATACAAATGGAAATTGTAGAAAGACCAAAAAAATACTCATGATTAGGATAAGATGATTAAAAAGCATAGAATTCAACCAATTTATATTATGCCAAACCTCTCATTGTGGAAATGTTCCCACAATGGTTTATTTGTTGTATTGTGATGTGTGCTCACATATAGATTTCAACATCATAATGGTACTCAAGTGATAAAAGTGTGAGATGTTAAAATGGATAAGTGTTTGGTTATATAGATTTTGGATAAAATTTGATGAAGGGTAGAGATTGAAAGATAAAGATCAAGAGATGAGATGGATTTGATTCTCTCAACTTATAAGATCATGACAAGTGTCACCATGAGAAGAGTTGAGAGGGAGATGGTCCTTTGGATTGTAAGAGGAGATATTGACATAAAGGAAAAGTTTTTCCTCGCACTCCAAAGGGGAGAGAGTGATACGAATCAAGGAGTTTTTAATTCTCTTTGGGTACAATTGGAAGCAAGACCCATGTGCCCAAGGACATGGGTTATTTTCCTAAAGGTGAAAGTTAAATGTTGGAGAGGACAAAGTGGTGAGGGGTTGATTTGACCCCACTTAATCCAGGATTAAGTGTTTTCACATTATTAGGGAGTGGAGTAGGTGAGGATTAGGGTTTAATGGGAAAAATTGGAGGATGTGAGATGTGAGAAGGGAATTAAATAAAAAAAATCTTTATTTAATTTGTTTGGATGAATGGGATGGGAGGTAAGGTTGGGTAAATAAATTAAATGAATTATTTACCTTAGAATTATGAATTATGAATAATAGGATAAATGGGCTAGGATAATAGGATAAATAGGTAATATTAATTAAATAAATAGAACAATATTCAATTAATATAGTGGATCAAAAATAGATGAATTAGGGATAAGTTGATAAAATATAATTGTCAATTTTAGGTGTCTACATTTTTCCTCTCCTTGAGATGATGTTACGATGTAGCATCATTTCAAATAAGATTAAAATATAACACTTAGAATAAAATATTTAGGTTTGAGAAGATGTCTCATTGATTCAAAGGAGTGACTAGGAAGAAAGATAATGAGATTAAAAATGAGGATTAGGGTTGAGGATTCCTCCTCAAGAGGATATACCTAGGTTTAGGAGAAAACATGCGTGCTCTTGAAATGGATGAGAGGATGCATTATAAATGAGGAATATGATACAAGATGAGGGATAGATAGAAGAATGGGAGGAGGAAGAGATAATGGAAGGAGGGTATAACAAGAAAATAAGGATTCACAAAAAGATTCAAAGACAAACATGGTGTTATCCCAATCAAGCTAAAAAATAATATTGATTTATAATGGATGGAGTGTTTTGTTATGTGCAAATGATATATCCCAAAAACATGTATTTGGAAGGATATTATAGATACCTTAAATTATCCTGGCCTGTGAACAACACTTTTTGACTAACTCTCACCCTTCTCCTCCTAAATGATTAAATAATACATTATTATTTAATTATTATCTCATTTCTCATATTCTTCTATTAATTAAGTAATTTAATATTATTTAATTAATTCATCCTCAATCATCATTTCTGACTAATTAAATAAATCATGTTTATTTAATAAGTCCTAATTTTACCTTAATCTTCCTGATTAATTAAATAAACACAATATTTAATTATGTCACTAGTATACCTTATTCATCTAAATTAATTAAATAGTTATCTTTAATTGTTTAATTAAGACACTTTCCCTTCTCTAAATTTGAATAATTAAATCAATTATTCAAAATCACTCAACTTGGCCAACAAATAAATATATCTTTATTTATTGCTGAGAGTTTCTAGCTTAGATTGTGTTGTACTTTTTTGCATCAACGTTTCAAATCACACTCCATGATCCACCATTTTACTCCTTATGCTCTCTTACATCCTGATGATGGATCATAGAGTGTGATCTGAAACGTTGATGCAAAAAAATACAACACAATCTAAGCCAGAAACTCTCAACAATAAATTACATGGATTGTAGAAATTTGTTATCACTAATATCTTTATTTGTAAAAGTCAAAGAAAAATTGCATGTTCATCTCCAACATTAATTAATTAATACATCCTCACATGTCTTGATTGAATAAATCATGACCACTAATTTCTCAATCTATTTCCTAACTCAACCTAATTTCTTGAATCCCATGAATCATTCAATCTAATCCCACTTATTATCCAATTAAAATCTTTAATTGGATCAATAAGAGGAGTTAACTGATCAATCTATTTCCTCTCAGCATTTCTCAATTGTTGGTCATTATCTTTCATTATTGAATCTCGATCGTTCATCTGAAACCTGGAAATCTATAAAACAACATTCTTCCTTCTCAAAAATGATCGGAGAATATAGATAATTTGTGGAGAGGTTATGTAAAAATAGCCTTGAAGCACATTTAGCACATTTATATATTTGATCACCATTAACACACCTTTTGAAGCTTTTGCAACAAAAATGGAGGCTTCGTATTGATCCAATGCAATCCAACATCAATACATGAATTACACTTCAACATGGGATGGTAACATTGTAATACTTGAATTCAGTTTATGTTCTCTTTATGATTACATTTCTTGATTGATTTTATTGTTTTATAACTTCATTTCATGAGTATGGTTGGAATTTGATCTTGCTTTGATCTCCTTCATTTTATTCCATTTCCATTTCCTTATGCTTATTTCCCCCGTTACATTAATTACCATGCTATCTTGCCGTCACCAGGGCATATCAGGGCAAACTCCTAAGAAGGAATTTTTGATTTTTCTTTGACATAACACTATAAAAGCGCATTGTATCAAAGAGGGGAAAAATGTAGATACCTTAAATTGTCCTGACTTGCGAACAACACTTTTTGACTAATTCTCACCCTTCTCCTCGTAAATGATTAAAGAATACATTATTATTTAATTATTATCATTTCTCATATTCTGCTATTGATTAAGTAATTTAACATTATTTAATTAATTCATCCTCAATCACTATTTCTGACTAATTAAATAAATCTTGTTTATTTAATAAGGTCCTAATTTTATCTTATTCTTCTTGATTAATTAAATACATATAAAATATTTAATTATGTCACTAATATAACTTATTCATCTAAATTAATTAAAGAGTTATCTTTAATTATTTAATTAAGCCACTTTCCCTTCTCTAAATTTGAATAATTAAATCAATTATTTAAAATCACTCAACATGGTCAATAATAAATATATATCTTTATTTGTAAAAGTCAAAGGCAACTTGCATGTTGATCTCCAACATTAATTAATTATTAATTAATTAATACATACTCACATGTCTTGATTGAATAAATCATGCTCACTAATTTCTGGATCTATTTCCTAACTCAACCCGATTTCTTCAATCCCACTAAACACTCAACCTGATTTCTTCAATCCCATGAATCATTCAATCTACTCCCACTGATTATTCAATTAAAATTCTTAATTGGATCAATCAAAGGAGTTAACTGATCAATCTATTTCCTCTCAATGGTTCTCAACCGTTGGTTGTGATCTTTCATTACTGAATCTCGGTCGTTCATTTGAAACCTATAAATCTATAAAACAACCTTCTTCCTTCTCAAAAATGATCGGAGAATCTAGAGAATTTGTGTGGAGAGGTCATGCTGAATTGGCTATCGAATTCTTAAGAGAAAACACTTACATCTTTGATCACCATTAACATACCTTTTGAATCTTTTGCACAACAATAGAGTCTTTGTATTGATCCAAGCAATCTAACACCAAGCAAGCAATTACACTTCAACATGGGATGGTAATATTGTAATTCATGAATTCAATTTATGTTCTCTTTATGATTGCATTTCTTGATTGATTTCATTATTTTATAATTTCATTTCATGAGTAGGTTGGGATTTGTCTGTGCTTTGATCTCTTTGATTTGATTTCTTTGCTATTTCCTTATGCTTATTTCTCCCCTTATAGATACATCCCAATAATGATGAGTGAATTTAAATCAAGGCTTGTAGCAAGGTTGGGAACAAGACCAAGTGTGTGATTGAATAATTTTGCATGAGATTACAAGGACTAGTATTTTCTTGCAATTTGGAATTTCAAAGAGCATTGGGATTGATGGAATGGATGCATATGATGGATGAAAATATAATTAGACTAAGTTAACAAATATATATTAACCTAGAGGAACCTAATGGATAAGGAAATGATACGATGGGTAGAAATATTATTATACTAACAAATCTATATTATCCTAAAATGAATCAAATGAAATAAGGAACTGATATGATGGATGTAGATATGATTATGATGATTGGTAGTGATATATGGGAGGATACAAGAAGAAATATGGATATGGATGCATGTGAATATGAGGTCAATGATTAAGTGGAGTAAGGAAAATAGATAGGAAAGGTAGATGGGAGATAGGGATGTAGGATGAATGGATTAAAAATATGTAGGGTAAATGGATAGGGGATTTGGAGTGCCAAATTAAAACTACCATGTAGTGATCACTTACTTTGATATAGCATGTGATATTATTCACCATGGTATGAGGAACCAAGGTGACTTCATATTGCATGCATGGGACTTGTAGACATGCAAAATTGACATCATGCATTCCTCATAATTAACTAAATCATATTCGCCTATCAATTAAATAAATCAAGTTTATTTAATTAATCTCCTAAAGTTCCCCCATTTAATTAAATAAATCCAAATGTTTAATTAAATCTCTAAATATTCTTTATCTTCTCATTCAATTTAAATAAATCCAAAAATTTAAGTTGAATGTCATAATCACCTAACATCAGCTTAATTAATCAAATCCCTAATTAATGTTGACTCTAATCCATGCCCCATCCTCTAGCTTTCCCACTTGCACAATAAATCATTTATTTTGATTTATTAAAACTCTATTTTCCTCACAAAGCATGTTCCCAAGGAATATTCCCTCATTATCTCCATTTGTTTGACTTTTTTGTCCAAACAAATTGCCCCCTCCCCCGCCCCCCCCCCCAAAAACTCTCAACCATATGCATTTAATGCTATTTTTCAAATTTCAAATTTCAACTAATGGAATTTATGGGCACATTCATCAAAATCTGCACATCCTTGGCCCATTCACATGATGAAAAGTGGATTCTTCCTATTGGTTGAGGATTAGTCTCACATTCCTCCACTTTGCCTCTTCTTCTCTCAATATCATCTATAAATTCAATGCTTTTCTTCTCATTTTTCATCTACAATTTGAGCATTATTACTATAGGCATTTGAGTTCATCTTGTATCTCTTTGTCTATCATCATCTTAAGGTTTAGAAAGGATTGGAAAAGGGCTCTTTTACATGTCAAGGGTGCACCAATCCAATATGGAATAGGTATGCACCATACTTTTTTATGCTTTCAATCAATTTATTGGATCTTTTGATTGTTTTGTTTGCATAGTGAAGTATGTTGGATTATTTCATAGTAGTGGTTGATTTGCTTGGTTTTTAAACTAACTGTACTAATGTGGGTTTAAGTTTAAGCTTTTTCAGATTTTTATGCTCACAAAATGGTGCTAGAAGGAGGGCTAATTAATGCATTTCATTTCTATTATGCTTGTATGATTTACAAGTTTACTTTTCATATGGGGCTCAGAGAATTTGTACTTTCAGAATTCTTAGTTCTTCAAGGTTTCTGATAAATCTTCTTGTTTGTATTATGTAAATATCATAGGTTATCTATAGGTGCACATTATCTATAAAGTTTTTTATCCATATTTCCTTCAATACATGGATAAGAATATAGATTCAAATTACTTTGATTGCATTTAAATTTTGGTTTTCCATTTCTTTCAAGCAAGCTGAAGAATATATGATTTCCTTTTTTACTAGATATTTGTGATTAGTATCTTTTCATAATGCCTTGAAATTCTTTAAGTTCTTTCATTATTTAAAACTTACTCTATGTTTAAATAATTTCGTAGGGAAATGCCATATAATCTATTCAGTGGTTAGTTTGGTAATGCATCTTCCATGCTACACTGTACATGATGCGCCTCCCTAGTAATGTGATCATATATTTCTACAAAAAGAATGATGAGCCCTGTAGAATTCTTCAACTAGGTTGATAAGGTCTGGTTGCTACCTATACTACATTTATGCATGCTTGGGAAATGAGTCTGTATCCTCTTTTATAAGTTTCAATGTATATTTTGACTGTTATGTTCATGTCTTCTAGTTTCTTCCTTCAACCATTGTGAGTGTCTTGGAATGTGATCAACTTGAAGTGAATCTTATCGTGTGAAAGTAGCTAAAAATTCTTCTTCGCTCAGAAATAAAATAAAGACCAAATACGGATGTTCCATCTACGCTTATAATTTATTGGTCCCTTGACTTAAAAATGTTTTGTCATTAGTCAATGGGAAAGGCCCTAAAGACATGATTCTTTAATTATGACATTTGATTCAAACTAATTGGCTAGTAATAATCCCTTTATGTGTGAATTAGGTGCACTGATAGATCGATCAGAGGTAGTTGAATTTGATTTAACGTAACCAATTATGCTTGTTTAAATTTCTCCAAGTATTTATTAACAAGGTGAGTTGGTGCATATCCGGTGTTAATGTTAGTCCACAAGCTGGTTCGAGGATGTGTTTTAGTTAGGGAATATTTCAAACTATTTGTGTGTCATCTGTACACTCCCACATTTACTAAAAATTAACATGTCTACTTTGTGAGTCTCATGTATAACCTCAAACATAAATCCATTGTTCATCATTTTCTGGGATGCCTTTATCTACATGCTCGAAGATAAGAGAATATCCAACATGAATCAACATTAGTAATAATCATCCATATGCATGCCATAGATATGCGCTACTTTCCACATTATGTTCTTGCGTTGTCTCCATAAATACCCAACTATAATCCATATGTGTGCCACAGATATGCAATTATGTTTCCACATTTTGCGCTATCTCCATATTGCATTTAAATACATATCGCTATCATATCAATGATAAATGCTTGCAGTGTTATCTTCATAACTATGAAAATGGTCTTTCATTTAAATGAATAAATGGTATTAGACACTATTACAAGTTTTCTTTGTTGATGCCTCTTCATGCTTTATGCATTATCATTATTCATTGTTGGATTTGTGACAACCACCATCATCCTGGAAATTCATTAGCTGAAAAGTAAAAGCCAAGACATGACAATCTTTGCAAACTTACCCAGGAAATCATTGGATTGACACACAAATGATGGTTGATTAGATCTCCAATTGATTAGTGGATTACATCTGTCTTTTATGTTTTCCTTGAAATCCGTAAACATGTGGCACGATAGAGCAGTATGTAGAAGTATTGTTTTATTCATTAGTAATTCTAGATTGCATGGTAGGCTGGTACACCTTATTGAATGCTCACATTTTGGCGCGCAACATCTTACTTGAAGCAGTCTATTATTTTTGTTTTTACATTTAATTGTTGTATTCTGATGCATTAAAAAGGGGAAGATATTTAAAGCTTGGCGCACATTATCAGATCTACAAGCTCTGTTCTTCAAAATGTAATTGTTTACTTTCTAACTCACGCCTTTTCTTCTCGAGTTTGTTGCTGCATTCTTCATCAAAAAATATTTTAAGAGGATTTAAGATGTTCCACCATGCAAATTAAATGCAATTGGTTTGAATTTTTAAGATCATTTGAATTATGTTAAGGAAAAGGTACAACTGTGGTTTAGTCCCATTCTCGCACTATTAGATCATACAAGTTATGATTGTCATTGAATGGTGAAATATAATAATGGTAAGTATGCAGATTTTGGGCATTGCTTTGATCGAGTTAAGAATACAGAGTCATTTTAAGCCGTGCATTGGGGTAGTCACAAGTCGCTTCCACTACTTTACTGTTTCTATATGGATCTTTGCATCTTGTGAATTGTGTTGTTGAATTTTATTTTTAGCTCAAGCCTTGAATTATTACGGATGTGAAAAGTATTGTTTGTTATTTTCATCATCTCACCTCTTCTCCAAAATCTTGTAAGGTGCATGATAAGTTGTCCCTAAATTTTTAGTGGGAATTGACCAATATCTTCTTTACAAGCGAATTTTGAATTTTGAGTCTGATTGATCTCTTCATTGCAATAGGTCGTACTTGCATCTTAAAATATGATTATACAATGTTGTAACCATCATTTGTTTTATCATAGAGACTTTGCATGACAGTTTGCATATAGAATCAATTGTGGTATTTTTCACATGGGGATCAAACCTAAGCAAAGCTTTATTGTAGACTAAAATTAAATGTTACCTGTCAAATCAAAAGGATAGTTGTAGATCTTTTTTTTTTTTTGGTTATCATTGATTCCTTGAAATATCATAAATCTCATTTCTAATATTTTTTTTTGTAATGGAATAGGGAAGGTTGGTGTTGGAGTAGAACATTGGATTTTGAACAAAAGAAACTGGAGTGGAATTGAAGAAGATTAATCCTTGAACATCGAAATAAAGATTTGAAAAAGAATTTCTAAATGCTTAGTGTTATAATTCGAGGCTCCAATTCTTGCTTTCATTTTATGTTTTAAACCAACCCACCTTTCAATTTGGGCTTAAAATCAATCACTGATTAGATCTCTTCAAAGTTGTATTAAAATTGAACCTTAAAAACTTACTAAATTTCAATTTGGGTTGTAAAAATTTGACAAACAACTCTCACATTTCAATTTTGGGGCTTTAAAAAGAACTCAATTTTTCCTTTGGAAATTAAAATGAACATGTGCTTTTGTGTCTTGTAACATTTTTTGCAAAGTAATTTCATTTAAAAAGGTGTATGCACTTCTCTCGGGCTTCACGACGATCTTGAGAATCAAAAATATTTTTCAAGACATTAAGTTGCATAAAAGATTGCCTCCACATTTCAATTTGGGTACCTAAAATTTGAACAAATCTTGCGAGTGTGTGCGTACATTCTCTCTCTTTGGTTCGCAACAAAGATTGATCAAGTTACAAATATGTTTTCTTTCTTTTTTTAAATCTTAGAGGGTCTACTTGGTGGGAAAAAGTAATCACCCCAGAGAATGATCCAACCGGGAACACGCTAAAGCCAAGCGACTTCCAATCGGTATAGAAGTGTGGATTCTCAAGGAAAGTTTGAGAATCATGAGGATTATTCTATCGAGAAGGGAAACAATGGTATCTCGCCACATGGATGGTCCCCCTCAAACGAAATGCCCATATTAAAACCCTTGTTTAGCAAAGGCCAAAATCCTAATCTATTTGTTGGTGCAAAATGTCATGTCCTTTGAAGCCACCCCACATATACATGCGATTCTATTGTAGAGATGAAAAGTATGCCATGGAAGATTCATGGGTACTGATGCTTGGCTGACCAAATAAGTGAATTCACTGTAAGGGGGAGCCTGTGTGGTCAAGCATCTAATCATCCACATTGAATATGCACAACTGGATTTATCCAAGTGGGATCCCAACAAATATTGTCTCTTCATCCTATAATTGTACATGTTCTTGGAATTGAAAACACATTGCTTTGATCAAAAACATTTGAAAACAAACATTCACAAGATCTTCAAAATTTCAAACCCTTTAGGGAAGCAAATACCTTTGACGAATTCAAGTGCTCTAGCTCGCCCTATGCATTTCATCCTTAGAGGCATCTAAGTACTTGGGTTTTATCATCATTTGTTTTCACTAAAGTCAACCTAGGAAACTATTCTCTTGAAACCTTGATTTTCACATAATGGATCTTGTGGAATGAAAAGGAATTGAGACATACATTTAGTTTGAAACTTTTAATCAAGAAATTGTTTGTGGTAAAAAGAACTCATTAAGCAAAGTAAAGAACAATTGAACCCCATACATGTGTTCTTTCAAATGATTTCCCGCAAAATCAAAATTTAGAAACCAAAGTCCAAAAGTCTTAGTCCAAAAGCTTGTGAGGAGCACCTTGAAAGAATTCTTGAAGTTAGAGAAAGATTGGTTTACAACTTCTACAAGAAAGATTTAAGAAATAAACCTAACTTGTATGAGTTTTATTATCAACAAAATCCAACTCTTTTTCAAAGGTTTTTTTTTCTCACATAGGAAGTATCAAGCTTGTTCTTCAAAATCGAGGTCTTGTAAGAGGGAGTTTTATCTAGGTCAAGTCTAGGATCAAAATTAATCACTCTCATTCATCCCTAAACCATCAAAATCAAAGATCATATCACCAAAAAACTCTTGGAAACTTTAAAAACATCATTTATGCTAAACTTCTAAGCAAAATAAAAATCATCTTGTTTGACTTAACACACTTAGTCAAATTATCCTTGTGAACAAATTTACCTCTTGATAAAATCCAACATCTTGGGGTCTAGGAGTTCAATATCCAAAATCACTTTATTTGACTTAACACACTTAGTCAAATTATCCTCTTCTGTACGAGTTCAATCTAAGATAACACAACTTCCTAGAGTTTACAAGTTCATTATCCAAAATCACTTTGTTTGACTTAACACACTTAGTCAAATTATCCAAATCAATCAAAATACCAATCAAATCAAGTCCTAAATTTTAGCATCTCCCTCAAGGTTCCTCAAGAGTTTCATCATCTATATCATCCATCTTTCATTTTTCCCATCCCCATGATCACTTTTATCCTTAATTCATCCTAATTCTTCTCTTTTTGTGCCTAAAGATTAGATCAATCGATCTCTATTTTATGGTTAAAACTCGATCTCAACACAAGAAGAATATGGAGCAAAACAAAGAAAATTCCACTTCAAGTGATCTAAGTCAAACTGAGACAGAGTTCAATCCCACGATATCCATTGACCTCCCAATCTATCATCCTCCAATACATCAAAATAATCAAGAGGAGGGTCAAGTAGAGGACATCACTGACAATAAGATGACACAGGAGGACATACTATTGATGGTGCAAAATCCTGAAAATCATCGAATTGTCAATGCTATGATGAGGTTATATCCATCCCATTACATGCTTGAGTTAGCAAAAGAAGGGGCTAAACTCCCTTCTGAATTTGACATTAGCACTATTGTGGAAAGACCTCTGGGGATCATGCCCCCAACCTCATCCACACTTCCACTTCAAAGTGTCACTCAAGACATCTTGCCAATCATATCATCTATCACTTAAACCTTGTTGATTGTTAACAAGGGAAGTGCCATGCTGTGTGAACTCCAAAAACATCACCTTGTGAACAACATAGGGTTGAATGTGAACACCACACTACATCAATCTATTCTGGTAAATACATTACACCCTTACGTTCCTCTTACATTCCATGATTTTTCCAATCCAACCTCTTATTGTGCAACACCAATTTATACTCTAGACACACAAACCTCTCTCCCTACCTCACAAGGAGAAGGTGATTTGTTTGGAGCGGGGGGAATCTTTGATCCCTCATCATCACTTCAAGGGATTGCAACACCCATTTTTTTGTCATTTCCACTCCTACTAGTTACATCCACATCACCCCTTGGGTTGGGTCTTCCTCCTCTACTCGCCATCAATCAATCAAACTAAAGCCTCATAACAAATCCTCCTATTTTTCCATCGATATCGCAACAATAGATGGAAACCATCGAAGCAACATCAATGATCAACACATCCACCATTCCCCAAGTCTCTCAAAGCATGGTTTCCCAAGGACCAAGCATCTCAATCACACCATCCACAACTCAAACTCTGATCATCAACATGACCGTTCCGCTCATCACAATGGTCCACACCCTTCCCAATCTACCACCACCACCACCAAAACAAAACATGACAAATTCATTCACCATAACATTGCAAGATGCTCGACAAGCTGCCCAATAAAAGGCGCTCCAAAACCAATAGGCTACACAACTAGCTACTCAACAAGCACAATAGGCACAACAGGTTGCACAAGCCCAAGCCTTACTACAACAACAACAAGCTACCCAAGTTGCACAAGCAATTCAAGTTGCTCAAATTGCACAAGCAATCCAACAAGCACATGCTCAAACCCGAGCCCAATATCAAGCCTAGCAAGCGCAAGTGCAAGCACAATACGAAGAAAAATTGCAAGCAACCCAGCAAGCAGCATATCAACAAGCCTTGCAAAATTAACAAATACAACATGAGATAGCTCAACAACAATCCCAACAACAAGCATTATTGGCACAACAACAACACGACCAATAACAAGCGATGTTGGAACAACAACAGCAAGCCCAACAACAAGCGTTGTTGGCACAACAACAAGCGTTGTTGGCACAACAACAACACGACCAACAACAAGTGTTGTTGGCATAGTAGCAACATGACCAACAACAAGCGTTGTTGGCTCAACAACAAACACAAGAACTACTTGATCAACAAAGCTTGCAACAAACTCCCACCAACATCCCACCCATTAATCCAACACCTCAAAATGTGTTCACCCCACCTCTTGATCCACAAGATGATGTGACAACACAAATCAAACTGCTCTTGTAGCAAGTGCTTGATCTTCAATAAGGAAAAATACAAGGACACCCAACAATTTGTGTCCCTATCTGTTCGAGAGGATCTTAGCAATGGTACCATTCTTGAAGGGATTCGAAATCCACAAATTTGACAAATATCGTGGGATAGGGAACCCTGAAGATCACATTAGGGAGTTCTAGGTACATTGTATGGAAGTTGCATACAACAACGCATATTTGATGCAGTTGTTCCCTCGAAGCCTGGCAGGTGCCTCTATGGAATGGTTCTCTTGTCCACCTACTGGAATCAGAACATTCCAAGAAATCAAATATGTCTTCCTCCAGAATTATGCATTCAAAATTACCGTGGATGTTAGTCTAGAGGAACTATCGACACTCAAACAAGGAAAGGGGGAATCATTCACCTCCTTCTTGCAACGATGGTGATCCAAGGCCAATCAAAGAAAATGGGCCATGCTAGAGGAAATAAAGTATGCACTATCATTGATAGTTTGGACAAGACCTTGGCCTTTTATCTAAAGATGCAATGCATCACCACCTACGACCAATTGATCCCCAAAGCGGTCAACATTGAAAGGGACCTTATAACATAAGGGGTCACACCTACCTATCTTGAACATTAGGACAGTCACCCATCCACCAACTACAATGATAAACCTCACACATGGGCAAAGAACAGGAATGCCACCAATGATGGAGTGGTCGATGCCAAGGTCATCATCAGTGCTCTGAAGCAAAATAATCAAATGCATCATCATCAACCACAAAATAATAATCACAATAACATGCAAGAAAATGTGATAAACCATCAACCACCCCACAATTAGATCAATAATCTCAATAATCAAGGAGAACCACCTCTACGAAACAAGTATCCCCCAAGCAAAAATTCACAGCCCTTGGGGAGTCAATTGAGTCCATCATGAAAAATTTGGTTAATGAGAACCTTATTAAGGTCCCCACTCATGATAATTACCAAGAACCCTAGGTGAAGCCACCCTAGTACAAATAAAATCTCCTTTGTGATTATCATAAGCTCAAGGGGCATACGACTGCCAACTGCATGAAATTGAAAAAAATCATCCAAGATCTCATTGAGAATAAAGTAATAAATGTTGAGCAACCAATTGGTAATCAAGATCTAAAAATATACACGAGTTTGATGCCCAACCACAATCAAGGAAATGATAAAGGTAGGAAGAAGTCTAGAAAAGTGAACCACGTATACGAAGGTCCTGTCGCATGCCTTGACGAATTGGTCACTATTGTTAGCATTAAGGGAACCAATGCTGATTGTGGAATCACCACACGCAGCGACAAGGTTACCATTGTTGGGGCATCATAGCCATCTAAGACCCCCACTGCAAACTAGAAATCCATCCATAATGGTTACAAAATCCTTGAACAGTTAAAAAGAACCCCTACTCAGATCTCCATCATGGAGTTACTGAAGATTTCAGCCGCCCACAGGGAAATACTTGACAAAGCATTGGCTTCATCCATTGTCTCTACTAGCCTTGATATGGAGCAGTTCCAAGCTATGGTTGGAAACATCATCACTCAAAATCTCCTCACCTTTTTTGATCAAGACTTCCCTGCCCATCCATCTCACAACCGTGCATTACACCTTGAAGTCCTGGTTCACAAGGAAAAAGGTCAAAAGGGTCTTGGTGGATGGAGGTGCAGGCCTCAACATTTGTTCACTAAAGCTCATAAATAATTTGTGAATCTCTGAAGATTCCATTGAGAAAGACAAAGGCATTACAATCAGAGCGTATGATAACTAGGAAGGAGTGTCTCAAGGCACTATCAAACTCCCAATCCAAGTAGGGCCAACTACTATGGAAACCACATATCAGGTCCTCAACTTTGATTTTCCCTACAATATCCTCCTAGGATGCCCATGGACCCATGGGATGAAGGCGGTTGCCTCAACATTCCACCAATGTGTCAAATTTTCATACCAAAATGAAGAGGTCACAATTCATGGTGATCCTGAACCCTTCGCCTATTGCAAAAATCTAGAAGCCAGGTTCTATAAAGTTCCCCAAGTCCCGAAGAATGATGAGGGCCCCTCAACTTCATATATTGACCCATCCAACATCGCCTCCACTTCTAGGAAAAATACACCTTCCATCCATGACATATCTGACATCAAGCTCATGATCCAAGACAATGGGTCTAGGGAATACAAAATGAAGAAGAATTTTTTTGTCGTAGGAGAGTTAAATCAATCTCCTAGGTCACATGGGAAACCCCAACTGTTTGAAACACCTTCTCACACTTTCAAAGCGAACCCTTCTAGATTCTGATGTTGGGGGATCTAAGTCGGGAAGCCGTAGATGAAAGAGACATTTTAAGCTCACTATACCAAGATGAAAGGCCCATGCCTAATCTTCCCATGGACGAACGAAGCAAGGGGCTACAAATGATGCTTGGTATGGGCTACAATAGAAATGAAAGCCTTGGAAGGAACAAAAATGATCGACTGGAACCCATCATTGTTGAGAGATGAATGAATGATCTTGGCCTTGGGTGTACCCCTCTGAGTATAACCATACGTGGCCAAGGTCCCCCATATAACATAGTCATAACTCCCCCTCAGTTATCGGTAGCTGCCCTATAGTTACCCATGTCTACAAGTCCCCTTAGATAGCTTCACCTTTGGTGTAACTGATGTCTATAGTAGTAGCGATGATGATGATACCATAACCAGCCTACCCATTCTTTTTGAAGACTCCTCCCTACTCATGATTAGTACCTTATCCTTTGAGTTAGACCACCAAACTCACAAAATAAACTTGGTTTACCCCCCAACTCATCGATTATGACCAATGAGGGCCACTAATTCTAGACACATTAAAAAATAATGAGGCGCTCTCAGAATTCATGGGACTAAGGGATATGGTACCATGTCGAGATCATAAGGCGAGATTTGACATCACACTGGACACTCATTCCTATTATGGGGAGATGATTGAATCCTTCAGTTGCAAAAGTGAAAAATTGAGAATAATCTCAAGGTCATTGAGTGAAAACCACCCTATGGCACTCTCTAACCATAAAATAGTAAAAACAAAGAACGCATCTAATGGTGAAAACCTCTCTGAGGTGCCCGAGGATGAAGGATTCAATATTCCCCTCACTACACTTCATCAAGAAAAATCAGCTATCCTAGCAAAACAGTGTAACCTCATCAATCTAGGAATAGAAGCAATGCCACACATCACGTTCTATACCGAGTCACTTCTCACAGAAGAAAAAGAGCTCCTAGCAGAATTGCTAAGAGAAATACAAGGGAACTTTGCATGGACTTATGCTGACATTCTGGGTCTTGATCTAGAGGTTGTGGTTCATCACTTAGCTCTCTATCCAGGGGCAAAGCCGATGAGACAAAATTTTAAAAAGATGCATCCCCAAATAGCCTTGCTAGTCAAAATAGAATTGCAGAAACTCTTGGATGCAAGGTTCATACACCCGATCGATAATCCAGAATGGGTGTCCAACCTGGTACCTGTTTCAAAGCCAAATTGGGGCATCCATATCTGCACCGACTTCAAAGACTTAAATAAAGCATGTCCTAAGGATGACTTTCCACTACCCAACATCAACATGATAGTGGATATGACGGTTGTACATGAAATGCTATCACTAATGGATGGGTTTTCTGGATACAATCAAATCATGATAGAAAAGGAGGATCAACACATGACAATGTTCACATGTCCATGGGGGACCTATTGCTGGAACATGATACCTTTCGGGTTAAAGAATGTAGGTGCAACTTATCAAAGAGCCGGGTAAAAGCACAAAGTTGTGTCACACTTTCAGCCAATGTATCAGCACAACTGAATTTAATTATTTCTAACTAAAAATAAATTTTGATCAAACATATGACCTAGTAAGATTCATTCTAGCTAAGTTAGATACTTCCACAATTTATTCAACTAAAATTGTTGGCTAAAAATATATGGAGCACCACTTTGAGTCCAATTTACCAAAAAAAAAAATTATTTGAAAAACTTGAAGTTTTAATAACTCCTCCTCATGTAAATAACATTTTAAAAAAAATATAAAAATACCCTTTTGTAGATCCATAAGTGCAGTTTTTTAGAATATATTTATTTTAATAGTTTAATTATTATTTATATTCATATTTTTATTTATACTAAAATTAGGTTATCAGCAAAAAAATTAGGTTGATTACCATGCCAGGGAAAAATACTAAAACTTATTAAAAAATAAAAAAAAAAATATGATGCACTAGATAAAAGAATCTTTTTCAAGATGGTATAATTTTTTATCCATTTTAGATAAATATTTAATATGAATGTTTACGTCTGATGGAAAAAGTTGTTTTTTATTCATGCACATTTTAATATTTATATACAAATATATATTTATCAAAATTGGAAAAAAAAATATCCATGCACTAAAGTTTCAAGTTATAAATACACACACAAAATTTGAAAGAAAAAAATTTAAATTTACTATAAAAAGTTTGACGTCCCGTGCAACTTCATTTTTCAGCATTTTATCAGCAACTAAATTATAGTGTTAATTAATGAAAAACTAGTTTAAAATATTTTTTTAATTTCTTATAAAAAATACAAACATAAAATATACTAAAAATACATATTTTACTAGTTTACATCATTTAAAAATTCAAAACATATATGCTACTTTTTAGTGATTCAAGTTTAAAAGTTGGATTAGCATTGGTCGTTTCCTTCATAAAGTGTGACATAGCTTTGTGCTTTTAACCAACCATGACACTGATCTTTCATGACATGATTCATAAGATAGTGGAAGACTATGTAGATGACATATTGGCTAAATCCAGAAAAAGATGGGACCACATATCAGTCTTGAGCTCCATTTTTAATAGGTTGGAAAAGTATAAGGTTCGCCTCAATCCAAAGAAATGCGTCTTTGGGGTGCAATTAGGCAAGCTCTTACAATATATAGTTTCAATGAGAGGAATAGAGGTAGATCCTGCCAAAGTCAAGGTGATCCTCGATATGAAAGCACCTAGGACACTAAAGCAGTTGAGAGGTCTACAAGGCAGGCTCCAGTCCATCTAAAGATTCATAGCACAGTTGGCAGATAAATAGATCCCATACTCTCATCTACTCCACAAGGGGGTAGCATATAAATGGGATAAAAAATGCGACCATGCATTTAAGAAAATCAAAGAATACTTACTCACGCCACAAGTGTTGATGCCGCCAATCCTAGGAAAACCACTAATCATGTACATTTCAACAACAACAACAGCTCTTGGTGCTCTATTAGCTCAAAACGATGAAAACGAAAGAGAGAGATAAATATACTATATCAGCAGAACCATGGTGGGACACGAGCTAAACTATACTCCTATTGAAAAATCTTGTTTGGCAGTTGTCTTTGCAGCCCAAAATTTAAGACACTACATGCTGGCTCATCAAATCAAGCTAATTGTGAAGGTAGATCCACTCAAGTACCTGCTTTCTAAAGCCACTCTCATGGGGCAGACAACCAAGTGGGTCATGATACTAAAAGAACATGACATTAAGTATGTGGAGTGCAAGGCCATCAAGGGACAAGTGATTGCAGATTAACTAGCTGAGGCACCAATATATGCAGAAAACCCACTTATTTTAGCTTTCCCTGATGAATCAATTTTTAGCCTAAGTGTTGTAGACCAATGGAAGATGTATTTTGATGGATCTTACATGCAACACGGATCAGGAGTGGGAATTTTCTTCATAACTCCCCAAGGAGATTGCATACCCAAATCTTACAAGCTATCATTCCCATGCACAAATAACATAGCATAGTATGAGGCTCTCGTCATAGGCTTACTGATTGCAGTATAATGGTAGATTATGGCTCTAAAGGTATATGGTTGAGACCTTTCATCATCACAACAAGCTATAAATCAAGGGCATATCAATTATCAACACTAGAAGGTGAACCCTTGCAGGAGCCCATGAACAACTCCCATCTCAAAAAAATTTATGCCTAAAATATTCAAAGGTATAGAACCAAAAAATACAAAAAAATCAGAAAATGTCTTAAAAAAATGGCCACCCTGATGAAAACCTAGTAAACAGGCATCTTGGTGACAACAAAAAAATCAAAAATCAAAAAATCTAAAAAAATCAGAAAAAGGATTGAAAACAGTAAAGAAAAAAATTATCCTCTAGTGAAAACCACTTCGGTGGCGCTTTGGACAAGTACCTTGGTGAAAACCTAGCAAACAGGTGCCAAGCATAAATAAATCACTCTCCATCCACCAGGATCTTCATGACTTACTGCTTGCATTCACTTATCTATTACATCTTACCATTCATCCTCTCATCCATCCATCTGCATCTGTACCATAGCTTGATCTTGTGTTCATATCAGGATCTACCATAGAACTACTTGGCACATTCCTAAGGTCTATTTGTTCTGCCTTTATTGAAGTAGTTTATCACAACACGTTGGGGGCATGTTCCTGTACCTACATCAGATCAAATTTGTGTATATTCTTGTGATCTTCCTTAACATCAAAAATCCGAAAAAATTTCAAAAATCCATCAAAAAATAAAAAAATCATTTTAAAAATCCATTAAAAAATCTAAAAACATTTCAAAAATCCATCAAAAATCCAAAAAAAAAAAAATCCATCAAAAAATCCAAAAACATTTCAAAAATCCAAAAAACATTGAAAAACCAAAAATCCAAAAAACATCCAAATCATATCAAAATCCAAAACATGTCAAAAGTCAGAAAACATCAAAAACATAAAATCCAAACTATGTCGTCTCTGAGCTTAAACATAGGCAAGGCTAATCCTTGATCGGCCCCCTAGATGCAAAATCCAAAAACATTCATAATATCCCAGAAAACCCCAAAACATTTGTAAAATCTCAAAAATCCCAAAAATAGCCTCAAAACATTCAAAAAACACCAAAAACATCCAAATATTTGAAAAAACCCAAAATGGTGCATCTGTCTCATCTCGCTTTCACCCATAATAATCATTGTTCATAATAAATCATTGTCATCCTCATCCTTTGGTAAGTCAGTCAGAAGCAAGTCTAACAGGTTCAAAAGTGAACGCCTAATCATCAAAGTTTGGAGTCTAGGTCAGTAAGCAAGCAAGTTGATCAACTCAGAGTATCAATAGCTTATCATCCAATCAAAATCTCATCATCACCTGATCACAACATGTCTTAGGATGCATCCTTCCTGTGATGGAAATCAACATCAAACATCACCGTAGTTTAGTCTTGGCTAGCGGTACGAAGAACATTAGCTTGTTTGTTTACTTTATCTTGGTCTTTTCTGACTTATCTTATTTTTGCACTCATTCCAAGGACCTCTCGATGATGCCTAATCAAAATAGTTTAGAGAGAAAGGAATGGGGCAATGATCATTATCTTTTTGTCTGTTGTGCTTGTTGGATGTTCTTGTAAAATAACTTTGTCATGCGTGCTTTGTTTTTTTTGTAGGGAGGATGTTTTAGGTGTCTTGTTGACCACATAAGAAGGCTTTCCTTTTTATGTTTTGGTATGAGATGTCTAGAATATCTGAGCTGCACTTTGAATAAGGTTTTGTATGTCAGGTGTGAACAAGAGTACTCCTATCTGATTATCGAGTCAAAGTCCATCACACTAGGTGCAATGCCATCCTGGTCCTTTATACCTTGATGCATCGTACCTATGTGTGTTATCAAACATAAAGAAGGTTATGCTCTTTATCTCTCCCATCCTTGGATAAGCAATACATAATCATCATTCATCATCATATCTAATAAAGTCTTCACGACTAATAGACTTGTTGGACTTTTGCATTTTCTTGGATTTAAGGGTTGATCCCTCTCATTATTCTATCCTATTTCATGCTAACATAGTTTCATTTCATCAATGCATCCATCCTACATTCATCCTGCATCCGCACTCTCATCCTGCATAATCACGTCATATCATCATAAAAAAACATTATCCATCTCATCCATCTCACATGCATTGCATAATCATTTAAGTTGTTTAGGATAATATAGATTTGTTATTCTAGAAGCATCTTAAAAACATCTCATCTCATCATCATTATCATATAGATCTGTTAGTCTAACCATCCCCACATCCATTTTGAACCTATTTGTCATGAGATCGATCTCAAATTGAACTTCTCGCTCGATCTCTCGAGGGGGCAATGTACCAACATACCTCTTTTCATTGGGGCATCCGAAAAAAAATCAATTTTTTTTAAAATTTCAATCTCGGCGGCATCATTCTTTGAACCAATGCAACAAGTACATTGCTTCAAATAGGGGCAAAATGTAGACATGCAAAATTGACATCATGCATTCCTCATACTTAATTAAATCATATTCGACTATCAATTAAATAAATCAAGTTTATTTAATTAATATCCTAAATTTCCTCCATTTAATTAAATAAATCCAAATGTTTAATTAAATCTCTAAATATTCTTTATCTTCTCATTCAATTTAAATAAATCCAAAAATTTAAGTTGAATGTCACAATCACCTAACATCGGCTTAGTTAATCAAATCCCTGATTAATGCTAACTCTAATCCATGTCCCATCCTCTAGCTTTCCCACTTGCACAATAAATCATTTATTTTGATTTATTAAAACTCTATTTTCCTCACAAAGCATATTCCCAAGGAATATTCCCTCATTAACTCCATTTTTTTGACTTTTTTGTCCAAACAAATTTCCCCCCCAAAACTCTCAACCATATGCATTTAATGCTATTTTCAAATTTCAACTAATGGCATTTATGGGCACATTCATCAAAACTTGCACATCCTTGGCCCATTCACATGATGACAAGTGGCTTCTTCCTATTGGTTGAGGATTAGTCCCACATTCCTCCACCTTGCCTCTTCTTCTCTCAATCTCATCTATAAATTCAAGGCTTTTCTTCTCATTTTTCATCTACAATTTGAGCATTCTTACTATAGGCATTTGAGTTCATCTTGCATCTCTTTGTCTATCATCATCTTAAGGCTTAGCAAAGATTGGAAAAGAAATCCTTTACATGTCAAGGGTGCACCAATCCAATATGGAATAGGTATGCACCATAGTTTTTATGCTTTCAATCAGTTTATTCGATCTTTTGATTGCTTTGTTTGCATAGTGAAGTATGTTGGATTAGTTCATACGAGTGGTTGATTTGCTTGGTTTTTAAACTAACTGTACTAATGTGTGTTTAAGTTTAATATTTTCATGCTCACAAGACTCACTCAAAAGAAAGAAGGGTAGTCCAATATCTCACAAAGTCATAGGGAAATTTGGTGGGCATGATGATAGAAAACCACAAATAGAAGTAATACCCAACATAACACAAGGTATCAAAGGACCTGGGTGGATATAACATGGGACAACCAAGAAAAAATAACACAAAAAGGTCAATACTTTCCCTTAGATTCACCATTCAAATAAAACCATGATATGATGGATCATGGCAACCATGAGTAGGTAAAAACGAAGCTTAAAAAAATATAAAAATTTTTCTAAAATCACCAAAGAAATAACATACATTTCAAGTACCTTTTTCCATAAGAATGATGGATGGGGTAGATGCGACCTAATGTGAGGAATGATATATCTTGTGAAGGCCAAGTATGGATGAGTAGAAACTATGATTTTCATGACAAGAGACGATCAAGACAACTACAATCCAAGGGGGCTAATGGATTTTGTTGAAGTACTAACTGATAGAGGATCTTGGCAACACAAAAAATACAAGGATGGGACCTAGTGACATGTATGTGCAAGGATGAACTTAGATAATGACACAAGATTGATGATTTTACAAGATTTATAATATTTACAAGTGATGTGGTTTGTACATGATATTTGGGTGGATGAGAAGAAATAGTGGATCAGGTGGATATGAAAGAGTAGTAGGAGTGATGATACTATGATAAATAAAATTGGATTGTGTGAGTGTGGCCTATATAGCTAGATACCATTGATAATGGATTGTGGGATGGAATGATTTTATAGATAAAGGATAGGGAGATGGGGATTGGAAGATGGGAGGATTATAACTAAATGAATGGATGGTGAGATAAATATTGGGTGATATAAAGATTATTGGATGAAGGGATGGGAATATTTGGTTTGGGATATGGAGGGGATGATATTATGAAATGGCAGGGAGATAGGGATGGGGAGATGGAAGGATGATCTGATGGAATAATAGCGAGATGAGGATGGGGAGATGGAAGAATTGTTGGATGAATGGATAGGGAGAAGGATTTGGAAGATGGAAGGGTTATAGGATGAATGGAGATAAGGATTAAGATATAAAAGGGATTATTGGATGGATGTATTGTGTGAATGCAATCTCCAAGGTCTATGTAACAAAGGAATAAGATGCCCCACCCTATATATACTAGGTATGATGAGGAACCATGATGGAAGGAAAGAGGATGGGATGATAAGGGAGATAGATATGCATATAGTAGTATTGAAGATAGGAGGATGGAATGGTAATGAAGTTAGAAATATTATATCATGATTATAAGGGTAATCAATATGATAGTGTGGATAGACGGAATGCATTATAAGAGGGGTTCAAATCATGTATATATATTTTCCACTATCTTTTGTATCAAGATCACATGGAGTATGCAAGTATATGAATAGATAGGATGGTGGGTAGGATAGATAAGGTATTTTAGATGAAGGAGATGAAGGATATGGATGCTTAGAATCCACCTTTTTTATGAGGTATTAGAAATGGACATCACATTCTTCAATTTAAGCCTAATATGACCTACTAATAAGTTACTTCTAAGTTACACCTCTAGATGTGATATTTTAAATCATGTATATGGCAAGTGCCCTATATACCCCAATTTCCTTACCTATACTTCATGAAGTTTTCAAGCACAAATTTTTATTTTCCCCTTATATCTTATAGTTTGGTCTTGGATACATTCTTTATTTGCTAGTTTTCATCCTAAAGAATTTAGTTTGCAACAAGATTTATTTGGAGAATTTTGGTTCTTGTGATTTTTAACAAAATTGACATCTTTCAAGAATAGACTTTGTTTCAAATTTGAAAAAATACAAATGTTGCTATATTTTCAAATATTATGACCATTTTCTATTAAATTCTACATGGCTGTGGTTTCTAATTTTCCTTATAGATTTATAACTAGAAGAACATAATCTAAGTTGAATTGAACCATCTATAATACTTATTGGAATACCTACTGTTGCTTGTATCACCACTAGAGTGTCTCATAATTGAGATTCCATGGATTATTTCACTTATATGTAAGGCCCTTATTAGCACCCAAGAACTAGTCTAGAAGGGGAACTCTTACTAGGCCTCAATATTTGATGCACTCAAAACTGCCAAATTCATATGATTGGCCTTAGCAATTTATTTGAATAGGAAATCTATAGAGGATGCTCAACTTATTAGGCCCATTGAGGAGGGAAATTCTTTTGGATATGATTGGGATCATATCCCTAAAATCACTCCTTGCGATGTGTGGGAATGACTAAAATATGAAATTATGGTTTGCTTAAATTATTAAAATGACATAATAGGTTTTCTATATTTTATAATTGTGTTATATTTTCATGATGTGATTGATGTCCTTGGCCTATGTTTCCTTCATGTCATATGTGTCTTTTAAGACACCATTTAGTTGTTAAATTTGTTTATTAGTTTGTATATAAATTTTTAGGCAAAACATTGGACCCTTCAATGATCTATGAACTATTTCAAATAATGTGGACTTAAATAGTAATTTGGATTTGAAAATAAACTTAAATTATTCAAATATGCATCCTTTAATCCAAACTATTTGAAATATTTGCACTCCTACTCTAAGTTTACATCGGAAAAAACTCTCTCCAATCATTTTTGGGTCATAATTTCATATTATTTGAAAAAAATCATACATTTTTCTTGAACTTCATGCTTTGAATGGTAATATTTTTATTCTTCAACTCAACTTCAAAGTATGAACTATTTCCACTTTTTTCTATTTTTGTTTGGGAATAGTATAACAAGTTCCTCCATTGATTTTATATATAAAGTGGCCTTTAAAATATCTAGATGACATTGGAGTGAGAATCATCAATATGCATTAAGGATTGTAGATGATGAAATGTTGGACCTGAGGGTGGCTCTTCAATAATAAAGATGAAAGTTATGTAAATGGTTCTATAAATATGCCTCTAAAGTGGTAGCTACAAGTTTATAATACACTAACTTAATGGAAATTTGAATGGCTAGTATATATTTTTTAGATTAAACGAGGGTGTCAATAAATCTTCGACCTTAAATCTATACATTAATTAGACCTAGCCAATAGGACCACAAACAAAAGATTCATCTTCTACTAAATAAAAATTCAAATTCATGAATATAATAATCTAACAAAGACAAAAGGAAATATACAAACTATACTAATATAATAACTATACTAACATAATAGGAACTCAAATTCAAATAAAGAAAACAACAATACCACCGTGACCCATTATATTATATCCTCAATACATCTAAATAACTATTATCCACTAACACATATTATAATTTTTATATATTTTATGAAGATTCCCAATTTGAAAAGCTAGATCTCTTCTTTTGTTTTTTATCATTGGATTTCATTTGTGGACTCATCTCAAGAATACTATTTCCTTTTTGTTCTTATCTCCTTGCCCTTAACGCTTACATCCTGCCTTAAAGTCCAACTTTGTACTATTGTCTGGAATATCCATTTACATATAAAATGTATTTACTCTTCATTTTCATTATTTTTGTAAATAAATTATTCTACTTACAATGATTTTAGGCACATAAAATAACAATATTTTCCTGAATCCAATATGCATTACAACGTATATTTTGACAAACAAAATAAAATACAAACTTCCAGTTCGGAAGAACCCTACCACCCTAAAATATTTATGGAATAAACAAAGCAGAAAGAACTTGTCGGCAAGCAGAATTGGTCTTTGGTTTGGTCGAGATGCTGAGATAATTCCTGTGTCATCGATGTCTCCATTCTTTTTCTTATTCTTCCTGTAACTGTTAAGCCCAATAAAATACGCATATCTACATTGGGTGAAGTGTGACAATCATATGATCTATCGGGGCAGAATTCTATAAACCAGTCGAATAGGAGAAAGAAGAATAAAACTTTTAAGCGCGGTCTTCATCTTGGCTATGCTTGTCAAGAGTGGACAAATGGTTAGCCTCCACTTTGGTTAATCTGCTGGCAGAAGCAACCCTGTGAATGGATTGAGAGCTGAGTTGCAAAGATGTCATATAGCTTTTATAGCCACTCCACAGCAATAAAAGACATGGAGGGTAATAAGGGAGAGCTGGAGTTGCTTCCGCTTCCGCCCCAGATACGAACCCGGAACCGAAACATGTCGCATATTGATCCTGTTAACATGCTGAGCTCGATCGATACAGGGAGTTTTGAGCAGGGTGTGGGGTCGAACCCGGGACCTTGGGCATCTAATTTGCTTCTGGACTGTGCCAAGGCAATAACGGAGAAGGAAATGGAGAAAGTGCAACAGTTGCTGTGGATGCTCAACGAATTGGCGTCACCTTATGGAGACTGCGAGCAGAGGGTTGCGGCGTATTTTTTACAGGCGCTTTTCTGTAAGATGATGGAAACAGGGCCGCGCTATCATAAGACTCTGTGCGCGGCGGTTGAGAGAAGTTGCTGCTTTGATTCCATGCGGAAGATGATACTGAAATTCCAGGAGGCCAGCCCCTGGACCACTTTTGGCCATGTTGCCGCCAACAGTGCGATTTTGGAGGCATTTGACGGAGAAAATTCTTTGCATATTGTGGACATGAGTACTACTCTGTGTACGCAGTGGCCCATGCTGTTAGAATCTCTGGCGACCAGAAATGACGGCACACCGAATCTCCGTCTGACGACGGTGATTCTGCGCGGCGGGAGCAATTGCAATTCTGTGATGAAGGAAATAGGGCAGCGGATGGAGAAATTCGCGAGGCTTATGGGAGTGCCGTTTGAGTTCAGTGTAGTTTATAAAGAGGAAGAGGAGGAATTGGACTTGAAGAAAATTGAACTCAGGCCTGGCGAAGTTCTTGCCGTTAACTGTGTTTATTCGCTACAGAGGCTAAAGCAGAAAGATTCTCTGCTCTCCGCCCTCAGAAATATGCAGCCTAAAATTGTGACTGTTGTCGAAGAAGAAGTTGACCTCGAGTCGGGGGATTTCTACGAGAGATTTTGCGAATGCCATCGGTTTTTCAGCCTGTATTTCGTCTCGCTGGAGGAGAGCTTTGGTCGCACGAGTAATGAAAGGCTGATGTTGGAAAGAGAGATGGGGAGAAGCCTTGTCAACATCTTGGCCTGCCCTGACAACTGTGAGCACAGAGAGAAGAGCGCGCAGTGGGCTGGAAGATTCGACAGCGCGGGGTTCGAACCCTGGCCCTTTAGTGATGATGCCGTGGACGATGTCAGGGCGCTGCTCAAGAGATACAAGGAAGGCTGGGGTTTGACCACTGTCAATTCACAAGGGCTCTTTTTGACATGGAAGGACCAGTCTGCCGTCTGGGCTTCCGCCTGGAAACCGAAATAGATTTGCTCCGGATTTTTCAGGGTTCTTTCTGAAACGCCTCATTGTCCAGGGGATTCAAACGTCATAGCCCCAAATTACAATCTTTTGTAGCCCTGCTTTGATTTTCAGCTTTTGATTCCAGAAATTACAACTCTTAATCTTGGGAACTTTCCGAATTCTTGGATTTACTTGTGTCTCCAAATAAATGAATTGAGTTCCGTAGTGTTAAAATCACAGTATATTAGATTAAAAGCACAGATTTTATAAAACCTCCGTGACTTCTGATTTCATCAATGTTTAAGGATCGCACTGGTAATCTCTTGACTGTGACCTTTTTTCCTCGTCTTTACTATGAATCTCTAATTGCGAGCCAAAAATCAAAACACGCATTTTTTCATATCTCTAGATCTTCGGAGGCTTTCTGTTCTTCAGTTCTTGGACAGTCGAACTTGTTCTGAATGTTGCAACAGGGGCGTTGACTACTGTATTATCCTATGCATAATCCCTTTCTGAGTCACACTGTGCTCAATACCCCCAAATATGTTTGTACGGGCAACGCTACAAATGGTTATGAATGCCAATGATGCATCAATTTTCATCGCTACAGCATTTCATTCTCCTGTTTATAAACAGGCGAATAATGTGCCCACAGGTAAATCCCTGACAATGGGGGAATGATCAATTTAAATTATTTGGTTCTCTGTATCATCAATCATATCGTATGACACAGAGATCAACAAGTTGCTTAAAATATTCCTGAGAATACAAATGGCAGAGAATATCGGCTACAACTACGTTGCAGTGAAGGTAGGGGCATCGTCGACCTAAGCCTAGGAAAAGCTACTGTGTATATATGTATTCATTCTTAAAAATAATAAAGAAATCAATGAAGATACTTCAATTAATTTTAAATATTTGTTGATTCAAAATTTTCAATTACTATTATACTCAAATTTATTTATTAAATTTAATTCAATTATTATTTTTTAATTTTGTTTTCTCTCTGTTTCTTGAATCTCATGTAAACTTCCCTTTCCTCCTCCTTTATAATGATTTAGATCTGCATATTCGACTCCATCTCTTTTTGCATCCTGGTGATGGATCACTGAGTGTGATCCGAAAAGTTGATCCAAAAACTAATACACAGTTGAATCTAGAAACTACATACTTTAATGACATGGATTGTGGAAATCTAATGTCTTTTATTAAAGGTAAAGTTAAATCAAACTTGGAAGAAGCTTGATATGAAGGATCTCAACGAAAAAATATGGTTGTGTATCTCTAATTATGCCATTTTATATGTTTTTCAGGAAAGTACAACATACCGTCTGTGGAGATGGATGCCAAGTATTTAAACATTTTAATCTTATTTGAATAAATTAGGAAGCATAAATGTTAAGATTGATGAGGAGGATAAATGTATATTATTGCTTTTCTCTTTACCTAAATCTTAGGAGAAACTACTAGTTAGAATCACTGGTGGTACTATGGAGTCTAAGATGGGTTTCCTTAATGCTATTTTGTTTAGCAAAGAAATAAGTAAAAAATCCATGGAAGGGGATTTTAACGATGCACTAAATGTATGAGATAGATCCAAGGAAAAATGTTGTAATAAAAATATGGACAAGAAGAGACATAATTAAAATGATGGTTTGAAATCCCTAGTAAGGACTAGAGTGAAATGTTGGAACTATAAGAAATGGGGTTATGTACATAAGGAAGGTAGAAATAAGAAAAAACATTTTAAATATTCCTCTAATGATAAATCCTCCAATGATGAAAATAGTTCTTTAAGTATTTATGTTATCATTACTAGTGATGATTCATGGATTATTGATTTAGGTGGCTCCTATCACATGAATCCTCATAGAGAGTGGCTCTTTTCATATAGAACATATGATGGTGGTGAGGTATTCCTTGGGAAAAATAATTCACATCAAATTGTTGGTAAAGGGAAGGTAAAACTTGTGTCTAGTGACATGAGCTAGAAAAATATCTCATATGTTGCATATTTTAAGATCAACATGAAGTTTATTCTAGATTTTCAATATGAATGATATTGAGTGCATATCAAATTTGATAAGAGTGGTTGTAGGTTGGATAGAGGGAATCTAGAGCTAGCTAAGGGATCTTAGTGTAGTACTCTATTTAAGTTAGATGTATCTACTTATTAAAAGTTAGCCTATGTTTAATTAAAAAACTCTAATTCATAGAACCATAAGTTTGTCCACATCAATGAAAAGGTCTCGTGGTCTTCTTTTATAAAAATATGGTGGATGAATTATCTAGTTATTCTATAGGTTTTGATTTTTGTGAATACCGTGTGTTTGAAAATAAGAGAAGTTTTTAATTACAATAGTCTTAGAGAAAAGAGATTATTGGTAGCTATTCATAGTGGTTTTTTCCACTAGATGTTGCTTTAATTAGAAAGTATTCTTATTGTGTTTCGTTCATTGTTAACTAGTCATGTTATACTTGGATTTATTTTCTACTTGAACATATATCTAAAGTTTTTAGAACTTCAAAGACTACTATTTTCTTATTCAAAATCATATAGATTGGAAAATACAAGTACTAAGATTACATAATGGAGGATAATATTCTTCTAGAGAATTTGATGATCTTTGTAGACATACAAGAATTGTGAGGTAGAAAACAAGTTTAATATTCCACTATAAAATAAAATCATAGACAATAAACAAGCCATTAATGGATAAAACCAAATGTATGTTGAGTAGTGTTTAGTTGGATCAATGTTTTTGGGTTTAGGCTATTGTAATGTGAAAACTTTCATACCCTACAATTTTAACACTACAAATTGTAATCACTTGAGTGCTCGGCAATGCAACCTAATTTTAGGGCCCATCTCAACCCATCCTATAGCCATCCCTTGACTTAAGTGTCAAATTTATATTTATGTGTTTGTTTGATTTCAATTTAATATTTTCTCGTTTGCTTGTTTTCAAAATTTTATTACTCACGTGCTGATCAAATGCTAATTCAATCATATAAAAATCTATAAAACTTTTAAATCAAATTTAATTAAATTTATTTTTAGTTAATTAATTATCCTTAACCACTATTAACATTTTCATTACTTATAAAAAAGATGTTTTAATATTATTTTTGTAAGAGATTTTTTCTACAACTTTCTAATTCCTATGCCTCATTTATAATTTTCCACCATCATGCTACTAGCTGAAAATCAACATCTTAATTCAATCTTTCAAATACCAATTTTGGTAGTTCGTTTTGTGTCCAATGATTGAAAATATGTGATGTTCCCTTTTTAACACCTTCTTTCTGGCCATGAAACCATCATTTGTAATGCCTACATATTAGCAATAACCTCACTTAGATTTACAATGAAAATATAAAGATATTTTGAGTGTTTATGTTTTATGTGTCTTCTTTGTGTTTTCATTATGTTTGCATCGTGTTTGTTTTTATTTTTATTATCTTCTTTATGTTATGCTTATGTTGTTTCTTCAACGTGTATGCTTTATGTTTTCCATGCTACATTTCATATTGAATACATGTGTGTTCCTTTGTCCTTATGTTGTTTTACCATAGGATATTGAATCCTGGGGGCTTGCGACGTGCTTCCCCTAGATTCAACACCATCTTATCTCTTAAATATTTGGATAATTGAACCCCTCTTGTCATACTATTACTTTAGTGTAAGTCTAAACATAAAATCCGTACTCTCACAAAAGAGGGGGCTAAATGTAGCATCAAAATTTGTCACCCTTTACAATTTCATGTCACAAGGTTTTTCTCCCCCTATGTGTTTGGACCTAATTTTATACATGTAATTTACTAATTATGTGTGTAATTTCCCATTCTAAAACATTTATTGGAAAATCAAACATGGTAAATCAAACTAATCATTTTATATTCCCCCCCTACACTTTTTATCTTGAAAAAGTAGGAATCTAGTCTAGCTCCAAATTTGAATATCTTGGTGTTGAAATTTTATTATTTTAATTTCCAATTTCAATTTTTAGCCATCAATATTTAATATTTGGGAAATTAGAATTATTGCATTTAAATATAAATTATTTTTGTCATTTTAATCCTAACAAGAAATTAAGCAAAAGAAGACTTCAATTGAGAAAACCAAGTGTCCTAAAAGTAGTCAAGAGAAAAAAAATTAGAATTATTGCAGAATTTTGTCATTCAAGAATCATGTCAAGTTTTTTGTGAGTTTTGTTCATGTTTTGCATGCATTTCATTTTTTAGCACTAACACTTGTAGGTCTTCAAATCAAATCAAGTCAAACAAGAATTGATCCTTGAAGGTGATGAGTGTGACTTCAGTACATCAAGGAGATTAGATAATAGTGGTGAGTTGTAGCAAAGTGTCAATTCATTACTTTTTTATCATTTAGCCCCTATCCCTCAAAAGTATAAGCTCTCTGGGTATGTGTAGGATCATGATGGACCAAAAAGTGGCAATATGATGGGTATGTGGCTAATGACCTTTTTTTTACCCAAAATTGATGAAACGAAAAAAGTTTTTAAAGAAGATTCTCAGCTTTCCACCAGTATAAATTATGCTTTATTTTGAATTTAATAAATAATTATTATTCATTTTCTATTGAATTACAACTAAAGTCCTGATTTTTAGGCTGATTGAAAAACATCTATAGCTTTCAAACAGTATCATATTTTTTGATTCCAAAACATGTGTCACATTCTATGCTTCACATACTATAAGATTAAAAAATAAAAAATTGAATTTCATGAATTTTTGACCAAGTTAAGGTGGTCAGACATACAAGTCTTTATATTTTTTAAAAATTGTCATAAAAAAATTATAATTATTTATTTACTTGGAAAAAAATTATAAAAAAATATGCATCACATTGGGACATGAGTCATCTACTTATATCTAAAATCTTATAAAAAAATATTATCATTTTAATGTGGTTAGGGTGGTCAGACAGACACCTACTTCTTATTTTTTCCCTGAAATTTAAATACTACTGTATTGAAATTTCAAATTTTCACCAAATTGATTTTATTTTTTTGTAAATAAACCTAGTAATTTAGAAACTACATTCAATTTTCTACAAATTCTATTCTTACATATAATTTTGAAATAATAGATAACTTATTCAAATTTTTATGTCAAGTTCCCTAACTCTTATTTTTTTGAATTTTTTACCACTTAAGGGCCTATTTTTTCCATGATGATCCGGCACATAACCCTCTTTTTTCTTTATTTTTTTCATTATGAAGGTAGAAATACCAACATAGGATTTGAATTAGGCAAGCCCCTATATGGCACAACCCTTCCCCTCTTTTCATGTGTGTAGGTTATACATCTGAAGTGAATTAGAGGAAGATTGAAGGTAATTTACTCATTCATGCATCAAAACCCTACAAGTTAACAAGTCATGAAATCTGCATTTTCTTAGTAATAGACAAATATCTAACAACCAAACCCGGAAGAAAGAAGCTACAAACCATGGACATCAATCTTGCGAGGTCAATTTTCAAGAACTAGGTCCTCAATCTAGGGTACCCTTACACCCTAACCTAGCCAGAGTCAGACCAAATTTGAACTTCAAATTCTTTTATGTTTTCTTTCTATATTTTTGGACTCTAACTTTATCTGTTTGTTTCCAATGTATCATAATTCACAACAAAACACTGCATTCTCATAGTTTACATAATTACATCATTGCATCACATCAAAATCCAATCTCTAAGGCCTTCAAAGAATCAAATTTGAGGTTGATTGGCTCACTTTTTAGGTTACAAGTCAACCTCATACAATTTTCGATCTCGATTGCAATGTTTTATTAGAAAAGGCTTGACCCTAGTGATCTAGACATTGGACATATGATCCCTTTTTTTCCGAAACACATGTCATGATGAATTTTGCATGACCCAATTTCAATGAATTTGTGTCATTTGGTAATAGGCCTAGAACATGCCAACTTGATAGAAGAAACATAAATCATGGAAGAGTGAATAATTACAACCTAATACATATGAATGGTAAGAGATAGGTTGATTCCATTGAAAGAAAGAGAAGGATAATTCTATAGTAGTGGTATAATTTTTTTGGTGGATGGAAGAAAGTTTGAGGGTTTGAGGCGTGAAAACATGTGCTTTTTATTGATCTTCATAAATTGTATGGCATAACACATTGAGAGTTTTTGTAGAATGGAATGAGATCAAAGAGATTTTATTCCCATGTTTGACACCCATATTAGTAGCACTTAGGAAGGATGGTGAATAGAGGATTTCTTGGACTATAGAGAAATAAACAAGGACACTATAAGTACCAATTACCATTACCAAGGATGGTTTCCATCATGGACTATTTGAGTGAAGCCAAGTACTTTCTAAGATTGATTTGAAGAGTAATTATCATAATATCATAATTAGAGAAGGGGATGAGTGGAAAACTATGTTCAAAAGAATCGAAGGATTATATAAATGTTTGGTTATGACCTTTCGTTTAACTAACTCACCAAGAAAATTTATGAGGTTCATGAATGAGTTATTAGATATTTTTTTGGGTAACTTTATAATTTTTACTTAGATTATTATATTTTGATTTTTAGTAAGACTAGGGAAGAATACCTAGAGCACATCATATTAATATTTTAGAGGTTGAGGGAAGAGAATTTTTTAATTAATAAAATGAAATGTAACTCCAAGAAAACATAATTGGTATACTTGGGGTTCATAATCTCAATTGTAGGAAATTTGTTAATTAATAAAATGAAATATAACTTCAATAATAAATAATTGGTATAATTGAGTTTCATAATCTCAATTGTAGGATTGAAAATGAATCCAAAGAAAATTAGAGAAATTCTTGTGTAGCCTCCACCGATATGTGTTGGAGAGGTAAGGTATTTTCATGGTTAGGAAATTTTCTATAAGCAATTCATCATAAATTTTGGTGATATTTGTGTATTGCTAATGAAGAAAATTTAAGGAGGAAAGAAGGATTTTGAATAGACATTAGGATTAATTGAAGTTTTGAGTTACTAAAGTAGAAGATGATAAAACAATTAGTGTTAGCATTACAAAAAATTTACAAGGTATTTCAAGTGAACTTTAATGTAAACAAAAGTGCAATACAATCAATGTTAAGCCATGAAAGGAAGACCTATAATATAAATAAATAAAAAATTTAGTGATCAAGGATTCTTTGCTATAGTAAATCAATGAAAAATTAGAGATATTATTTGTTACTTAAGGAGTTTGTTGAGAAATTAAGGCACATGAAAACACTTCATAAACTAATCTTAGAGGATATTATTGTTTAAATTTTAAGATCTTTACAATTACATATAAGGGAGAAACACATATAAAACATAAATAAAATAATATCACAACTTAGGTGTATGTGTGGTCAACCCTTTTGAAAGAAAAACCCCACACTCCAAACCAACCCAATGTATTAGAGTAAATTAAACATAGTTACAATACACTTGCAAATAAATCCTTTATAATAATATCACTAACTAGAGATTAGGATTAATTTTGATAGTATAACATTATCTAAAAAATCACTACAAAATATTTGTTTCAAGCATCCTATAATTAGGATAATTAGTTCATGAAACTATCAAATTGTAATTACAAAACTATGAAAAATACCACCAAAAAAACTAAGAACTGGAAACACCTTGCTTGAAAACAATCACCAAAATCCCAAGGAGTTCGTAGGCCAAAAATATAATATTCCTTCCATCTATCATAAGTACATCATAAAATACTTACCAAATTGGGTAGTCTATTTTGGCTTTATTATCTCCCTTAAAACATTCCTTATGATTTTCCATAGCATACATCATAAGTTATTCAACAAGTGTAACTCCCTCTTACAACTCTTTCCTATGTCCTAGAAATTTTAATATTTTCAATTCAAGAAGTGAAAATTTCAAATGTCATAAATTTTGATCTAAGAGGTTGTTGGGGCCCCTATTTTTTAAAATTGTAGAATCCTGTAAAAATATATGTAAAGATATCCTTAGAAGCAATGCTAAATAACCCATAAATTTAATAAATTATATAAACAAATTTCATAGCCCAAAATTTGAGTTTTTTAGTTTTGTAGTGAAAAAATAAATTCTTCATATGCTCAACATTAGAAACAACATTGAGACATGAATTTTTTAACATTTATGTATAATGATCATTAAGAATAACATTATTTGAATAAAGAAGTTAAATTGAATTATATAAAGCCATAATTTTTTGCTAAAGCATAGGAGTGGAGAATCAAATAAGGTTGTTGATGTGTTGAGTAAGGGATATAACCTGATGATAGAGATGAGAATAGATTTAGCTAGATTTCAAGATTTGAATAATTTATATGAGGATAATATTTATTTTGAGGAAGTGTGGAAATCATGGATGTAATCAAGTGGTTAGATTACTTGACTCAAAATGAGATTTTATTTAAGGGTAATCCATCGTGTATCCCAAGGAGCCAAATAAGGGAGGATTTGATTAAGAAGAAGCATAAAAACTATTTAGTAAGATATTTTTGTGTAGATAATTTTGTAATGGATTTGTGAATGAGAGTTATTTTTTATTTTACTTCATAAGGATGTGAATAAATATGATCAAGCTTGCATGAATTGTCAGGTTATAAATGTGTGCTATTAAAATGTTGGATTGTATCAACCATTACTAGATTTGGAGAGACCTTGGGAGTATATAAGTATGGATTTTGTATTAGGAGTACTCAGAATATAGAGATGGTATGATTCAATAGTTGTAGTTGTGCATATATTTTCTAAGATGACACATTTTATTTCATGTATAAAAAATAATGATGCAATACATGCCACTATTTTTTTATAGAGAATTAGTGAGACTACATGATTTTCAAGGAGTATTACTTCAAATTGGGATATCAAATTTGTTGATTAATTTTGGAGGGTATTTGTGGAAGATGATGAAGAAACTTTGAAATCTAGTTCAACATATTACAGATAGATTGATGGACAAATCAAATTTTTAAATAGATGCTAAGGTAAATTATTTATATGTTTGGTCAAAGAAAATGTAGGAAATAGAGATATGATATTGGATGATCCCACAATAGTGGTTTATAATTTTTGGCCAAACTGAACACTAAAATATTTTTTTCTAACTAAATCTTCACTTTCGGGCACCTATAATGGCTAAACCGTGAGGAATTTGAAGATGATGCAAACTAGTGATTTGTGAAATTTTGTCTATAGATTATAAATATATTTTCTTCAAAAAATTTGGAATCAAATTGCACTCCTTTTTCCATCTCCTTCAAAAATTAGTTTTTTTTAGCAAACAACATTTTTAAGGAGTGACACTCACCGTATACAACATAACTTTTTTTCCATGAAGGATAAAATTATAATTCTTTAAAATTTAGATTTGTAACTCCAATACCTAGTGCTTCTAATTGGTCTCATAGTTTTTTATTGAATATATTTTCCTTACTCAAGTTTCAAAGTTAAACCAATTACAATTTAGACATAGGCGGACCATATACAACATAACTTTTTTTGTATGTATTAATTTTTTTTTTGTTGGATCAAGGACTTGAATATCTGGCACACTAATAGTTTTTAAATTCTTTTTTGATAATCTGTTCCACATGTGTAGAACAAAGAGCTTGATTTTTGGTGAAAAACCTATGTTTAATAAAACTAAAAAAAATACATAATAAGACCAAAACATATTAAAATTATATTTGTTGGATAGCTCGTTCTAAGGAATACCATAATCTAGTTGGGTTTGTGAACTATCCTCCATTTTCATCCTCAACCCGAGCTTCGAAGCACAAAAGTTTGGACTTTTTTGGTGCCTGGGGGGAAGGAGGAAAAAGGGGGGTTTGCTCAAACTAGGGTTCATTTGAACCTCCATTTCAAACAATTTTTTTTTTTTGGAAAGAATGGTGGGACCTTGTATTTAACTAGTTCGCTCGAACTAGGGTTCATTCAAACCATTTTTTGGTTCGCTCGAACCTATGGGCTCATTCGAACCCCAAAAACCATTTTTTATTGCATGGGGTCATTTTTTGCAAGTTTTCCTTCCTCACTCGAATTGTAAACCACTTTTGAGGGTTTATCCTATTATCATAGTAAAATTTTCATATAATATTATAGTAAATATAACTACAATAAATAAACCATTTATAGTTCGGACATCAATAAGGAACACAAGAGGAGTGTAGAGTATGAATATTTTGCAAAATATATGAAGGAAGTGAATGTGGGTGTAAGATATCACTTGAAGAATATGAATGATAGGTATCATGAGGATAATAAAAATAAAAGGAATATAGAGATTGTGATTGGAGATAACTAATGGCATACATTTGGAAGGAAATATTTATAGTTGGGACATAAAATATACTAAAGATGAAGAAGTTTCGTCATTACAAAATTGTCAAGTTTAGATTGATTTAGAAATGCATATGAAGTAGAGCTTCCATAAGGATTAGGAATATCACTAGTTTTCAATATTATAGATTTGTACCAATATGAGGAAGGGGAATATAGAGATAACAACTTATACGTATAAGGGGAAAATTAGATACAATAATATCTCAAAGTGGATATTTAGATCATTTTGGGGAGTTGAATTAGAATAAACATGTGAAATAGGAAGTATGTGGAGTATTTGGTAAAATGGAGAGGATGGTCTAAAAAAGACTCATCATAGATTTCAAAGGTTGAGCTAGATTATCTTGGTTGCCCTCTAGCCACTAGAAAGTAAGGGACACAATTTTTGATTAACATTGAGTGTTTGATGTAGGAGAATCCTATGATGTAAAAATAATCATGCATTGCCCAAAAAAAAATCCTTTTACAAGTTTGTTGATTTTTTTGTAAGCTTTTATTTGCATTCTAGTTATTTTTTAGTCACTGTAGATGCACATTTCACCTTGTGGTTGGGAAAATATATTCTACATTTGGCCTAGAATGTTACATTCAATCCTCAAGAGATTTGGGTCATTGCAAAGGTATAATTAAGTCTCTAACAGACGAGTAGACATTATTTACTAACACTCAATTTCTATATCTTGACTTGTGACAACTTCTTACATTGTAGCAATACAAGAACACATTTGTGTAGGTACATTGGGCATAAGAGAGCTCACATCGTGAACTTCATTACTATCCTTTCTCACTATATTAATTTAAAAATATTCATTAAGCATTTTTTTAAATACATATTTCATGAGGCATTGAGTTTTGCACCACCTTGCAACCAACTGAAACCACTCTTAAGACAAGGCATTGGTATATATGCATCCTTGAAGATTAATAGAATTTAACAAACAAAGAAGAAGATATCTTAGCATGGAATTGTATTGAAATATCATTCAAGGTTTCATAAATGTTCATTGTAATGAAATGACTGAGATCTAACATGTTGGAAGGGTAAAAGCACAAACCTGTGTCACACTTTATAAAGAAATTGGCCAACAGCAAAAAAAATTCTAAACTTCGACCACATAAAAGTGGTCTTTATGTTTTGAATTTCAAAATGGTGTAAACTAATAAAACGTATAACTTTTGATGAAGTTTATTCCTATAATTTTTCAATTTAAAAAAAAAATTGTTTTCATTATGTTTTTATCAATTTAAAGACAGATTTTAGAATGCTGAAAATTTGAGAAAAACATGACTTCATGGGCCGCCAAGAAACAAACTGAAAAAAACTCCATTTCTCCCTAATTTTTTTCTCCAAATAGGTAACCTCAATATCTTGTGCATGGAAAATTTTTTGAATTTTGATGTATATTTTTCTCGTAATAATGTTTTAAAGTCAGACTTGTCAGAATTTGACAGTTTTCATGAGTTGTCAACTATTTTCAATTTTTTTAATCATTTTTTAAAAATGACTTATATCCATTTGAAGAAGACTCTCTCCTCTTCTGTCCCATATAATTTTTTAAAATTATAATATGTTTTACTAGTTTTTTAATTTCTAATCAGTCTCTCTTTTAATTTTAACAACCTAATTGCATTATATATTTGGATTCCCCACTCCGAGCTCTACAAAAGGGTATTTTTCATTTTTACAAAAAAATCATTCCGACTAGAGAAATACTTAGTTAAAATTGAAAGTTTCAGAAAATTTTGAAAAATACTGAGTTGGCTGTAGACTAAGATGCCAAATAGATAGTTTTGGTTGAAAGGATTTTTATAGAAAGGGTTTCGGCTGAAACCCTTTCGATAGAAACCCCACACATAAAATAAGTCGATTTGAAAGCCAAATTCAAAGTTTCGAAGGGAATTTTTTTTTTTTTTGGTTTCGACCAAAACCTTATGTGCCACGTATACACCACATGGTTTCAATCGAAATCTACTCGGCCAAAACTTTTCCAACTGAAAATAGTTCGCTCGAAACTATTTATTTGGCCAAAAGTGTGACACAAGTTTGTGCTTTTACCTAAAAGTCTATTATGACAAATTATAATTCTATTGTGACTATGAATAAATAGAGTGTTATTCTTTTTGATTCCATTAAGCTATATTGTGTGTTTATTCAATTGATTTCATGGTTGGATAATCCTTCATTGGACCTTTTAGCCATGGCTACATCAAGCTTTCACTATAACAATGGAGAATGAAGAGCTCATTATGGTTAGTAAGTCATCAACACACAAAACTAGAAGTAAGAGAGACTCCTCCTACCACAAGTGTATACATTCAAATTTGAATGACATCAAGTGAATCCACCTGACAAAAGGAAGAAATCTATCTTGGCATACCATGCTCAAAGGACCTATTTAAGGTCATATATTGATTTCATAAGTTTGCATTACTAAGGATGCGACTTTTAGAAAATCTATATAAAAGAATAACTTATTAACCACCATCTAGTTATGACAACTAAAGATGACAAATTGTTTAAAAAACCTTTAAAATATTCTATCAACTAAATTAAAAATTGATATATAATAAACTACAGTAATTTTGTATTAATATGCATTATATTATGTATAATAAATAAAATATTTTATAATTTGATAATATGTACAATTACAAAGCTCATAATTATTTTAATATTTAAAATAAAAATTATAATATTCAATATAATTATTTAAGTAAGAATCAACTTATTTAATATTACAATTTTATTAAAAAAAATCTCTTTTTCTTTTTCCTTTTTATCTTTTAATCCTTTCAACTACACTCATAATAGTAATAGTAATGTGGTGGCAAGATAAGTGGACTTGATCTTAGAGAAAATTTCATGGTTAAACATACTTGAGTTGTAGTAGTATTGGGATGAGTGACCTCTTAGGAGCTCTCAATGATTCACCCATGTGAGCATCTTTTAGATGCAATGAGTGCTAAGTGGAGCATCCATTTTCATGAGAGATGGGTTTGTGTGAACCAATACTCATGAAATATGGATGAATGAGTTTCACTTAAAATCTATACAATTGAATCTTGACAATCATATCATAAATTTAACAATACAATAAAATTTGATTGCTAAAAATAGACCCTACAAATTCCCAATTGTGAGAACTCCCCCAACGACTCAGAATAGTAGTTGTTAATTTTAGACATCATAATGCACCTTTGACCGGACTTATTAATTAATTTAAAAATCGTTAACGTTGGAGACCGACGGATTCACGGAATAAAGCAAGGGATCGGAATGAGGCTCCCGCTTTCCTCACGTCAAGAAGGGACCGATCGGCTTTCCGTGGAAATATCAGTCTGATCAGTTCACCTCACTCATTTCTCTTTTCGGTGGATCTGTCAAAATAAAAGATGGAGCGCTTCATGTAGTGATGTTTCCATGGCTAGCACAAGGGCATATCTCTCCTTATATCGAGTTATCCAAAAGACTTGCAAATCGGGGATTGAGGATCTCTTTTCTCTCCACCCCGGGCAATATTTCAAAGATAAAGTCCTCGCTAGATGAAAAGTGGGTGGGCACGATCGATATGGACAAGCTGCCACTGCCCTCTGTGGAGGGTCTGCCTCCTGCTGCCGACAACACTGCCGATATTTTCATTGAAATGGCAGAGTTGTTGAAGATAGCTCTCGACGGCCTCGAGAAACCCTTTGAGCACCTTGTCCGCCGGATTCAACCGGACTATATAATTGATGATTTTTCCCAGTACTGGGCTGCCATGATAGCCGCCAAGTTTGGTATCTCGGCCATTTATTTCTGCATCTTCCGTGCCACAGCCGCAAGTTACGTGGTAGTGCCAAGCAGAAACAAGCCCACGGAAACCACTGTAGAAGATCTGCTCGCGCCGCCGCCAGGTTATCCATCGTCTGTCATAGCTTGCAAACGATTTGAAGCGAGCTCACTGTTGCCCGCGTATAATGGCTTCGGTGGAGAAGATTTGCCAATTATAAATCGGTTTTTCAAATCTATGGAAGCGTGTAAGCTTATGCTCGTCAGATCATGCTTTGAACTGGAGAGCAAGTATATTCATTATTGGGAGGTGGAGCACAAAAAGCGTGTCATTCCTGTCGGTCTTCTTCTACCGGAGACGTTTCCGGCGAGCGAAGAGAACGAGTGCCTGAGATGGCTGGACAATCACCCGCCCACTTCTGTTGTTTACGTATCGTTTGGGAGCGAGTGTTTTCTATCGAAGGAGCAAGTTGCTGAACTGGCAAATGGACTGGAGGGCAGCCATGTCCCATTTCTGTGGGTTCTGCGCTCCCCTCGCTATAACGACGATTCTACCTCAACAGCAGAACACAGAACGAGGGCGTTGCTACCCAAGGGGTTTGAGGAACGCACGCGGGAGAGAGGTGTGGTGTACTGCAAGTTGGCCCCGCAGCAGCAGATTCTTTGCCATCCTTCGACGGGAGGGTTTGTGAGCCACTGCGGGTGGAGCTCTGTGTTGGAAGCTCTGAGGTTCGGGGTGAAGATAATAGCACTGCCGATGCATAATGCCCAGGGACTCGACGCCCGGCTCGTGGCCGAGGAGCTCTGCATTGGCATGGAAATCGGTAGGGAAGAAGATGGGAGTTTCAAAGCGGAGGAAATAAGCAGGTGTGTGAGGGAGGTTATGGTGGGAGAAGAGGGACAGCGTTTGACAGATAATATGGAGATGGTAAGAGAGAGCTTGTTTGGTAAGGAGGAAATCCAAGAGCGATACACTAACGAATTCATTAACCACATTATCTAGTTCTGACCCACTGCCTGAAAGTTTTCAATAATCTGGTTTGATTTCGTGTTATGTTCAATAAAAGTCCCCGAACCGGCCACAGACTTGTACGTTAATTCTGTAATCCGTTTTAAGTGAAGAATGTCTGCTTTTTTAATTGTAATCGAAAATGTAATAGATATTTTGATTGAAAATTGTCATTAATTTATTAACAACAAAATATTATTTGTACCTTGCTGGTCTCAATGTTGTGGACAGTAGCTGCATTCGTGATTGCTGCAATTATCGTAATAACACCCCCTCATCATGAGAAGTTGAAAAGTAAGGATGAGAAAACTTTTTCAAAATATCAATCGCTTTTGCAAATCCAGATCATTCTTGGAATCTTTGCACCGATTTCCGTCGGCGTCTTTCTTCGATTTTCATATGCGAGCTTCAGTTTTAAACTGCTTTTAGTTTATATCTCTATTTAATTGTCTATGGTCACGTTCCTAACTATTGATGCTAGTTTTGAGCTAAAATTAGCGAAACCATTTTGTTCGTTTCTCGCTATAAAAATAGTTTTTCACTTTAGCGAACCATTTAGTTCGTTTTGGTCACGCCAGTCTGTTGACTGTCCCTTTTTTTTATATATATTATATCAACCAAAAAAAATTAAGAAACTGTTTTTTATATCAAGGAATTTGAACCATTCATTTTATCTTCCTATATGATGTTCTATTGTGTGTATTTGGAGATATATCCATTGAATTTTATAGTTTTTAATAGAACAATTTAGAAGCAAATATACTACTATTACGTTTCTTTCTATTTTGTTTAATTTATCATCTATATTATTTGATTAAAAAATACAAGGACTAGGAGCGTTGTCATATCAATATGAGGAGTAAATGCACATTAATTAACATAAGAGACTTTATACAAGTAGATACAGCTGGTAATTGAATAACTATATGTAACAAGGATAATCTTAACCTAACAATGTAATAGTAACATGTTTATTCTAACAATTTCTCCTTTCAATTTATCATTACATTCCATCTTATCTCTAATAATTCAGGTTTGATTTCTATTTAATACTCGTATATTTAATTAGACTCTAAATTAATTGTAAGGTCTATTTTAAATTTCCTCACATTTTGATGAACTTATTATCTATACCTAACCTAGTTTCTCTTCCTCAAGTTTCCCCTTACCTTGTTTTCGTATTTGACATTCTTTAATTTATCTTTCTATTTTGTAAAGAAAATTATTTTTTACATTTATTATCTCATATTTAAAAAAATAGTGCATTACCTCTTAGGATTACATGCCAACAAAACTATGTAGACCTTCTAATTAGATTAGGTTCAATCTTATGATCAATCCTCTTATAGCAAAAGAAAAATATTTGTTCTCTTTAAATGGGGATTCTCCCTGCGCCCTCCCCTGATGCGCCGTCTCTAAATATTTTTATTATAGTTTTCATATACTTTATGGTTGATTTTTATTTATATTTATGAGCTATCATTGCTATTGAATTTGATTGCGGTAAGAGTAACGTATTTCATTATATATTTACACTCTCTTAATGCTTGGATTGATTAGAGAGGGATGCCTCTCTCAAAGTATTTAATTGAGCTTTTTTTCTATAGTTGGAGTGTATCGTTTTGATGGATAACCAGGCGGTAGCGCGCATAAATCCTCGACGGCAGCTTCCCTAGCCCTGATTCTGCTTGGCGAACCCAAGTAACCCATGGCCGCGGCACTGAATATACAGAAATAAATGGCCGGGATACCAAACCTGGCAGCAACAGTGGCAGCCCAGTACTGGGAACAATCATGAATGATATAGTCCGGTTGAATCCGGCGCAGAAGATGCTCAAAGGGTTTCTCTAGGCCGTCGAGAGCTATTTTAACACCTCTGTCATTTCGATGGGAATATCGGCGGTGTTGTCGGCATCAGGAGGCAGACCCTGCACAAAGGGCAGGGGTAGCTCCTCCATATCGATTTTGCCTACCCACTTTTCAGCTAGTGAGAACTTTATCTTTGAAATATTGCCTGTGGATAGAAAGGAGATTCTCAATCCCTGATCTGCAAGTGTCTTGGATAACTCCAGAAAAGGAGGGATGTGCCCCTGCGCCAGCCACGGAAACATCATTACATGAAGGGCTCTGTACTCCATTTTAAGTAATCTCCGAGAAGCCTTTGAACTAACGAAATAATTCTGAGCATGGTTCAAAGTTGAAACTCTTGCACGCCAATAACAGTAGTCCACGACGCTGCTTATGAAGCTGTGATGCCAGCTTGAATCAGCTCCGCGAGGCAAGAGAAGACTAGAAAACCTACGATTTTGAAGTTGTTAGTTGGGTTAATGGGAACCTACTCATTTGCGTGGATGATATGAATTCTGGATGTCTTATATGTATTCTGGATGTCTTATATGTATTGAATAAGATGCATTCTAAAGTACTAATTTGTTTTCATAATATGAATTATGAATAATGATTGTAAGTATGTAACTTTAAAAAGTGGGTCAAGTGATTATTATTGGATCATGGTCATTGGGGGTCAAGTGACATTAATTTTGAATCATGGTACTTGGGTCAATAAGAGGTCAAGTGATACTATTGTTTAATCATGGTAGTTGGGTTAATAAGATGCATTGTCTGTGGTTAATAGAAACTTACCACTTGTGTGGATAATATGATGAACTTCAAATCAAATGTACTGAATAAGATGCATTATCAATCTCTTAAAATCGCACTAATTTGTCCTCATGATATGAATTATGAATAATGGCCACAAGTCGTAACTTAAAAAAACACATCACACTATTATTGGATCATTTGGTGTTCTTGTAACTCTGAATAAATTTCGCTTGGGTGAAAAGGAGTAGTGCCCCTCCATGATTCACCATGTTTGTGTGGTCAGTTGATTGATTTAGTCTGTCAGCGTTGTTCTGATCTTGTTTAGACCCCACTTTGTGGTCAGATTTTGGTTGGTGGTTAGTTCATTTGATTTAGATTTGTTTGATATTTCGTGCATTTGAGTTAAATTGGGTTGATTCATACTTTGATTAATTATTATATTAAAATAAAGTTTATTGAAGTTTAAAGATGTTGTGATAATTAAATAATAGCTTTTATATAATTGTGATATGATAAAATAAAATATTATAAATTATTTATTAAGTTTAAATAAATCAAATTAGGTTTTAATAAACAAATATAATAATAAATATATAAATGATTTTGGAGGGTTATCCTGGGTGACTGTTTTGATAACCGCTCAACCTTCCTTTTGGGGGTAAATAGTTATCCTCTCAAAAAATTTGGGGGTTTTGGGGCGATCGCTGATTTTCTTTGGTTTTTTCCTCGGGGGGAGCTTTACCAACTCACATGATCTCTTCCACCATTCCATGTCTACCTTCCTCAGATGCAACAAGGAATCAAATTATAACAATGACCTCTTGAAATATTCATGCATGAAGTGTACTCAAGGGTATGCGAGAGAATAAGATTGAAAATTATTCTTAGTGGAAGGGGAAGACAAGAGAATAGTGGGTAGATGGCATAATACCAGTTTAGGAGTTCAAGAGACTTGGGGTTTGGGAGAGTCATGATGAAAGGATTAAGTTTTGGCCATTGTTGAGTTTCAGCTGCGCTTGAACGAGGTGATTCAATTTCACCACTTGTGGTTATGAGGTATACATAGACTACTTAAAATCTTGAAATCTCTCTTTCTCTCATGTAGCTATATATATCTCGTGATCTTTTCTCCCATGGTGAAGCCATTCTTGTGGTATTCTATCAATCAATCTGCATGTTTTATCTATGCCTCTATATTTGGCATGCATGTTAGTTAGACCCTTGTAGCATAAATATCATCTAGATATATCCTTACTATTCTATTTGATGGGCATTCATATTGTACATGTTCTTGTATTATTCACCAATTGCACCATAAGCTTATTCAACAAATCTATTTATGCATACCCTATGGTCATCGCTTTCCATTAGATCACAAGTCTTGAGAGATTTATCAACTTTTTTATGTGCCTTGTCTATGCATCCATACTACACAATGAACATGGAGAGTGTGTCAGTGGTGAGATTTGACATTAAACATGCACATTGCCTATGCTTGGGAATGTTTAAATCCTTCTCAACGAATGCATATCGTTCCTTCTATCACACCATTGGTCATGCCCTATCTATGCTTCCAGTTTTCCTACAACTCGTGCAATCCTTGTGTTCCATGAGACTACATTTATTTGTAGCATTTAATCAAAAATTTCTTAGATCTGCTTCTATAGCTCTCATTTTGGTACAAGCATGGAGGACCCAACAAAGGTTGAGGAATTTTTATTACACCTCCCAATAGCATATGTATTTTCTAGGTTTCTAAAACCTTTAAAACAAAACCATTTTGTGTATATCCTACAATATGTATTTCACCTTCTCCATTAAAAAGTCACACCCCTTCTATATTTGCATCCATAAAATGACAACTCTTTGATATGTGGTTCAAATAATTCCCTCATTTTGTCAATGGTATATGCTTAAATAACTTCTAAATTCTTTCAACGAATCCATTTTGTGCATATCTGTGCCATGAGATCACATTACATTATGAGATTATGTATAACATGTAATTATGGCATTCAAAGTGAGATAACTGACATATATGTTCTGAAAACAAACAAAGAGAATTTAATCTAACCTTCAAATAGAGATCCCATCAATCCTCTATTAGAGGAATAGAATTCACACAAAAGCCTATACCATTTTAAGGCCTTCAATCCAACTATATAAGGGTATCTTTTTAATTCCTCTATCTTTCATTAATCTCCCTACTATATGAATCTCACCGCATTTGCTTGCTTCTACGTAAATGTTTAGAGAAGAGTATAAGTTGCAACATTTTTTTAGGATCCAACTAAAAAGTAGTGTTGCTGGAAATACTCATCTTATATTCATATTGGATATGCATATTCATATGAAAAAATTCCCAGTTGTTATGCTTTGATGGATGTCCCTACATTATTACTGGATATTTGATACAATACATATTATTATAGTGCAAGCCTAGTTTTCTGTTGTTTCATTTAGCTACACCAATAATCTCTTCTTGAACATTGTTTCATTTAGTTTTTATTAAGAGAAGTTTACTTTGTTGGGGAAAAGAATAGAATTTAAGGATGTTGAATAAATGAAATATATTGTCTTTTGAATGGAGACTTCATTCTTAATTATTTTATAGTTGGATTGGTAGTAAGTGTTGACTTTATGTTGCAATGATTATTCGTTGCTTATAATAAATAATGTTTTGTTTATTTGAAAATTGGAATAGTTGATACATAGTTAATTATGAGTTATTGTGAAATGAGTTTTAGCAAATGGGAGAATAAATCCTTTCATGGATGCTTTGGTTGTTGATTGAGTATTGTGTTTGGATGATATTGAATTAAAGTTGTGGATTATTATGTTATGGAATGTATCATGGTTGCCTTGAATGTTTATTTTTATTGATTTATTGGGTTGATTTCTAAGTTGAGTTGTGAATCGGTTGATCGCTTTTGTTGTCATGGTTGCTGATTTTGTTAAAAGTTGTTTAATTACCAAATTGTTAGTTTTTTATGGTATCATGTGAGGAGAAAATTGAGGTCTCACTTGGATGCCCTATTGGTTGATTTTACTATCAATTAATGTGGTTGATTTTGTATTGAATTGATTATGCCATTTTTAATTGAGTTTTGAAGATCTTGTTGTGATGTCACCACTCGTTATGCTGCACTTGTTGATTCATAAATTATGGATTGAAAATAATCTTTTTAGGTCTTGTTAGTGTTATCGTTTTGATGGGGAACCCATGTGTTAGTGTTTTTTTAGACTTCCTGAGGTTGGAGAAAAAAGAGTTTCATTTATGATTGGCTTTTCATGTTGGTTCATTACGAACACTTGATTTATGAATATGTGGGTTCTATCCTTGCATTGTGGAATTTTTATCTATGGAGACTTTGTGCGATTGGGTGCATGCATTGCTTTATGTGATAAAACATGTGGCTTTATATTTTGTGCAAGTTCTCTTACCCAGTTAGTGATTTTTTATTCTTTTGTTGCTAGTAGGGGGAGTGGCTCTTAGTGGGGGTCTGATTGGAAGGTATGTTGATATCACATGATTTTGTATGGGGGTTCAATGACCGGTAGAGGTGGCCAGGAGGTCCGGTAGCCTAAGAAGGTTATGCCAGGGTAACCCATAGAAAACCATGTGATGACACTCCTCCCTATAGCAACCTTGTATGCCTTGTTTGTTTTCTTCTTGTTGTTCTTGTACCTCTGGAAACAATTATTTCTTTATGCTTTGTTTGTTACTCTTGTATGTTGGAGTCATGTTAGCCTTTATGTCTTGTGCTCTTGCCTTCTCATTTGTCTTGGTGGTGGGACCTTATCATTACCTCCTGGCACAGGGAGTGGACCTTAGGGTTCCACATGGTTAGGTGGAACGTCCTATGCACTCCATTGGATTCCCTCACTTTGTTCATGTTCGTGGTATCTACTCGTGGATATGAAGAGTTTTGTGCTTATTCCAATTATTGAGGATTATCCTTCATGTATTGTACCTTGCATCTAGGGTATCATGTATTATGCTTCTAATGTACCTTCCTAACTTGTTTACGAGGATACATTGTTGTTCAAATGTAAAGATGTAATGATGTAATTAATTGTTGAACTCTCTTATGTAATGGATAATGTAAATGTTGTTATTGCATATGTTAGTTAATTGGATTGCTATGAGATGTTGTTATATTGTTGATATGATATAGATAATTCTTATTGGCGATCTTTTAAATGTGATGTAAGAAATGAAACCCATATTGTTAAATGGAATTCGTTTAATGGAAATGATTTATAGTTCTTATTACTTATGTCAATGGGAATCTAGTAGTGTACTCACAAACCTTAGAGGACTTAGGTTAGAATTTTTTATAACATTTCATTTTTAATCATGTAAATATTGCACTTTCAAAAAAAATTTGTTCCATTTCTATGTATTGTAGCGTGTTTTCCTCTAGGGATTTGTGGCTGGGCGTTACACATGGTATTAGAGCCTAGGTTCATACACTGAGCACTCTAGATATACATGATCCCATTACGTTGACCTAGTTGCTCATACTCTTGAGGTTATATTTTCTCTTATGGTCATCCTTGCTTATCAACCCGAGATTTGTCCTTAGGTGGTGTTTTCCCAATGGTGCTAAAAACTAGTGGAAAGAATGGGATCCCCGGTGTAGTGGGAAATGTATTGGTATTATTCCTATTAGGGATGCATTATGGACCTTTGTGTAGGTTGCTCCAGAAAGGAAGAAACTAAAAAGAAAGATGAAAAAAATGATATTGTAACTGTTCAAACAACTTTTTAGTTAGTGGTAAAGAATGAATCCTGGTTATGGAATTTGAGATTTGGTCATTTAAACTTTGGAGGTCTGAATTTGTTGCATAGAAAAAATATGGTTAAGGGGTTGCCATTGATTAAAAAACTAGAAAGAGTATGTGAAGCGTGCATCTTGAGTAAACAACATAGAGAGACCTTTCCTGTTGGAAAATCAGAAAGAGTACGTAAACCTCTTGAGATTATTCCCTCCAATATATGTGGCCCGATGCAAACTTCTTATGTTGGAGGTTGCACATATTTTCTAACTTTTATTGATGACTATACAAGGAAGACATGGGTCTACTTTTTGAGGCATAAATCTTATGATTTTGGAGTCTTTCAATGGTTCAAGGCTCCTGTAGAGAAGCAAATTGGTTACTACATCAAAATACTAAGAGCTGATAGAGGCAGTGAATATAGTTCTAATGATTTTTAGAATTTTTGCAAATAACATGGTATTTACAAACAATTTACACCCCGCTACACACCTCAACATAATGGTGTGACTAAAAGAAGAAGTCAAACTATCATGGATATGGCAAGGAGTATGTTGAAGTCAAAGAATATACAAAATGAATATTGGGCTGAAGTAGTAGCAGTTGTTGTTTATATTTTAAATAGATGTCCAGCTACAAGTGTAAGGAATATGATTCCTCAAGAGGCTTGGAGTGGTAGAAAGCATAATTTTGCACACTTCAGAGTCTTTGGCTATGTTGTATATGCTCATGTTCTGTAAGAGCTAAGAAGGAAGTTGGATAACAAAGGTGAGAAATGTACCTTTTTTGGGTATTCAAAAGATACAAAATCTTACAAGTTGTTTAATCCAAATACAAGAAAAACTATACTCAACAAATATGTGCAATTTGTGGAGAACGAAGCATGGGATGGAAGTGTAGAAAAAATAATAAGTATAGTAGCAATTGATTCACATGATGATATGACTAATGAAGTGATAGAAAAACAAGGTATTCCTCAAGCAATACATCCTTCCACTCCCATACATACAACACAAGTTGTAGCACAAGCTACACCTTCTTCTACACCAAAACTTTCAAGAAATTAGAATTTTTCATCCACATAGAAAAATCCACAAGGAACACTAGCCATAACAGCATCAAAAATTCCATCAGAATCAGCTGATAAAAGCAACTCACCAGATCCTACATTGGCAAGTTTATTGTAGCAAAAAACAAGGAGTTTAAGAGATATCTATGAAGCTGATTTTAATGTTGAAACATCAAATTATTTTTTGATTTTTGCTTTACTTTTAAAAGCTACTGATCCAATGTTTTTTGTTGAAGCAATTAAGAATGAAGCATGGGCTGAACCTATGGATGAATAAATTGAATCTATTGAGAAGAATAGTACTTTGGAGTTGGTGGATCACCCGCAAGGAAATGATGTTATAAGAATAAAGTGGATTTACAAAACAAAGTATGGAATGGATGGAAATGTGCTAAAGTATAAGGCAAGGTTGGTTGCTAGAGGCTTTACTTAGAAGCTTGGTATTGATTACAATGAATTTTGTTCCCTTGTAGCTCACTTGGATATGATAAGAACTATTTTGGCCATTACAACCTAAAAGCAGTGACATATTTTTCAAATGGATGTAAAATTTCCTTTTTTAAAATGGTTTTATTGAAGAGGAAGTTTACGTTGAGAAGCTAGAAGGATATGAAATTCTAGGTCATGAAGGCAAAGTATACAAGCTGAAAAAGGTGCTCTATGGACTCAAGCAAGATCCTACAACATGGTACAATCGTATTGATTCTTATTTAATTAAGAATGGTTTTAGTAGGTACAATGGTGAGCCTACTTTATATATCAAGATGGATGAAGAAGGTAAAATTTTGATAGATTGTCTTTATGTAGATGATTTGATCTTTATGGGAGACCTTTCAATAAGTTCTTTTAAGGCGGCTATGATGGAAGAGTTTGAGATGATTGATCTTGGTCCTATGAAATATTTTTTGGGAATAGAAGTTAAGCAATCAACATATGGTATTTTTATTTCTCAGTCAAAGTATGTAAGTGATGTATTGAGAATATTTAATATGTTGAATTGTAAACAAACCCCTACACTAGTTGTGACAAGACTAAAGTTAAGCAAGGAAGATGATGGTTCATTAGTTGATCCTAGATTATTTAAAATTTTGGTTGGTAGTCTCATGTATCTGAATACCACAAGGCCTGACATCATGTATGGTGTGAGCCTTATCTCAAGGTTCATGGAGTCTCCAAAAGACTCTCATTGAAAATCTAGAAAAAGGATATTGAGGTACATATGTGGAACTAAAAACTGTGGAATTTTATATTAAGTTGTAGATGACCTCAAACTCATTGGATACACGGACAATGATTGTGTTGGTAGCATTGATGATAGAAAAAGTATTTCTAGTTATTCCTTTCATTTTGGATCAGGTTTTGTATCCTAGGATTCAACGAAACAACCCATTGTCACACTTTCTTCAGTAGAAGCAAAGTATGTGGCATGCACATGCGAAGCATGTCAAGCTGTATAGATGAGAATAATTTTGGTTGAGTTGATGCATAAACAAGATGAAGCAACAAAGATTTACTATGATAATAACTCAACCATTGCATTGTCTAAAAAACATATTTTTCATAAAAGAAGCAAGTGTATAGACACTAGATACCATTTTATAATAGAGCTAATAAATAACAATGAAATATGTTTAGAGTTTTATAGATTAGAAGATTAGTTTTCTAATATTTTCACTAAACCATTGTCAAAAGATGTATTTGAATACTTGATAAGTTGTTTGGGTCTTTGTGCTGAAGATAGATGTGCCATGAACTTTTGAGAAAAATTCTGGAAATGAAGGTAGATGCACCGGAAATTTTGAGATAGAAGGTAGATGCACTCGAACTTTTGAGACAGAAGGTGAATATGCAGGAATTTTTTGTGAAGAAGACAGATGGGCCAGAACTTTTTGAGAAGAATGTTGAAATGAAGATGGATGCTTCAAAAAAAAATTAGTAGAATGTCAGCTAGTTGAGATTAAGGGGGAGTGTTAATAATATGTAATCTCAACTAACTATTATGCTAATTTCCTCCAACTAAGTCTCCATATATGCATTTAAGACAACTTTATGAGAATTTTTTTGGAGAAAATTTCAGGAGATTTGTTATGATTATGCATTAACTCCCTATTTACTCTCACACACTTTGTGGGTAGTTAAAAAACTAGTAATATTTTATTTCTCCTTAGCTTTAAGATGCGGTTCTTTACACTTGAAAAAAGATTAAGAGGGAGATGTTTAAATGAAATAGTAAAAACAAGTTAAAACCTTTTAGCTTTCAAATATTTCAATCTTGTGTCTCAGATATATTTGATGGTTTTGATAAAAGGATATTGACAATCAAAAAATATTGATAAAATATTAAAGCTCATGATAGACAGAAAAAGAGATGGCATTCCTCAAAAGGTTGACATTAATTAAGATAAAAGGGACTAAAGAAAGATAATGGTGAAAATGGCATGCATTAGAAGTTCAGTTAGGAGAGGTGAAAGTTAGAAGAGGACAACCATTTTTACAAATTAGGACAGTCAAGTAAGGTTGAAGAGAACATTCCAACACTTAAGTAGTCCTTAATGAAAATATATTATACTCACAATGATAGGCACAAAATATCAGTGTTCACAATGAACCAATCATGAATGATCAATAATCATGAAGAGGACAAACTTCATGAGTATATAAGGATGACTTATAATTTTGTGAAAGTCATAGAATGCAGACATAGTGCAGTGGTTTTGAAGGGGAAATATCAGATTAAAAAGGACATTGGGTAGTATTGAAGGGTATGTACTACATCAGGAATGGAATCATTCAATTTTGGGGAAAATAATGATCAGTTATGACTTGATGGAGTGCATCAGAGTAGAGTCAAGAAAGTTTTGAGGCATGCCCATCATGAAAGTGAGCATTTGAGGCTATAGGGTTACAAACTTTTGTTAAAGTATTGGGAGGACTGTGCATAAACACAAAGCAACAAATACCATATGGGATGGTATAGTAAATCTACCTTGCATGTATTCATTATAATTATGTCTAGAGGAGAGAGTTTGAATGAAAAAAGTGGACAAGGGTAGCCCATAAGGGGTCAAATGTGACAGTCCTCATCAAATGGATGATTAGAAGAAGAGATAGTCATGTGAAGTATATATTTTCTTGCACGATAAATCTTGTAGAGATGTGTTAGTGGAATCTATACCCCCTATCATCTTGATCATAGGTTATCAAAAATTGTTATGCAAGTCATTTATAGAAATAGAAGGGTAGTCCATAGCTACAATCTTCAAGGAAAAGATGACATAATGATATTGAATAGAGATAACAAATGCCAAAAATTAGAGAGGTTAGGAGAAGAGCTAGTAGTTGCATCTCCTCATCCAATTCTTCATTTAGAACAACCAAGAATTTATACATGCGGCTACAGTAGGGGATTTAGAAGATAATGGGAAGATGACAAAGTTCAAGCTTATTTATCTTCTTTTCTCTACTACATGTAAAGGAAAACAAGAATATCTTCACATTCAAAAAATCATGGTAGTGAAAGCCAATCTTATACAAGTGAAGGCCTTCATAGTTTCACTCAAAGGTATCACAAATATCATTTATCTTGGAGTTTAAGAATCTACTTTGGGTTTTCATGATCTAATGTATCATTATGCCATTGCTTCTTGATTAAATTATGTTGAATCCTCTTCAAAGGAGTGAATCCCCTCTTAATCACTCAAAACAAATATGTTTGGAAGATGGGATATTTTATGTATATAGATTTGTTGCTTTGTAATTGATTTTCTTGTACATCTTGTATATGCTTGGCTATAAATTTATGGTAGAAAATCACAATGACTCTGCTATGGGTTTCCTAATCTTTGTAAATTTAGGTATAAATGTAGTGGTTAATGCACTGGTCCAATTTATGAGTCCTGACTAATTAAGAATTTTTTGTGTTGGAGATCCATGATAGCGTACAAGGAACTATGTCATTTGGATAATGTGCAGGGCACTATATCAAAGTATAAATTGTGAAGAGAAACACCCATGAAAAATTTAAGGGTTTTGAGAAATAGAGAAGAATCTAGATATTTGGAGGGAACGTAGGCATTTGTCTGTTGGTTTTTATAATATTTCAAATGGTCCATTGAGCCTTCATGAAAATCCTAGTTTGGTTAAGGATTTGAATTAATTAGTAAATATACACCAAACATTCAGAAGAAGTTTTGTGTCATTGATATGAATTCATGGTTGTTTTGTAGGTTGTGTTTATACTAAATTAGATTCTTTTTTACTACCCACTCAAAGGAATGCTTGTTTGGAATTAAACCAGTAAATTTTTTGCATATTGGTTTTCATTAGGAGAGGTTTGTATTGGAGACGGGTTGTTCAACATCAAAGATTAACAATGAGGATGTCGTCATAAGGTGAAAGGAGGGGATGATGCTTTTAAAACAAGCAGTAGAACACATGTATAGATTTGTAGAAGCACATGTAGCTTATGCACATGCCCTAAAAAATGTTAGAAATTCTCTTAGACTCTTAATTGAATGGGATGAAATTTCATTGGGTTCTTTCATACCCACAACACCCATGTTCACATTGACAACCATTGAGACTGATAGAAAAAGAAATACCCACCTAAATCTATATATTTCATAAAATGAAAAGTGGGAAGTGAATTACCTCAAGTTTCTACACAAATTGTGTTGAGCTGCCAATGATGTTGATCAAAAAAACTATGCAGACTTTGCAAGAAAACATATGAAACCCCAACACCACATATTTTTTTTAAATGAGAAGAACGACGAACCCAAAACCAATCTCCTCCAAGTTAACACCAATTTTCCCATTAGAAAAGACAACCATCTAATGTCATTCACTGCTACCTAGCTCACCACCCATCATAAATTTTGCAATAACTTCTATGTTGTGTATGCAAGTGGAGAAGTGAAATGTGAATACGAATGAGGAAGAGTTTGGAGGAGTGGAGAAAGCTGCAAAAAGGGGAAAAATGGCTAGGGAAATGGCAAAAAATGGTGAATGGCTACAATTCGTTTCATCATCTTGCATCACATGTTTGGCAATCTACATAATTCAACTTGAAAAAAAGTTGCAAAACCTCAACATGGGAATGCCTTTGGCATAAATATTTATTCTAGAAAAAAAAAATTATTGTCTTAATTTAAGACAATTAGAAAATTAAAAATATAATTTATTAAACATAAAAAAATATATTTAAGATAAAAATAATGTTTTGTCTTAAATTAACGTCTTAAACCCCCTCTATGTAGTAATGAAAAAAGTTCAAAAGTCATCTGAAACTTTGACAAGTTTTAAAACAAGTTGTAGAGGATGAAATAGGTTTTGAAACTTCTCCATTTCCTTGACACAAGACAAAGGAAAGATAAATTAAAAGCTATAAGGATATCAATACCAGTTTGCTCAATAATCTCTCCAAGTAATGGTCTTGCAAGATCTTCATAGTTGTGAAAAAGAGAATAGAGGAGGGATGCGAACGCCAACAATTTAATCAACTAAAATTTTGCACAGAGGCTCTTTGCATTGACCAAAAATCTTGAAATCCTTGATAGATGGTGCTCTTGGTACATTCAAGTCCCTTGGTAGTCGTTGTAGCAAGTTTCTATTTACACTTGTCGATTTAAAATTTTATATGGAACCTATCTTGTGAGGGTGCCAAGACTAGAAGATATTTGGCATGGATCAGTTAGAGATTTTGTTTTATAGACTACATGCTTGATCCATCTATTGTGAGTACTATTGGAGTCAATCCTGAGTTTTATCAATATAACATGCTCTCTCAGAAATGTGGAATATAGAAGAAAAGAAGATTGGTGCCAAAAAATTGTTTTAAATACATGTTAAAGTCTTTAGAAACGTTCAAGAAAATGCAATACATTGCACTATCAGTGTCATCAATGGGATTTGGGTAAACCCACAAAAGTGGTTTACAATTCGAGTGAGGAAGGAAAACTTCCAAAAACTGACCCATTAAAAAAAAAATCATTTTGGGGGGTTCGAGCAAACTCTAGGTTTGAACGAACCCCTTTGCATGTGGGAACCTACATTTCCCATTTTGGGAAGGGGGTTCGCTTGAACCCTAGTTCGAGTGAACCAGGGTTCTATCGAACCCCCCTTTTCCCACCTTCCCACCCTCAAACACAAAAAATGTCCAAATTTTTGCCCTTCGAAGCTCAGGTTGAGGATGTTAATGGAGGAGACTTCATAGACTCAACTGGAAGATGGTAGTCCTTAGAACGAGCTATCCAACAAATATAATTTTAATATGTTTTGGTTTTATTATGTATATGTTCTTTTAGTTTTATTAAACATAGGTTTTTCACTGAAAATCAAGCTCTTTGTTCTACACATGTGGAAAATAACAGATTATCAAAATAAAAGTTTGAAAAATATGTTAAGGCTGGGTATTGATGTCCTTGATCCATTAAAAAAAAATGAATTTTGATACATACAAAAAAAGTTATGTTGTATACAGTCAGCCTATGTCTGAATTGTAATTGGTCTAACTTCAAAACTTGATTGAGGAAAAAATATTCAATAGAACACTATAAAACCAAATGAAAGTGCTAGATATCGTAGTTACAAATCTAAATTCGAATAAAATAGAATTTATCCTTCATACAAAAAAAATTATGTTGTATACGGTGAGCGTCACTCCTTAAAAATGTTGTTTTTTTTTTAAACTAGTTTTCGAAGGAGATGGCAAAATAATGGCAATCTGATTCCAAAAAAATTGAAAAAAATATATTTAGAATCTATAGACAAAACTTCACAAATCACTAGTTTTCATCATCTTCAAATTCCTCACAGTTCAGCCACTATAGGAGCTCGAAAGTGAAGATTTAGTTAAAAAAAATTAGTTCGGTGTCTAGTTTGCCCAAAAATTTTAAACCAGTATTGTGGGATCACCCATTTTTGGAATAAGAGATTGACATTCATAAGACCACAAGGATAAAGTATTTTGATGGTCTTCTAGAAATTGCATAGAATACACTAGTGAAAGCATATTATTACAAAGCATTGATGATCCTCAATACTCATCAATTTCACACTCAAGACACTAGGAATTACATCATTTGCAATCCTTGCATAATAGTAGAGATTAAGGCTAAGAAAGATCTATTCACCTTTAATAAGTGAAATTTAATATTATTGGCAAGAAATGATTAATATTTTACATTGTTCCAGATACTCTCGTAGGAAAAACATCTATATGAGTAGATGACTTAAAAAGGACATATTTATAAAGATGGTGTATAACAGATACATATCAAACATTTGTAATTTCCTATAGGCTTATTCTACATTATGGTTTTACTAGCCTTGTTTGAGATGAATCTTTGTTGACAAATGCAAGTTAATGGATTACTCTTATGAGGAATATGAGCATGAGGATCCCTATCTTAATTATTATGCATACTAGAGAACTTGGAAGATTTCAATCCAATCCTTGGAGGGACCTACGAAATGGTTAATCATGGAGTGATTCAATTCATTATAGAGCAGCTAGTATATCAAGACTTGTCAAAGCAGGTAAATAGAATATTTTTGCTAAATCAATTGCCTTCGATCACCTATGTACTTCTAGAGATCCACCATGAATCATTGGCAACGTATTTGTTGAGCACATTCTAGAACTTAATATTATGCATAACAAATTCATTGAAAAAGCTAGAGATTAAGTGATATTATCAACTAGTCAAGAGATTTTATGTGATCCCATGTTTAGGAACAATAGTTTGAAGCATTAAATTATATGGTTGCAATTCATCAAATGGAAAAAATCAATAAAAGAGCATCAGATTCAGAAGATTATCTTCAGACTCTTGAAGGTCTTCTCATTGGTATCTCATGCTTACCAGATAAAAGGATTGCAAAGAATTAAGATGCACATAATGATTGATCCATTGCAGGGGTGAGGAGAATATATGGTTGGAAGATAATTGATGGATTATTATCTCTCTACTGGTAGCAATGAAGGTGCAGTCAAGGGTTAAAATAATTTTCAAAGAAAGAATATTTGGAAAGAATTACAGGTGTATAATTCCTAAAAAGAATCTGACAATTTGTGCTTCTTTCATGTGTCTTAAGGATGGTCAGATTGCTATCTTCACTCATTGGAATCTTGAAAATAGTGTATATTTATAATTTCATAAAGGAATGGCTCTAAGAACATCGTATTTAATGAAATAAATTAGGAAAAGAGCCTTAAGCTCAACTTGAGGCCAGTTTGTACTAAAAATGTTTTTATTTAAGAATGAGTTTTCTTGTTTCATCTTTGGAAATATTTTGTGAATGTGGGAGTTTCTTTCAATGGAGACCTTACCCCTTTGGTCTTGAGTAATCAACCCTTCTAGGGCTTCATACTGTGGAAAATAACCCAAATGGGAGATATTATGTGTATGAAGTTTCTTAACTATCTTGTGACTAGTTGGGTTAATTTAGTTACCTATGTTAGAAAATGAATGTCAAGAAGACTAACTATGAGAGTACAAACTATCTTGTACTTTATACCATGAACTAGTGGCAGTTTCCAAGACCCAATTGTTATGTCAACTAACACAGGGTTTGAGGAAAGTTTAAAACTATACCAACTCAGAAGAGTTACATGAGTAGAAAACCAAGGTGTGGTGTGTAATAGTTCTTTGTTATTATTCAAAGGGTTTACCAATCAGTTCAAGTTAACCCTAGGTTAGATATGGTACTCCATGTTGAGTAGGATGGGTGACCAAATGATTTCACTTGTTAGTAGTGATTGTATTTATAATACAAATACTTTGGACAAAGTGAGTGTAGTTGTCTCTATATGCACTTACTGGTTCAATGTGACCTAGATACTTAGCTAATCAAAGATGTTGTACATACGTAGAAGGTATATCTAGTTGTATGATGGTATTATTTAGGTAGGCCACAACACTAGAGCTCAAATGGTATAATTAAGAGGGTTCTTGACTAAACCCTTTGTTGAAGGGAAAGTCCACTTCACATTAGGAAGGTGTGGGGGGAACATAGGTTCGTGCTTGGCGGTAAAGAACCTAAGTGATGCTCTCCCTCTTGCAGATGACATGATGATTCTTGGAAGATAGAAAGTATCCAGATATGGGATCTTTGGCCTTTTTTCTCTATGTTATTGTTTTATCTTACATAAATTAAATCATTGAAATTGAAATGTAAAAAGTGAAATATTTTTACTCTTTTCAGTTCGAAGAGCATGTATAGATGATCTATTATAGATCTTTATGAAAATATTTATGTAGATGCATTCCATTTTGAAAGACAAAAATTATATTTCATTTTACCTATGATGTTAGTTATTAATGATTTATAAATAATCCATTGTAAATCTTTTGTAAGAAGAAAATGGTTGTTACATTACCATCATCATTTTATTTTTGTGGAGATGGGAACACCAACACTAGGTTTTGACTGAGGTGAAATCCTATACAACACAACCTTTTCAACCTCTTTTCATGTGTGTGGGTCAGATTTGAAACTTTCATCAAAAATAAGTTGTAAAGAAGTGAAAATTTATGGACAAGGGAACCCTCAACTTTGTCCCTCAAATTCAATCTCCAATTTTATGTGTAGGTACCCCTTTATCTAATAATTCTAGATTTATAATTGCTTAATTAATTATGTATTTATTTGTGTGATAGATTACATTATCAGATCTAGGGTTTATGTCAAAAAGGTTATTTAAATTGTATTAATTCTACCCTCTTTACAACAAAAAGGAATCAAATCCTAGTAAATTGGTTCTCCTTTGTGGTATCTAGCCAATCAATGAACCCTAGTTGGTTTGTGTTCCAATTTAAGTCCAAAAGAGAGAAAGTTTGATTGAGGTTACACTTTTTGGATATAGATCACTTTTCCCATGTAACATTTTGGTGAACCCAACATATTCTACACTTGCAATTTTTCTATTTCACATAGCATAAATTATGTAATCTAAAAAAGCATTAGGTTATTTGAATATCTTGTTCAGTATATGCATTTATTTCATTTTGAAAAACAAACATTTTCACTATTGAAAACTAAACACTATAGTATTTTGAATTTACATCATATTTGCAATAAATCTTGGATTTTATTGCATCATTTTTTATTTCCTCGTTTAGGGCCTTAGATCTAAAATATTTCATTTTCATTGGAAAATTTTGTATATTTGCTTTTGGAAAAATAAAGCATTTAAAACATTTTATTCTTTGCACAAAAACATAAACCTTAACACATTCTTCTTCCATTTCATTGTTATATCCATATTTTCAACACTTTCTCCCACCTCCTAGGTCCTTTAGTGGGAACTTTTGTATGAAGCTTAGTTCATCTATCAACTCCTTTGAATGCTCATAATCCCTTATTCATGCCTTCATATACCCCTTATTATCAAATAATGGCATACTAATTTCTTGAATTCTGCCAAACTTTGGAAGGTTTTCATGGAAAATAACCTACAAAATGTACTTTTACCTAACAAGATCTAGATTTTTTTTAAAAATTACCTCTAGAATAGGGCGACTTCACCCTTGTCCTAGAATTTTCATCTCAATTTTATATACAAACCCTACTCTATAGCCTCTAATTAGATCTAGTTCCTATTTCTAAGAGTATATCATAAAACTTCCATATTTTAATATGCATTGCCAATTTGACCTTAATTCACCTAATTCATTTCATTGCCCTAAAATTTCTTATTTTTCACACCAAAAGTGATCAAAATCCTAGCCAAATGCTTGAATATCCCTTGGGGACAACATCTAAATAGTGTTTCTTTCCTAAATGGTGTACCTTTACAAGATGTTTCCTTTCACCACTCCCAAGATGTGTCTAAAACCAAACTTATCTTCTACCCTCCTTCTCATGCTCCTCAACCATAAAATATTTTTTCTCTCATTATTGGAGAACCTTCAAACCACCCTAAACCTCTTGGTCACATCCTAAACTTTTCAAATTAACTCACTCAAAATAATTATAATCATAAAAAGTGTCACATCAACAATATTATCATGCAATTTCTCACACATACAAAAATTGAAACAATAACAAATCTAAACAAATTCAAACCACTCCCACTTCCATTCCATTTACTCAACTCTATCTCCCCTCACACTTCATATTCCTCAACATGTAATCAAAGAGTATGATCTTGTTTAATACTCTTTGGGTCTTAATTCAAACCTCACATACATACAATGGGATGCTCCAAGAGGCCTTATAGAAGATAGTGGTACCACCTTAACAGTCATGGAATTAGGAAATACTATAATTTATAATGGATTGTGTCTTAAATTTTGTAGCATTAATCTTGTACATATGATCAATGTTGATACATCTCACATAAAACTTGATAATCTTTATATTTGTGGCTTTGATAAATTTTGTAGGAAAATGTTGGGTGCAATCACACTACCCATTAAGGTAGGACCTATAATTTTTTGGAGGCCTGGGTCATTTTTATGTGTCTAAATTTTTTCCCTCTTTGACATAATGTAGATTATCACGCTGTGTCAAAGAAAACAAGTCAATGGTATGCCCTAGTGTGAGAGTAGGGAGAGGAAGGATGATGAGGGGGTAGTGGTATTCCCCCTTGAGAGGACAGGTGGGTTCAAAGAACATGAGTGTGCTCTCAAAATGGATAAGAAGACTAGAGAATGATGGAATATAAGAAATGTTAGCGCGAAATACATGGATGTTAGGATGAAAAAGGAATACTTCAATATTTTTCCAAATAACATAATAGGCATTGCATAATCATCATTGGGTGGTAAAATGTGAAAAATGGACAACAAAAATCATGATATGACATACACCAAGGTGTTCAAGGTCATCCACTTATGAAAATTAAATGGTCGCAAATAAAGAATGTCCTAACTCATACTAAGGGCTAAGTTTCCCTAGTATTTTTGTCAAGATAGACCAAAGATAACAATCAAGGAAAAACAAGTCATGAGATGTCATCGCACCTCTAAATCCTTTATGGGACATCCTTGGGGTAGCTAGTAGCATGACCAAGAGACAAAAAAATAAAAAGATAAGACAAAATAGACCAACAAAATCAACAACCATTCAATTTTTTTTCCAATATGTGTTTAACAAAGTTTGATTTCTTGACGGTTTGATAGATTGATAGTTTGATAGTTTGATAGATTTGACAATTTGATAATGTCTATCATCAAGAAGTAAATATCTTGAAAATTTCAATGATGATGTGATAGAGCCTCTCATCAGGAAAGAAACATCCTAAAAAGGAAAAGGAAATTTTGAATGGGGTCCAATTCCAAGAAGGATGCATCTTGAAGCCCGGACTGTAAAGTGACTAGGTTGACATTATTTTGGCAATTTGACTAATTTTTCTACTTGATGACTAATTGGACTATGTTGTCTATTGGTCCATGATTTGAATGTTGACATTTTGATGACTTTCTATTGTTTGATGATGATGTCTGACTTATTGATTGATACGATGAACCCTAAAGGACTAACCTAGGTGGCCTCGGGGGCTCATTGACTAATGCCCTTGCCTATGTCATATACTCAGAGACCCCGTAAGTCAACATGACTTTTGAATTTGTTGCAATGAAAAAGGGTTGAATCATGATTTTAATTTACAACACCTGAAGGATTGACCTAATTCCTTGGGGGCACATTGACAAATGGTCATTCCTACGTCTAGTCACAAAGGCAACGTAATTTGACAATGACAAAGATTGGCCCGACTGACTCTAACTTTGTTTTTGGGATTTGGAAAGTTTTCTAAATGTTTTTGTGTTTGTGACATGATTTGATTTTTTTGGAGTTTTGGAGTTTTTAAAAAAATTTCTTTTGGGGAATATTTTATTTTTTTTCATCATTTTTGCGAATATTTAATTTTTTTTTGTATTTTTCAAATATTCGACTTTCCAATGACCAACATAGAATTCAATGAAGCCTAATGTTAGGAAGTGTTCCCCCAACTAGGTTTAGGAGTAACCATTAGGGATGGGATGGGACAAGGGTTTATTATGGATGAGACATGGATGAGAAAAGACCACAAGACATCAACCATTTGGAAGTCATTAAAAAGAAGACCAGGCCTTATGATGGATGTCAAATGGGAGATGATGGAAGGGAAAGGCATTATTATGGATTGGGGTGGAAGACCAGGTACATTGATAGTAGATGACGAAGCAAAGACTGAATATACATGGTGCCTGTTTGCCAAGTTTTCACCATGGTACTTATCCAAAGTGCCATCGAAGTGGTTTTCATTATTGGATGAATTTTTTCTCTTTACTATTTTTATGATTTTTTATTTTATTTTTGTTGTCACCATTTGAAATTCATTAAAAAGAAGACCAGGCCTTATGATGGATGTCAAATGGGAGATGATGGAATGGAAATGCATTATTATGGATTGGGGTGGAAGACCAGGTACATTGATAGTAGATTACGGAGCAAAAACTGACTATGCATGGTGCTTGTTTGCCAAGTTTTCACCATGGTACTTATCCAAAGTGCCATCGAAGTGGTTTTCACTATTGGATGAATTTTTTCTCTTTACTATTTTCATGATTTTTTATTTTATTTTTGCTGTCACCAAGACGCCTATTTTACAATTTTTATTAAGGTAGCAATTTTTTGTATTTTTAATTTTTTTTTGTAATTTTATGGTTTTAACATGGCTCTCTAAAGCTATGTATATAACTTGCACAAGTGCAAGCTATTGATAGGCTCAAACAAGGGTTCCCCTTGAAGTGTGGAAAATTGATAAGCACTAGAACCAAAAGATATTGTTATGACATATGGACCCAACTAGTTGGGCTCAAATTTGCTAGGTTTTTCATGTTCTACTTGATATTTTGGATTCTCCATCAAGACTAATTCACTTATGTTGAAGTGTCTAATCAAAACCCTTTTATTGTAACTACGGAAAAGGTGGTTTTGATATGCCTTTAGATGAGTCAAGGGCCTCTATCTGTGTTCATCAAGTAATTCTAACTCATGCAACTGAGATATACAATATTTCTCATCATCAATAAGCCCTTTCATGGAGACTCATAGAGAGGATACTTTGAACTCGATAGGAAGGATAACCTCCAAATTGAAGACTAGGTAAAATAGAGTGGCATCGGTGAGTGTGTGGATTCTCGTGTGATATGCCCATAGGGCAAGGTTAAGCTAAATGTGCCAGTCACAACCAACAACATTGACAATATTTTTAAGAATTTTGATTCTGGTCTTATTGGATGCCTCAACTTGATCGTTGCCTTGTAGGAAATATGGCATGGAAAAGTGATGTTGAATGTGGAATTTCTCACATAACTCATAAAAATCTTAATTTTTGAAGGGAAGACCGTTGTCAGTGATGACGGTTTGGGGGACACCATATCGACATATTATTTAATTGAGGATGAATTCAGAGAGTTTTTACCAATAATGTATGTCATAGGGATAGCATCAACCCATTTTCTGAAGTATTTGGTGGTAGTGATGATGAATTTATGGCCATTTGATGAGGTGGGATGAATTTTACCTACGTGGTCAAGTCCCCATTGGATGAAGGGCCATGGTGAAGTGATAGGTTGCAACTCCTACGCAGTTGCATTAAGGAGATCATTGTGTATCTGAAACTATCAATATTTTTGCATAAAGTGATACGAATTATGCTCCATTGTAGGCCAATAGTAACCTAGTCACATGATCTTTTTAGCTAGGGTTAGACCACTAGAAAGGGCTCTGCATATACCTTCATGTACTTCATGTAAGATATTTTATGCTTTGTTTGTGTTGAGACAATTGAGTAAGGTATTTTCATAGCTATACCTATATAAGGTATCACCAATGATGGCATAGCAAGCGGCTTTGCAGAGGAAGGACTTGCATTGATTGTTTGAGAGGTCGAGTGGTAGGGCTTGGGAATGTAAGTAGTCATAGATATCCTCATACTAGGGGTAATTAGAACTATCAAGCTCACATACCATTTCAAACTTTGGTACATCTAAAGCAAGGACTAACAGTTGTTCCACTAAGAACTCATACTACGACATATTGTTAGGAATATCCAAAAGAGACCCAATAGTGTCCATGACATCTGCTACTTTATTTTGAACATGTGGCACTTGGAAAAAGGAGATGTTTATAAAGTACTGCTTGAAACTATCAACCATTCATTTTTCTGGGGTCAATTTCTCATCCTTAGCATTATAGTCATTGTTGACCTATTGAATAACCAATTGTGAATCACCGAAGACCTGTAGATTCTTGATTTTCCATTTTATTACCATACATAGTCTTGTCAACAAGGCTTCATACTCTGCAATGTTATTCATGCATGGGAAGGTTATCCTAAAAAATTTAGGGATTGTATCACCCTAAGGGTAAAAAATAATATACCATCACTTGATCCATGATTAGTATGTGAGCCATCAAAATAAAATTTCCATGTTATTCCCATTTCCAGTGTGAATATGAAATCATTAGGAAAGTCTAAAACCAAAGGGTGATCAGATTGTGTGGGCACGTCTGCTAGTTGGTCAGTGATGACTTATCCTTTTATTGCCTTATTTTCCATGTATTGAATGTTTTATTCACTGAGTATCATGACCCATTAAGCCCTAATGAGTAGACATTTCAGATGATCTATTTTTTTTCATAAGCTTAGTTTGATGGTTTAACATGTAGTGTCTTAACTTTTGAGTGGTGAAAACCACTACAAGACAAGCACATTCAATTGGACTATAGTTAAGCTTGTATCCCACAAAACTATGGTGAATATAATAGATTATGAATTCATTTTCCTCATGGTCATTTTGAGCCAACAATGCCCCTAGTCTAGCTGTAATGGCTAAGATGTATAGAATTATGGGTTTTTGATCAATAGGCAACATTGGGACAAAAGGTATCAAGATATACTCTTTAATATTCTGAAAAGATGCCTCACACTTGTTTCTCGAAATAAAAGGGACTCCCTTACATAACAAATACTCAGAAGGTTGGCATTTATCTACAAGCTATGCAATGAAGCTTCCAATAGACTAGAGTTGGCCTTGTAGAATTTAGAGTTTATCAATTCCTTTAGGTAGAGGCATGTCTAATATTTCTTTGACTTGTGTCAAGTCCATTTTAATTCCTCGATAGGAAATAATGTATCCTAAAATATTTACCGATGTCATGTCGAAGATGCATTTCTGAGGATTTAGGTGGACCTTATATTCTTCTAGCAATTTGAAAATCTTATCCAGTACTTTTAAGTGATCAACACGTGTCAAGGATTTTTCCAAAAGATCATCAACATAGTCTTCCATAAATGTGTGCATGAGATCATGAAATATGGTGGTCATAGCTCTTTGATAGGTTGTGCCTATATTTTTCAGTCTGAAAGGCATGATATTCTAGCAATATGTACCCCATGGTAACTTGAATTTCATCTTGTGTTGGTCTTCAAGGGAAATACGGATCTAATTATATCTCGAGAATCCATCCATGAGGGACAACATCTCCTAACTTGTTGTTAGGTCTACTATGATGTCTATATTTGGGAGTGGAAGTCATCCTTCATACATGCTTTGTTTAAGTCATGGAAATCCATGCAAATATGGATTTTTTCCTTTAGTTTGGTAACTGGTACAACGTTTGAGATCCAGTCTACATAGCCAATAGGTCTTATGAAACTGGCGTCCAATAATTTCTTAAGTTCAACTTTGACCAACCTAGCTATTTGAGGGTGCATTTTTCTAAGCTTTTGTTTGACCAGATTTGCATTTGGATGCAATGGTAGATGATGTAGAACTGACTTGACGTCCAACCCTAGCATATTAGCATAAGACCATGTGAAATTCATGTGGCATTTTGTGAAAAATGCTTAAAATTTTGGTTTTTCCTCTTTTGGCAAGGATGTTGCAAAGATAACAGTCTTAAAGGATTATCTATATCATTGATGTTGACTTCCATTACGTCTTCAATCAGCATCGAGTATCTCTTTTGATTGATAGGGAGAAATTCCATCCCTCCATCGTCATGTGCCTTAGAGAGGTTTTGGCCCTTGGATAGGTCCTTTCTTTTTACTTTTCCTTGGTCAGAAGGAACCTTGTAGTTTTCACCTAAAGACCATTCATTTTTATTTTTATTTTTTATCATTTTTGCAACTAGAGGGTTGAACAATCTCACCAAAATATGCTGCAGTGTCAAGATCTATATTAAAGCTAGTCTTATGGTCCCCATATGGTATTCCCTCTCGTAGTCCCATAAATTCAGCAATGGCCTCATCATTTTCAAATATGTCCAACATGGGTTGATCTTGATGGTCCCAATCGATCAATTGTGGGTAAATGAGGGAGATGCCATCATCAATGTTAGTGAAGGATGGTGAAGTAGATGATAGGGTAAACAAAAAGGTATTATCAAGTTCCCAAAAGGATTATATCTACGCTCTTTTGTCTGTGGTCTTGGGTAGGTCAGGTTCATGAAAGGAGTCGACCTGAATATTAATATCAATGAGGTTAGTAAAGGATGGACGAGATATGCAAAATTCCTAAAAGACATGATCAAGCTCATAGTCACTGGTGGTGCAAGAGCCCCACTCATATTCATTAGATTCGGTGTCACCATAATAGATGTCGGTAGTGTAGACATGCAAATGATCCTAACTACCATAGTGCATCTAATTTTGATCAATTATCATCAAATTCTTCTATTAACCAAATAAAGCAGATTATTAGATTAATTCACTAATTTCCATCACGTTTAATTAAATAAATCAATTTATTTATTTAAATCCCCAACTGCCTCTTATTTGGTTAAATAAATCAAATGTCATAAATTCACTAACCCACTCAAAGTTAAAAAAATTTCGAATTAATTAACTTTAATCACCTTCTAATCATCATTAATAAATTCTCTAGCTTTTAACTCCCCAAGAGTTAAATCAACTCTTGATTAACCAACCCACTTGCACATGAAAATAGTTTCTTTTAATTAACTAATTACCTCATTTATCCTCTCAAAGCATATTCTAGGGAATATTCCTTCATTAAATCCCTTTATTTGACTTTCTTACCTAAATAATTTCCCTCCAAAACATCTCAACCACATTCCTTAACTCCTCTTACAACCCCATTTATTCTTCTTACATTCTCTCACATCTTCAACCATATGTATTTATTTCTCTTCCATCCTCCTTTCCTCTTGCACATTCACCAAAATGTGCTCCACCTTCATCCAATAAATTTGAGACAAGTATCCAAATATAATTGGATCTCTTTTGAGTCCCAATTCCTCCCATCTCTCTATTCTTCAACCGTTCAACCTATAAATAGAAGCCACTTCTACTTAAAATCCACCCAAAATCTTAGCATTTCTACTATAGGCACTCTCATAATTTACATTTCACCACCATATTAGCTTGATTTTATGATCATTTTGCATCTTCATCTCCACCACTCATATTTGCTTGTTCATCATTTTGGAAGCTTATCAAGGGGGTGGGAAAGGGAATTCTTTTCACATCAAAGGAGCACCACTCTCACTATGGGATAAGTTTGCCCATGTTTTTATATGCTTTTATTTAACTTATTTTATATTTAGTGTCTTGTTTGGCATATTTAGCATGCTTCAATATCTCATAGGGAGGCTTTTGTTAGCTTTGTTTAAAATAGATTAAATATGCTAATGTTTTCTCTTGAGAAAATGTAGAAAAAAGCGTCTACATAATGACACCCATTGTAGGGTAGTAGATGCTCTTTCATAACTAGAGTTGGAGTTTTATTTCTTTAAGTAGATTAAAACAACTATCAATGTAGCTTCAACTTCTATTTCAGTATAAGTTAATGACAGAGTAGCTTCAACTTCTATTTTAGCATAAGTTAATGACAGAGCATGCACATTCCATAAAATTTTAGTTTCAAATAGTTTATTTGACTCTTTTGCATCAATATTTGGGCAAAGATTAGATAGAATAAAATGGTGTAAAATAAAAATGAAGCATTGGAAAATCGTTATTATTCCTACATCAATCATTTTCTTTTTTATACATTGTAATTTTGTTCACACCATTTGAGCATAGATTCGGTGTAAGTCTCACACTACAGTCTATTCACCATAAACATAAGTAGTTGTGTTGGTTTGTTTAGAATCATTGTTAATGCTTTATATTATCCATAATCTATATTGTATTTGGGAAATTTTTGTTTGCAAGAATCGGAACCTTCCATAGGAAAAGTGATGCATTTGATGTTTTTTTCCATGGAACTCTATTTGTCTAGCTCATAAATGTGTTTTGATCTTATATTTTTGTGGCACCAACATGGATATTATTCAATGGAAATAACACTGGTCACAATTCACATGAAGGGGAATATCCATTATTGAAATCTATAGCCATTTGTTGGGAAAAGATGGGGGCATCTCAGAAAGAATCATCCAAGATCAGTAGTGCCTTCAATAATTTTAATTTATTCAAATCACCTCAAAGACACATACTACTATGCCATAAAGTGGAAATAGACATAGTTCATTTCCCGCACTAATCCTTAGAGAGAAGTTAATACTTAACCAATTTCAATAACACCATTAATAGATTCAACAAACAAAACCAAACCAATTTCAATAACACCATTAATATATTCAACAAACAGAACCAACAACCATGAAAGATGAAACATAAGACATGAACACATAGATATACATGAGGAAAATCCTTTCGAGTAAAAAAACCCCACACTCCAAAACCTTAGATCACCATTGTATTATTCAACAACAAAAAATATAGTTACAATACAATATCAAGCTCACAACCTTTACAGGAGTTTACATCTTGTTCCATTCGGGAGAATATCTAGCATCATAACCCATCTTCGATCTCACCTTAGCAAGGGACATCTCATTTGGCTACATAGCTTCATGGCTTGTCCACTGACCTCTCAGCCTTCACCTTCTACAAGATTCAACTCTCTCTTCTCACGACAACCCAGCCTCTCAGCTCGTCTCTGGTTACCACCCCACTCTCTTGACTACCCAGCCTCTCAGTCCAACCTCCATCCTCTCAGCCTATACCTAGCCTCTTGACTTGTACCCAGCCTCTCGGCTAGTCCACTACCTAGCCTCTCAGCCAACACCCAGGTAACCATTGAACTCTCACCTCTCTAGGTCTGCTCCAAGAGAGACATTTTCTCTCTCTCAGACTATTCAACTACCGCACCCCTCTAGGGTTATACCTTGAGCCATGTGCCATCATCCAACATTCTTGTCCCTCATATAAGCAATTGAACAAATCTTCAGCCTTGAACTTAGGGTTATCCACCTAACATCATGCCACCCAGTCAAAGAGACACTTATTATCGTCTCACCAAGTTCATCGAGCACATGGGATGACATGCAATCTATCCCCCATGTCATCACCACCTGTTGGCCTTCAACACAATCCACTATCCTATCAGGTCCCACATCCACTTGCCATGGTGAGGGGTCCACCAAGACACGTGTACACCACTTGTGCAATTCCGAAGAATCAAAAGGGAATAAGAAATATTTGCAACAAGTCTCCTAGAAAAGACTTAAATATTTAACTCCCAACATCATCATTGATCAAACATATAGGTGTCAAACACTTAGTCAATTCTACTCACTCCATAAGATTATTTCAGTCCTCACCATAAAGGAGCACAAAATAAACAAACACCATTGTATTAAAATTACCTCAACCATCAATCAACAATATCATCTCTCTATCGTGGTCCCCATTGTCATCGGCATCCAAGTCGCTATGTCACCAAAAAACCAAACTTCACAACTTCAACATCAACTGTTATGAATTTCTCAAAACCCGCAGCATGCCAATAATGAGGTCACCAAGTCAGAAGAAAACTGAACTTCAGAACCTCCATCGAATGTTAGGAAAATCCAAAAACTCGTGACATTCCCATAATGATTCCTCCAAGTCAGAAGAAACTTGAACTTCACAACCTTCATCAGATGTTAGGAATTTCCTAAAACCCACAACTCACCAACTATAGAAGGATCACTCTATCACTCAAAACCTAAACTTTTGAACCTCAAGATGGAGGTTATGAAGTTCTTAAAAGCCGCAACATGCCGACAATAAAGGGACCACCCTGTTGCTCCAAACTCAATCTTCTAAACCTCAAGTCAAAGGTTGTGAATTTCTCAAATGTTGTGACATGCTGAAAATTGCCTTCACTTCATAGTCGCTAATTCGGGAGGTTATGAAACTTAGAACCTTGCGACTTCAATTAGAAAAACTTGAAAACTAGTGACTTAACTTAGGCCGATGATGGAGGAAAACACAACTACTCTAGGAAGTCAATCAACCTAGTAAATTTGAGAAACATTTCTCAACATTCTCCCACTTGATGAAGAACTTACTAGCTCCTTCCAAAAAAAACTCAATAATATTAAACAATGCTTATGTGCTCCAACCAAGAAACTTGCATTGACATCCAAGATTTCCACCAACTCAGGCAATAGTTCCAACCATCCACCATAGGAAAAAGGAATGAGCCAAGGTATATATGCACTAGTCTTAAGAACATAAGCATCGGATCCTACATATGACAAGGGCATCAACACTTCCACCACTCCACTATGCTCACAAACCATACATAAGAAACACAACATTAACTTCAAAGCCCTCAATGTGAACACAACCATGAAGTCATTCTCCATAAACAAGATAGAATATCAACTAGAACAACAACTGAAAAACTAACTACTCCCATCCAACTGATCAACCCACATGACTAAAAATAGAACACATAGCAAGTTCTAATCCATCCAATCATACATACCTCTAAGGTATCCACATCAGAAAACTCATGCCACTTACATAGCCAATCCATCAACAGAAAAATACAAGCTCCAAGTTCCAACTAGTCAAAGAATACCAAACACATCCAAGAAATCCCACTACATGGGTAATGCCGAATTTGAAAATATCACAGCATAACGATTCTACAAATAGCATCACATGGAGAGTGTAAACATGTAGTTTCAAGGAACCATCCATAATGATATGCACAACCTGTACAACCCTCATCACAAGTCTCCATAACCAAGACCATAGAGAGAAAATTTTGCACATCATATACTTGTAGAAAATCCTCCTATATACACCTCTAAAATTCTAACCGTGTCACCTTATTCTCCATGTATCCATGAGCACCTAAAACCGATCATCTCATGCTAAACTCCAAATACATCATTGCACGATCATGAAGTTCTCAAGCATATGACCAATGCACCCAAAATACAGAGAATTACCAGACCACTATATAAGTTCCAATCATTTAAACTAGGAACTTCTCATGAAATCATGATCTACTCATCCCCCTTAGGAGATCTCATGCTTCAGGTGAACATACCATGGTTTCAAGAGCAATGCATCATGCCAAAACTCTAATGCACAATCAAGAGTAAACCATTACATGTAACACAACAAACTCTAAACCAACGTCACCTATCAAGCACAATGGACACCTCAACCAAAGACTCACAAGAGTCCTCCATGGCTCTAATATGTTGCACATCTTATAATAATGTCCATGAAAATGCGAAAGAACCCTTCTACAACAATAGGATCTAAGAGCCCCTCCTACTAACATCTGCAACACTAAAGAAGATCATTCACCACCAATTGATGAATCCACACTCATTGCTAAAGCTCCCACTGAACCGTGAAAACTGATCTTTCCAAGCATCATGACCAAACATCTACTAATATGAAATTCCTTTAGGTCCACACAACAATATTTCCATCTGACAACAATACCAAGTGGCACCAAGATCTCCAAACCAAGCTGAAAAGACCATAACTGTCAAAAGCTTACAAAAACTTGTGTATCCAAGATATCCATGACATCATGATACAACGTGCTACACCATTCATCCTCAACACCATTCATCCTCTCATCTCAAAATAGCTACACCAATGCACAAGTGACCATAGACAAGGCTAGCTAACAAGTCTACACCATCATAGAAACAAATCTCATGGATATAGACAGTCCACTCCTAATTTGTCTCACATAAAACATGTAGGTAAAGATATCCCACAAAATTGCACAACCCGTAGATCCATTCAACAGAAACAGGAAAACCCATCATTGCACTGGAAACTACAAAACTAAGATCTCAAAGAGAATAACCATGTAGACAACTTGACTAAAACACCAGATCAAGCTCATATATGATTTTCCAATCATGTCCACAATGAGCACCATAGTCAAGAACCCAACAAGCAACACCATGGGAATGTTGAGTGACAAATCACATACCAACACTCCAATGCAGAAAAGACATCACACCTCCTCAAACCATGCCGAGTTGCAACTATCTCATCTAGTCACACTCCAAAAGCTAGAGTCTAGAAAATAGATTAAAAGTAGCTCCACATTACCACAAGTTTTTCTTGACTGTGTAAAACCTACAAAACCACAGAGCCATGCAATTACAAACCATCCTTAAAAGGAAACAACAATTCAGGAACTCCAGGCCCATTTCAAGCCAACTCTAAAACCACCAACATGCACATACATTCAAGAGAGATAGGCTATTTCAGAAGCTTCCAGACCACCCAATGATCAACTCCATAGCCTTCATGCAATCGAGGTACCAAAAAAAATGTGCATTCTAATACCAGGAAAAATACCTAGCATAAGCACAATTCTCCATGGTTGAACAACAACCTAAGCTTCTTGATATCATCAGGGAGCCTCACACATAGATACCTAATATAAAATATTTTTCTGCAACACAATCACGAAGCAAAATATTCCACCCCATGCATCAAGGTTATACCACTACCAACTCATGAGCTTCAGGTCACATCATTTCAATATGACCAACTCAAGTTTCTCCATCTTCTCCATCTTCCATGATGTGTATTGTTTCAAAAACATAAACAAAAAAGAAATAACTTCTACTCATCAAAGGATCAATAAATCAACTGATTCCTCTAGATTTCATCAAGCCTGATAGACTAAGAAATCTTCACAGAAGGAATGCCCAAAACCAACATCTCCAGGGAGGAACAAAACCCAAAGAAGGCTCTGATACCACTTGTTGGGAAAAGATGGGGGGCATCTTAGAGAGAAACATCCAAGATCAGTATTGCCTTCAATAATTTTAATTTCTTCAAATCACCTCAAAGACATGTACTACTATGCCATAAAGCCAAAATAGGCATAGTTCATTTCCCACATTAATCCTTAGAGAGAAGTTAATTCTTAACCACTTTCAACAACACCAGTAATAGATTTAGCAAACATAACCAACAACCATGAAAGATGAAACAAAAGAAATGAAAACACAGATATATGTGGGGAAAACCCTCTTGGGTAAAAAACCCCACACTTCAAAAGTCTAGATCGCCATTTTATTATTCAACAACTAAAAATATAGCTACAATATAATATCAGGCTCATGGCCTTTATAAGAGTTTACATCTTGTTCCATTCTAGAGAATATCCGATAGCATAGCCCATCTTCAATCTCACCTCAGTGAGAGACATCTCATTGGGCTACATAGCCTCATGGCTTGACCATCGACCTCTTGACCTCTCTATCACACAACCGCTCATTCTTCACCTTCTACAAGATTCATCTCTCTTTGCTCATGGAAACCTAGCCTCTCAGCCCATCTCTAGTTACCGCCCCACTCTCTTGGCTACCCAGCCTCTCGGCCTGACCTCCAACCTCTTGGCCAACACCCAACCTCTTGATCTTCCTTTAGCCTCTTAGCCTACACACCCAGCCTCTCGACCAGTCTATTGCCCATCCTATCGACTAGCACCCAGGTAACCACCACGCTCTCACCTCTCTACCTTCACTCCAAGAGAGACATTTTCTCTTTCTCTCAGACTACTCAACTACTACACCCCTCTAGGGTTACACCTCGAGCCACACACCATCATCCAACATTTTTGGTCATCAGATAAGCAGTTGAACAAATCTCCAACGTTGAACTTAGGGTTATCCACCTAACATCATGTCGCCCAGTCAAAGAGACATTTATTACCATCTCACCAAGTTCACCAATAAAATGGGCCCACATTCCATTTGTCCTCCACGTCATCGCCACCTATCAGCCTTCGACACAATCTACCATCCTATTGAGTCCCACATCTTCTTGTCATGGTGAGGGGTCCACCAAGACATGCGTACACCACTTGTGTAGTTCTAGAGAATCAAAAGAGAATAAAAAATATCCACAACAAGTCTCCTGGAAAATACTTAAATATTTAAATCCCAACATCATCATTGATCAAGTCGACAAGTGTCAAACTCTCAGTTAATTCCACTCGCTTCATAAGAGTCTATTGGTCCTCACCACAAAGGAGCTTGGAATAAGTTAGCACCATTGGATTAATATAACCTCAATCGTTGATCAACAATATCAACTCTCTGTTGTGGTCCCCACTGCCATCGACATCCAAGTCGCTATGTCACTAAAAAACAAAACTTCACAACTGCAACATCAAAGGTTATAAATTTCTCAAAACCCACAACATGCCAATAATGAGGTCGCCAAGTTGGAAGAAACCCAAACTTTAGAACCTCCATCGGAGGTTAGGAAATATAGAAACCCGAGACATACCCATAACAATGTTGCCAAGTCAGGAGAAACCCGAACTTCATAACCTCCATGAGAGGTTAGGAATTTCCTAGAACCCGCGACTCACCAACTACAAAAGGATTTCTCTATCGCTCAAAACCCGAACTTTCAAACCTCAAGATAGAGTTTACAAAGTTCTCAAAAGCCACGAGACATCGACAACAAAGGGATCGCCTTGTCACTCCAAACTCGAACTTCTGAACCTCAAGTTAGAGGTTGTGAAGCTCTCAAAAGCCGTGACATGCTGACAATCACCTTCACTTCATAGTCGCTAAGTCAAGAGGTTATGAAACTTAGAACCTCGTGACTTCAGTTAGAAAAACTTGAAAACCAACAACTTAATTTAGGATGATGATGGAGGAAAACATAACTTCTCTAGGAAGTTGATCAAGCTAGTAAATTTGAGTCACATTTCTCAACACCATTGAAGTAGAAGGAATGTCTTGCAAGGTCCAATAAGTGCGTTGAATCTGCCATATTAGTATTTTCCACCATATATCGATGTAGAGCAAACATAATCTTTATTTCAAACTGCAGCTCACCAAATTGGTCAAAGTGGTGGTAGGCAAATATTTAGCATAATGAGGAAATAGAAAATTTCACCATAGAAATGAATGTGTGATGGATCATCTCATCATTGGGAAACTCACATTTTTTTATAAAGTGGTACACATCAACTTTGGCTCATTTAATGTCACTTTAAACACCCATCATTTTTTCTTGTGTCGAGCTTATATATTTTGTTAATGTGCATGCCTATTTTGTTGCTTGCTTTAATACTACTATGTCAACTACTCAAAGATAGTATTTTACTCTGAGATTATGGTCTATAGGTGTTTTATTTCTATTTTTTGAATATATAACAATCCAACTTACTACAAATGTCATTTCAATCTATTAAATAATTGACATTTTTAGCACGTCTCTTGCAATCTATTCTGTATTGCAAGGAAATTTCCCAAAGAAATTTTTGTCAGTGACAAGTGGAGAAATAACTAACTGTTGATCCATGCAAACTATTTGAAAATATATCAACATTCAATGATCTCACATCATCTTTCAGTATTTGACCAATGTATCCTTGCATCAAATCGATGCATTAAATCGTCGTTACCTATTTATTTAGCATGATATATTTGTTGTATATCACACCCCTTTCATTTTAACTAATTGGTTGCTGAAGATCTATAGGCAGATATTTCTTTGGCCATCGGTTGTGCAGGAGGCTGGAAGGAGTAAGCATGGTTTGTAAAGGAGTAAGCATGGTTTGTAAAGGAGTAATTTCAATCAGTTTTTTTTCCTCACCTAACATTTTTTATTGTCATGTGCCCCTAGTTTTTGGGAAATATTTTTTTAATTGTTATAATTTGTAGATTACTTCACTTCAAGAATCTTACAATGGATTAACAAAGAGGAACATCTATTTTTTTGTCGAATATACTTTCCATGGAGATGCTTTATTCCACGTTTAGTAAGCAAAATTTTGAATCTTTTTGATACCTCCTTCTTCCCCTACTATGCAAACAATACTTGGAAGTAAAGAATGCACACAAATAACCCTTTTCAATGTGATAAATTTTCAATGTAGTATAAAATAAAAAACAGGGCATTGAGAAATACGAATATAGAGACATTTTTCTTGGAAGTAGGCGAACTGTGTGGATTTTTTAGAATCAATGTGTTTTTTTGCTAATGATTTCTACAACAAGTTCTGACACCTTGAACTTGGTTTTCTTTGATGGTGTTCCATTAATTCCTTTCAACAAACGTGTTTCTTTGACCTATCTGCATTCATGGTGCGACCTCTTCTAGGTAAAGGGAGGTAATCGAGATGTTAGCATTCAATGTGATCATCAATAGGAATATTTTGATATAGTGGGCTTCAAATTTTGTCAAGAAATTTAACTCAGTGATTTAAATCTTTTGATATAGGTCATAGTCCATAATAAGTGCATGTAATCTGACTTATATCTACATATGAAAAAAATCTAACATGATTCGTGCAGAATTTAATACGTGATTACTACTGATCGAGCTTTTTCAAATTACAAATGTATCTTGTACAAGATATATGGGATTCAAAACTGTTATTTATTTGTGCCTTTGTTAAGCAAATCTGAGTTTTAGTGTTGATTACTTATAGCCTTGGCGTTGGATTTCATTAACTAAGAATTTTGTAGATTTCAATTTGGTATTTACAAAATAGTAAAAAGATTGAACTAAGAGAATAAAAATTCCTTTGTGCTTATAATTGTCAAAGTTTTGTCGTGCTTCTAAAATTTGATTTTATCTGTGTTCTAACCATTGTTTGTTTTTAGAGATGCTTTGCATGACAAGGGTAATTTTTTTTGTGATAATACATTGCTTCATTGATCCCTTGAAATAAATCTTATTGCTGATAGATTTGTAATGCTTGCATGATTATATCAAGAAACAATGGTGGTCTTTCTCATGAGAATCAAATAGAAAAATTTGAGTTGGAAAAGTGGACATTGAACTTGAAAGGAGCATTTTGAAATTCTTATTGTAATAATCTAAGAGCATTCAGTTGTTGGTTTTTTTTTGTTTTAGGACTAGATCAATTTGGGTTTAAAATCCATCATCGTTTTGAATTTTTCAAAATTGGACTAAAATCGAACTTAGAAACTCACTAGACTTTAATTTTGGGCTAAAAATTGGGCAAGACAAACTCACATTTAGCTTGGCGCTTTAAAATCAACTCATCATTTCTTTGAGGCTAAAATGAACAATTGCTTGAATTGTGTGGTCTTGTCTTTGGTGCATTTTGAGTGTGTATCCTATCCCCTTATGCTTCGTGTGATCTTGGGTGCAAGAGAAACACTCAAAATATATTTTATTGCTTTGAGTCACCTTTAAGAGAGGCATTACTATGAGACACACCCCACAATGGGAAACCCATAGGAAAGTTCTTGCAAGCACATTTACCAGTGGGCTATATCAAAGGGTGTGAAATTGTGAGAAATTAGCATCAATTTGTGTCAACAACAAACTGCACCTAATTGCATGCCTTAAGTGGAACAGGAATGGTTGAAGAGCCTTAAATGGCCAAGCGGGTGAGTGTTGGTTATGGTGATCACAATTTTTTGTCATTAAGAACCTTGATTGTAGTAACCAACCAGTCCATCAAACGAGTTCATCAAAGTGGTGCATTGGAACTTAGATTCCAAGAAGTTACTTGCCATGCCCAATCTTGGTTAAAGTATAGAGGTTAAAACTTCATTCTTAACATACTTTTATACCTTTTTCCTTGGTTGCATGTAAAGACATCTCTTCTACTACGAGGGGCATGGGGGAAGCTCACCAAGAAAAACATACCAATTGATCTAGGATATTATATTTCTTGTGTCTTTGAAAAAGTATTGCTTGGATCTCAAACATTAAACAAATTATCAAAATTTCAAACCCTTTCGAAAGATAAAATATCCTTGAAGAGTCTAATTATTACTACTTGTCCCTAGGGATTTTATCCTTAGAGGCTTCTAAATATTTGGACCCAAATCTCAATTTGTTCTCTCCAAAGTCAACCTAGGAAAACTGTGGTCTTGACTCTTTTCTTTTCACATAATGGACCTTGTGGAATGAAAAAAGCTAAGACATAGACATTTAGTTTGAAATTAAAAAAAAATGTGGATTTGGTAAAATCAATTCATTAACCAAGATTAAATTAATTGAACACCACACATGTGCTTATTATCTTTTGTCTTATGGTATTCCAAGCAAACATTTGTCTTTTTGTTTGAGCTACTCGTAGAGTAAAGCATGTTCTTCAACACATTGGTTTTGTAAACAAAGTTCTTCTAGGTTCATCTAGGGTCAAAACAAACATTTCATCCATCCCAAAAAATTTATCATCTCCATCCCACAAATAACTTTAGATCTTTGGGAACATCAATATTCTTTACTTGGGTACATCATTAAAGCAAATCAAAATTACCTTGTTTAGTTAGGAGTGTGAGAATGCATCCTTTCCCATACCTCTAGTTAAATTAGCAGCTCTTTGAACAAGTTTATCCTAAAGATCACATCTAACATCTTAGGGTTTATAATTTCATCATCCAAATCAAAACAAATCAAAATCAAAATCCTAGTCTAGTATTTATCCAAAGTTCTTAGAATTTCAAACACCCATATCATTCACCCTTTCATCTTTCATCTCATCATTGGTCCTAAACACCTTAGAGGGTCACTTTTGCAACAAGGTCAAAACACAAGAAAAACATGGAATATAAACTTGATTCATACATCATGAGTGATATAATTCAACCAAATTATCAAATCTTTACAATACCAATTGATTATTAAAACTCACATATATACAATCCATACATGACATCATTATCTCGTATAAACTTCAATGATAAAACAAATGTCAGTATGCCCAATATAAATTTTGGAACACCTTTCCCTATGGTAGATTTAAATCAAATTCAAAACCTACAAATCTATCAACCAAACAATCAATGAATGAGTCTTTAATAAAACAAAATTATCCCATCCAGTCAATACATGCCAGATATGAATATACCAAGTGAAAATTTACCAAACATGAACATATCAAATCCACACTTGGTGAACTTTGGGATAGATATGTTTTTGAATCACACCAATGTTGTTCAAAGTCTAAACAATATATTGACAACTCAATGTATTGATCCAAGTCAAGGTAACCTCATGCAAAATCAAAGTTACCCAAATCAAAGCAATTGATATGTTTCCCAACCACAACAATGTTCCATGTCAACCTATAATGTAAACTATAAACATCATCCCAAATCAGAACATTGTCCAAAATCAATTTGTGCATGATCCCATACAAATACAAGTGTATAGTCCAAATATGATTGACCAACAACCAAATCAACTATATCAAGGGTGTCAAGATCAAAATCAAGAGAAAATTTTGTGAAATAAAATTGGTATTCTTAGAAAATTTGTTGATTCATATCACCAAGAGACATCTCCATCCCAGAATATACACACTCCCCCTTGGTTTAAACCATGTCATCAAAACATTGAGTTTTCTCCACAACCTCATCAAGAATAATATCCCCAATGTCAAGAGCTTGGATATCAAGATCAATAACATCAACAATGAGCCCAATTACCGCATCTCAAAAACCAATCACCTCAAGGTCAATCTCAACAAGTACAAATCTTACGAGTTAAAAAATGTGAATAAACTCCTTTGGGAGAGCCAATTGAATCAGTACTAAGAAATCTAGTTAATGCAAAACTCATCACTCTTCCAAAAGTAAGTGCTTTCAACTCCGTCTTAAACTTCCCTTAGAATAAGGGTAGATATTATTGCGAGTATAATAGAGAAAATCATCATAAAACATCAAATTTTATTTGACTAAAAAATATCATCCAAGACCTTATTGATCAAGGAATAATAACTGTTGGGGGCAATGATCAAGATTCAACCACTAATTATACTAGTGACAATCTCTCCACCACAACTATTGAGGACAATGATCAAGATTCAACCACTAATGATAGCAGTGAAAATCTCTCAACCATAATTTTTGAAAACAATGATCAAGATCTATCCATCAATGAGCACCTTGAAGATGTTTCTACCTCATCCAATGATCAAATCAACATACATCAAGAGTCACTTTTTAATCATGATCAAAACCCCTCAAAAATATCCAACAATGATCTATTTCAAGATGTATTAACACTATTTAATCCTATTGACATAATCCAAGATCCATCCACCAATGATCACAATGTCTCTACATCACCTAATGAGTTAGATGACATATCTCAAAAATTTATTCCAAACTGTGATCATCATCTTTCACCTAAGTCTAGAAATGGTCCTTTCCAATACATATTGTCATCTTTTGACCTCATGGTTGTATATATTGATGGAATCCTCAAATCCACACTTGATCCAAATACACTCAAAGCTCAAGCGGATATTGAGCCACTTCCCATGCCTAATGAAGATATCCAAGAACCCTTTGTAAACAATCCATCCTTTGAAATTTACCCATTTCAAGAACTTGATCCAAAGCATGTCAAAAGAAATTTTGAAATCATTCAAGATCAAGAATTTGTATCTCCAAGATACTACAATGATCTAGTGGACACTCTCCAATCTATACAAGATGTCAAAAATGATGATCATATACATATAACACATACTCCTCCATCTACCCATGAGATGATTTCTTTGGATGGACACATAGATGATCTTCATTTAGAACAAGATTCCTCTACTCCTGAAATTATTACACAAGAATAGGAGGTTATTGATTCCTACAATCATGTTGAGTTGTCAACATTAGGATCAGGTATATCCCAAATTTAGATTGAGGACATCATGTATGAAGATATCTAGCATTATCCACTTAGGAAAATAGGTTGAACCAAACAAGATATTTTGAGGTCAACTGAGTACCAAATCAAAATAAAAAAAACCTGCATTGGTCATTTATTAGAGAATGGTTACTAAATAGGACATCTTAAAAAAAGAAGAAACAAAGAACAAAGGTGCTACTACCACCATAATAGGGGAAACTATGTATCAAGAAAACTTTAACATAGGGAGCACGAAGAATAATTATGATGAAACCAATGCCAATACTACAACCAGCCACACCATGAATCTTCATACACCCATCACCCCCTCAATGAATTGGGACCAACATAAAAATAAAGATTTGAATCAAAGAATGAAGAATGTAATCAAGGAAAAATAAGTAGCGAAGCATGAAAGGAAAATCAAATACAAATGGATACCAAAAAATGCAAAGAAAATTTATCCCTATCAAACTCCATTAGTCAAAGAAAATATGGGGAAAAATAAAAAAGGGAAAAGTATCCATCAAAGATGTACACAAAGTAAAAAGAAAGATTATCAAGTGATGTACAAAGTATATCAAGCAATTGGTCCTAATTCCAATGCACACTTTCATATCCACCTATCATTTCTCATCTTCCCAAGTTTGGAGAATCAAAGGTTCGAAACTATCAACCAATCCATCTCCTATTCCTAAACACACAACACCATCCACTCCTCTATGCATGATATCCAATTCTCAAATTAACCATCTATTGGCAACAACCCTTCATCATAAGGATTCAAAATGCATTCTATTGTGATGTGCACGCAAAGATAAAGTTAACTTCATTAGCAACAAAGTAGATCAGAATTTTCAAAAGTTACATTCAAGTGCACATATCTTAGTGAAACAACTTCTTCAAGTAGGATATTGGTGGCACATTATGAGAGAAGTTTTTACATCAGCACCACCAAATGGTTCAACATGGGCTTAAAATATTTCACTAGAAACCCAAAAGAAAATCACAAAAATAGTAAAGATAAAAATCATCCTCCAGTGAAAACCACTATGGTGGCACTTTCGATAGGTACCATGATGAAAACCTGGAAAATAGGCATCATGTGTAGAATCAAGCATCTGCATGCACTTATTAAGGTGGAAGCATATTATCTCATCCATAATAAACTCCAGCATTCCCTTCATCTTAGCCATAACAAATCCATTCATCCATGAACCATTTGTCCAACCCATTTTCATCTATCTACATTATCTTGATCTTGACAAAGTTTGGTGCACACTTTAGACTTGCTTATGGTAAAATTTTTGACATGAGTCATTTTCACTGATCCTATCCTACCCAACATTATCTGAGCCATGAAGCACTATCCAAATGAGCATTCTTTATTTGAACACCTCATCTTATTACAAGATAACCCTTGGAATCCTTTGCATTCTTATAATATCCATCCATCCATACATCTATCCAAGAATCCACCCATGGCATTCCATAAATTGCAAGACATTAGGGGCAGATATTTACATCTTGCTTCAAGAATAAATCTTGATCTATATCTTCGAACTTATGTGGTGATTCAAACATTGGAAAATATGAAATAAAATTGGTCAAAGAATTTGTGAGAAAAAAATCCAAATCACTAGCCCATGGTGTATTTTGACAAGAGGATGTTCCTTATCAAGCTTTATCTTTAATCGAATATCAATCCAAAAAATCAATATTAGTCACATCTAATGTGTGCTTCAACATCACATCAAATCATTCAAAACAAATTTTGTTTCAAACCAAGCTTCAAAATCTTGATCAATCAAATCCAATCAATCCATCATCATCTCAGGATATCCTTCCCAATCCTCATGTTGCTTTACACTATCCTTACATTGTTGTGTATCCTCAACAATGTTATCATCATCAATCCATCAATCTGATCAATCAACCCTAGCTTGGTTTTCAAAAAAATCCAAAAATAGCACTAATATCATCACATATCCATATCCAAATCATCGAAATCCTGCAAAAATCTTAAAACATTCAAAACATATCAAAATTCCAAAACAAGGTCAAAAAATCAGAAAAAGTAAAAAAAATGGTTATCTGAACTATGTCATATCTAAGCTTAAATGTAGGCAAGGCCATCATTGATGAGCCCTTGAGAGACAAAATCCAAAAACATTCTTAAAACATAAAAACATTTAAAGAAAACGAAAATCCAAAAAAATAGTCTCATAACATTTCAAAAACATCTAAATATTTAAAAAAAATCCATCTATCTCATTTAGCTTCACCCATGATAATCGATCATCCATGATAAATCAATCGTCACCTTCATCCTTTGTAAAAACAAACAGAAACAACCATAGGGTAAGTGCACCAAGATAGTTCCCAAAAAGGGGGCTTAAGTGGCCACTTTTTTTCTAAAATCAGGAAATACTGACCTTGGATGTGAAATTGAGGATACTTACACTCAAAATTTTGAGATGGAATGAAAAGAAGGATTCAAGTTCTCTAAGTCTACTTTATAAACTACTAATTTATTTTGAAAATGGTTGAGATTCATGGGTTCAAATGAAGGACGTACACAAACTGGTGTTGTTTTTGTCAAAAAAACATAACATAGAAACTCTTGTACGAACCTCATATGGTGAACTTTTTTTAGTATTTTTAAAATAGTTATAGTCATAAGTTAGCTAATAGTATGTAGCTGATGCACGATTTTTCTGATAATTTTTTAATGAATATTTTATTTTTTACTAATTTTCGAAGTGGACACTTCCTGAAAAATAGAATTTTGGCCATGCTACCCCTACAAATTTTGGAAACTAATTAAAAAAAAAATTATTTATTTTTTTAATTTGTAGAATGGAGTCTAGTTTTTAAAAATGTAATTTATTTTAAAATTCGATGAACGGTTAATTTATAATGAAAAAAAAACCAAACACTGCTTTTTTCCAAAAAAGAGACATACAAACAAAAGAAATTATGGATGAATGGCTTAACATTGTTAGAAAGTAAAAATAAATTACATGGATGGATAGCTAAGAGAGAACCTAACATTACCTAGATGTTCGATTTGTTTAATATTGAACCACATGCAATACTGACGGTAAGCATGAACCTGATTATGTGAAATATTATAGAAATTGCAAAAACACGTCTCTGGTCATTGGGAATACCCTCCAAGCCTTTGGGTTTGTATTCCAAGGAAAATAAAAATCTCAATGCTTGGGGATTCCCAAAGGAAGATATAACGCGAGCGCATTTTAACGCGCTCACATTATAAGTCAATTTTGACATGGTTTTTTTTGTTTCTGGGAAGCATGTCTAGCAAGATATAATGTGAGTGCAGTATAACGTGCTCACGTTATATATTTCTTTAGGTTAAATGCATATTGAATGTATGTTTATATATTTGTATTCACATGTATGCTTGTATGTCATGTATGCATGTATGCATGTATGTATGTATGCATGTATGTATCAATGCATGTGTATTGTATGTATGTAAGATTGTATGTATATATGTATTATGCTTGTATGTATGTATTTATGTATGTCTTTAGAGGGAGGGATAATTTTAAGAGAGAGAGAGAGAGAGAGAGAGAGATCTAGAGTTGTCTAGGTAGGGTGGGAGGGATAAAGGGAGTGAGAGAGAGAGGGGGTGGGAGAGATAATTGATAGAGAGGGAGAGCCAAAGTGGGGGAGAGAGACAGAGAGAAAGAGAGAGTTATGTATGTAGGGTACCAAAGGGAGAGACTTGGCAGTGTGAGGGGAGGTGAAAGGGATAAAGGGATAAAGTGAGAATTTAAGAGAGAGGGAGTGGGAGAGTAGGGGTTGGAGTGAAAGGGACTTAGCTAGGTAGGGTGGGAGGGATAAAGGGAGTGAGAGAGAGGGGGGGGTGGGAGAGAGACAATTGAGAGAGAGGGAGAGAGAAAGGGGGGCGAGAGATGGAGAGAAAGAGAGAGTTATGTAGGTAGTGTGCCAAAGGGAGAGACTTGAGAGTGTGAGGGGAGTGAGAGGGAGATACTTGAGAGATAGGTAGTGAGAGGGAGGGAAAGAGTGACGAAGTGGGAGAGAGAGGGAGTGAGAGTGAGAGACCTAAGAGAGGGAGAGGTTGTGGGAGGGTTTATAGGATAGAGGGTAGTGGTTAGAGGGTTTAAGGGTTGAGGGTTTAAGGTTGAGGGTAGAGGATTGAGTGTATAGGGTTGGGGGATTGGGGTAGAGGGTTGAGGGTAGAGGATTGATGGTATAGGGTATAGGGTCGAGGGATTAGGGTTGAGGGTCCAATGTATAGGGTGAAGGGTATAGGGGTTGAGGGATTAAGGTTTAAGGATTGAGGTTTGAGGGTTGATGGTTTAAGGGTTGACGGTTTAGGGATTAGGGTAGGGAGTTTTCCTAGATTTGAGGGTGTAAGGGTTGAGGGATTAGGGTTTAGGGTAGAGGGTATTGGGTTGAGGGTAGAGGGTAGAGGGTTTAAGGGTTTAGGGTTTAAGGGTTGAGGGTCGAGGGTTAGGGTTGAGAGTTTAAGGGTTTAGGGTTTAGGGTTCAGGGATTATGGTAGAGAAGAGAGGATGGATGGATAGAGAGGAGAGAAGAGGAGGGAGGGACATAGATTTATGAGGGTTGAGGATCCAATGTATAGGGTAGAGGGTATAGGGTTGAGGACCTATAGGGTTGAGGTATTAGGGTATTGGGTTGATGGAATAGGGTTGAGGGATTAGGGTTGAGGGTACATATGGTTGAAGGATTGGGGTTAAAAATCCAATGTACAGGGTAGAGGGTATCGGGTTTGAGGGTTAATGATTGAGGGTTGAGAATTGAGGGTTCGTTTTTTATTGTATAGGGTAGAGGGTAGACGGTTTAAGGGTTGAGGGTTGAGGGTTTAAGGTTGAGGGTAGAGGATTGAGTGCATAGGGTTAGGGGATTAGGGTCGAGGGTTCGATGTATAGGGTAGAGGGTATAGCATTTGAGGGATTAGGGTTGAATGGTTGAGGGATTAAGGGTCAAGAGGGTTGAGGGATTAGGGTAGAGAGTTTACTAGGTGGGTTTAAGGGTTGATGGATTAGGGTTGAGGGTAAAGGGTCGAGGATTGAGGGTGAGGGTAGATGGTTTAAGGGTTTAAGGGTTGAGGGTTTAGGGTTTAGGGTTGAGTTTAAGGGTTTATAGGGTGGAGGGTAGTGGTTAGAGGTTTTAAGGTTTGATTTTTTAATGTTTAGGGTAGAGGATTAAGTGTATAGGGTTGGGGGATTAGAGTCGAGGGTCTAATGTATAGAGTAGAGGGTATATGGGTATAGGGGTTGAGAGTGGGAGAGAGTGGGAGAGAGGGTGGGAGAGGGTGGGAGAGAGTGGGAGAGAGTGCTGGAAAAGAGGGTGGGGAGAGAGTGGGAGAGAGAGAGTGGGAGAGGGTTGGAAGGTGCGGAGAGAGAGTGGGAGAGGGGTGGGAGAGGGGTGGAAGAGAGGGTGAGAGGGTGGGAGAGTGGGAGAGAGGTGGGGAGAGAGGTGGGATGGGGTGGGAGGGGGAGAGAGAGTGGGAGGTGGGATCCGAGGTGGGAGGGGTGGGAGGGTGGGAGAGGGTGGGAGAGAGGTTGGGGAGAGAGAGTGGGATGGGGTGGGAGAGAAGCTGGGAGAGAGAGTGGGAGGGGGTGGTAGAGGGGTGGGAGAGAGTGGGAAAGAGTGAGAGAGAGTGGGAGAGAGTGTGGGAGAGAGTGGGAGAGAGTTGGAGAGTGTGAGAGAGTGGGAAAGGGTGGGAGAGGGTGGGAGAGAGTGAGAGAGAGTGGGAGAGAGGGTGGAAAAGAGTGAGAGAGAGTGGGGGAGAGGGTAAAAGAGGGTATGATAGAGTGGGAGAGGGTGGGAGAGGGTCTGATAGAATGGGAGAGAGTGAGAGAGTGGGCGATAGGATGGGGGAGAGTGGGAGAGAGGGTAGGAGAGAGTGGGAGAGGTGGAAGAGAGTGGGAGAGAGGGTGGGAGAGGGTAGGAGAGAGTGTGAG
>CM021109.1:107315953-107361763 GCA_007115665.2 Sequoiadendron giganteum
CTCCACCTGAATTAGCAGGTTCAAAAACATTCCCTAAACCCAATGGAATAGTTGATTTGGAGATAACATAAGATACCCTACCCTAGCCATCATCCTCAAAGAGGATGAGTGTCCGGGTCGATACCCTGCTAATCTGTGTCGTATGAAGTTTTGCTTGTACCCGATCTAGTAATTGTTTGTTATTTGGTTCACTTGATAATTGGCGTGCTTGTATTTACATATGTTTTATTCTCATCTTGCAACTTCCTGGAGTACATCGAATCTTAGGGGGGGAGGATGTAGTGCCCCTCCATGATTCACCATGTTTGTGTGGTCTATTGGTTGGTTTAGTCTATTAGTGTTGTTTTGATCTTGTTTAGACCTCGCTTTGTGGTCAAATTTTGGTTGGTGCTTAGTTCGTTTGATTTAGATTTGTTTAATATTTCATGCATTTGAGTTAAATTGGGTTGATTAATAATTTGATCAATTATTATATTAAAATAAATTTTATTGAAGTTTAAAGGTTTTGTGATAATTAAATAATAGCTTTTATATAATTTTGATATGATAAAATAAAATATTATAAAATTATTTATTAAGTTTAAATAAATTAAATTAGGTTTTAATAAACAAATATAATAATAATAGTTAAATTATTTTGGAGGGCTATCACGGTTGAAGGTTTTGATAGCTACTCAACCTTCATTTTTTGGGTAAATAGTTATCCTTTGGAGGGTTTTGGGGATTTTCTGGGGGGATCACTAATTTTATTTGGTTTTTTTCAGTGGGGGGGGGGAGTTTTACCAACTCACATGATCTCTTCCACCATTCCATTTCTACCTTCCTAGGATGGAACAAGGAATCAAATTATAACAATGACCTCTTGAAATATTCATGCACAGAGTGTACTCTAGGGTATGCAAGAGAATAATATTGAAAATTATTCTTAGTGGAAGGGGAACATAGCAGAATAGTGGGTAGATGGCATAATACCAATTTAGGAGTTAGGAGAATAGTGGGTAGATGACATAATACTAGTTTAGGAGTTTGAGATACTTGGGGTTTGGGAGAGGCATGATGAAATGATTAAGTTTTGGGCACTATCGAGTTTTAGATGCGCTTGAACAAGGTGATTCAATTTCACCACTTGCAGTTATGAGGTATGCACCGACTACTTAAACTCTTGAACTCTCTCTTTCTCTCATGTAGCTATATATATATATATATATATCTCATGATATTTCCTCCCATGGTGAAGGCATTCTTACGGCATTCTAGCAATGAATTTTCATATTTTATCTATGCATCTATATTTGACATGCATGTTAGTTAGACCCTTGTAGCATAAATATCATCCAGATATATCCCTACTATTCTATTCGATGGGCATTCATATTGTACATGTTCTTGTATTATTCACCAATTGCACCCTAAGATTATTCAACAAATCTATTTGTGCGTACCCTATGGTCATCACTTTCCATGAGATCACAAGTCTTGAGGGATTTATCAACTTTTGTGTGTGTCTTGTCTATGCATCCATACTACATAATGAACATGGAGAGTGTGTCGGCAATGGGATTTGACATTAAAAATGTGCATTACCTATGCTTGGGAATGTTTAAATCCTTCTTAATGAATGCATATCATGCCTTCTATCACACCATTGGTTGTGCCCTATCTATGCTTCCAGTTTTTGTGCAACTCGTGCAATCCTTGTGTTCCATGAGACTACATTTATTTGGAGCATTTAGTCAAACATTTCGTATATCTCCTTCTATAGCTCTCATTTTGGTATAGGCATGGAGGACCCAACAAAGGTTCAGGAATTTTATTTACACCTCCCAATAGAATATGTATTTTCTAGGTTTCTAAAACCTTTAAAACAAAACAATTTTATGTATATCCTGCAATATTTATTTCACCTTCTCCATTAAACAGTCGCACCCCTTCTACATTTGCATCCATAAAATGACAACTCTTTGATATGTGGTTCAAATAATTCCCTCATTTTTTCAATGGCATATGCTTAAATAACTTCTAAATTCTTTCAATGAATCCATTTTGTGCATATTTGTGCCATGAGATCACATTACATAATGAGATTATGTATAAAATGTAATTATGGCATTCAAAGTGAGATAACTGACATATACGTTCCGAAAACAAACAGAGAGAATATAATTTAACCTTCAAATCGAGATCCCATCAATCCTCTATTAGAGGAATAGAATTCACACAAAAGCCTGTACCATTTTAAGGCCTTCAATCCAACTATATTAGGGTATCTTTTTAGTTCCTCTATATTTCATTAATCTCTTTACTATATGAATCTCACCGCACCTCCCTACTTCTGCACAAATATTTAGAGAAGAATATAAGTTGCAACATTTTTTTAGGGTCCAACTAAAAAGTAGTGTTGCTGGAAATACTCATGCTATATTCATATTGGATACACATGTTCATGTGACGAAATTCCCAGTTGTTATGATTTGATGGATGTCCCTACATTATTACTGGATATCTGATATAGTACACATTATTATAGTGCAAGCCTAGTTTTCTATTGTTTCATTTAGCTACACCAATAATCTCTTCTTGAACATTGTTTCATTTAGTTTTTATTGAGAGAAGCTCATTTTGTTGGGGAAAGGAATATAATTTAAGGATGGTGAATAAATAAAATATATTATCTTTTGAAGGGATACTTCATTCTTAATTATTTTATAGTTGGATTGGTAGTAAGTGTTGACTTTATATTGCAATGTTTATTCATTGCTTATAATAAATAGTGTGTTGTTTATTTGAAAATTAGAATAGTTGATATCATAGTTAATTATGAGTTATTGTGAAAATGAGTTTTAGGAAATGGGAGAGTAATGCTTTTCATGGATGCTTTGGTTGTTGATTGAGTTTTGTGTTTGGCTTATATTGAATTGAAGTCGTGGATTATTGTGTTATGGAATGTATCATGGTTGCCTTGATTGTTTGTTCATATTGATTTATTGGGTTGATTTTTGAGTTGAGTTGTGAATTAGTTGATTGCTTTTTTTGTCGTGGTTGTTGATTTTGTTAAAAGTTGTTTAATTGCCAAATTGTTAGTTTGTTAGGGTACCATGTGAGGATAAAATTGAGGTCTCCCTTGGATGCCTTGTTGGTTGATTTTGTATTGAATTGATTATGTTAGTTTTATTTGAGTTTTGAAGATATCATTGTGATTTCACCACTCATTATGCTGCACTTGTTGATTCATAAATTATGGATTGAAAATAGTATTTTGAGGTTTTGTTAGAGTTCCAGAGGTTGGGAAAAAAAGAGTTTCCTTTATTATTGGCTTTTCATTTTGGTTTGTTGTGAACTCTTGATTTATGAATATGTGGGTTCTAGCCTTGCACTATGGAATTTTTATCTATGGAGACTTTGTGTGAGTGGGTGCATGCCTTGCTTTTGTGATAAAACATGTGGATTTATATGTTGTGAAAGTTGGCTTACCTAGTTAGTGGTTGTTGAGTCTTTTGTTGCTAGTAGGGGGAGTGGCTCTCAGTGGGGGTCTGACGCACAAAGTGATAGGTGTAGAGTAACTCATTGAGAGTTTAATCAAGTGATAACCTAAAAATTAATTAGGGGGTTGGCTAGTTCTCATTAACTAAGATAACACCTCGTTCATGGCTCAAGTGCTTGTTTAGGCTTGAGATGAGTGGGAAGGAATAAAATGTTAAGATCAACTTCCTGGTTTGACTGGAAGGTATGTTGATCCCACATGAGTTTGTATGGGGGTCCAACGACTGATAGAGGTAGCTAGGAGGTCTAGTAGCCTAGGAAGGTTATGCCAGGGTTACCCATAGCAAACTATGTGATGACACTCCTCCCTATAGAAACCTTGTATGCCTTGTTTATTTCCCCTTGTTGTTCTTGTACCTTTGGAAGTGGTTGTTTCTTTATGCTTTGTTTGCTACTCTTGTATGTTGGATTCATGTTAGCCTTTTTGTGTCATGCTCCTATCTTCTATTCTATCTTTGTGGTGGGACCTTATCGTTATCTCCTGGCATGGGGGGTGGACCTTAGGGTTCCACATGGCTGGGTAGAACATGCTATGCGCTCCATTGGCTTCCCGCACTTTGTTCATGTTCATGGTATCTACTCCTCAATATGAAGACTTCTGCACTTATTCCAATTATTATGGATTATTCATCATGTATTGTACCTTGCATCTAGGGTATCATGCATTATGCTTCTGATGTACCTTCCTCACTTGTTTATGAGGAGACATTGTTGTTCAAATGTAAAGATGTAATGATGTAATTGATTGTTGAACTCTCTAATGTAATGGATAATGTAAATGATGTTATTGCATATGTTAGTTCATTGGATTCATCTGAGATGTTGTTATATTGTCGATACAATATAGATATTTCTTATTGGTGATCTTTTAATTGTGATGTAAGAAATGAAACCCATATTATTAAATGGAACTTAGAGGTCTTAGGTTAGAATTTTCGATAACGTTTCATTTTTAATCGTGTGAATGTTGCACTTTCAAAAAGAAAATTGTTCCATTTTTATGTATTGTAGCATATTGTCCTCTAGGGTTTTGTGGTGGGGTGTTACAAAAGGGTAGTAGGTTTTTTAATTCCATTTTCTCTAGTGAGATGCCAAATGAAATTATCCTAGGTTCTTTACAATTATATTGATATGTATTTAGTAGAGCCTTTTCAATTATGATACTTCCATTTTTAAAATGTGACGAAATTATAGATGTGTTTCTCAAGTTATTGTTGAGCATATTTAAGTGATTATTTCTATTTAGTATATTTTTAACTCAAGAAAATAAAGAAAATTGCAAAAAACATTAAATTCTAATTGAAATATCGAACTCGTAAAATTTACATGGTGAGGTTACCTTTAAAATATCTTTTACTTCACTTATGTCACTATACATAGGTATATTCTTTAACCTCCTTAAATTTTTTGTATGTTTTTATTTACTATTATCTTACTTTATTATGTCACCATGTCTATTATTTCATACCACATGTTTGTATTGGAATTAATTATGTTCATACTTTTACATAAAAGATGAAACTTTTATATAAGTTGCATTATTACCAAATATAATTTTTGGATGTTCATGACTATAAAGAAGCTATTTTATTATGATGTGGAGATTCAATAATTTAAGACAACCATTGTAACTTCAATTTTTTTTTTATCAATATAATGGTAGACAAGTACAATTTTTAACATGTCTTAGACAAAATTACATATAAAAAATAAATGTCAACACATACATAATTCAAAAGTTTGAGCCAATCATATATAAGTAAATGCCAATGTCAACACACATAAATGTCATTGTTAATGTTAAATATACAAAAATAAAATCCAAATATAAAATAAAGAAATTTTTATGCCAGTGTCAAGTATACATAAGTAATTTTCATAATGACACTATAAGATCAACATCCTAATATAAATATATGTTAATGTCAATGTACAAATACTCATGTGGTACTCTTAATGATCAACCTCATAATATACATATTAGAATTAATGCCAAATTACAAATGGTCATGTGGTACTCTCAACAATCAACCTCATAATATAAATATCGGTGTTAATGTCAAAGTACAAATGGTCATGTGATACTCTCAATGATAAACCATTATGTCTAATTCTAAATTCCAAATCAGTCAATAATATTCTAGCTTTGTTTTATCCATGCAATTTCACTACGTAACATTGCTTAGTTAGTTTCATTTTTGAATGTTACATTTAAGATTATTTAGTGCGAGAATAACTCTTGATGAGAACATAAGTCACTAGGTTACTTTATTTCATCAACTTATAAAATCCATTTTTTCTCACATTAGTATGGTTTTATTTTCAAACTAACCTATGTGCCCTATCCATTCTAATGATGTAGAGACATAATATCTAATGGTATGGAGAATGATACTCTAGATAACTATGATTTACATATTCTTTTTGTAAAATACAATTAAAATTTGGTGGTTTTATTGATCATATATCTATATTTTCTATAAAATAAAATTAAAATAATAGTTGTATCACCACATTTCTATATTTTTTAGTAAAAAAATAATTAATGGTTGTATGGCCATACTTTGCATTTTTTCCATAAAATATTATTAAAATTCTAGAAAGATTTTATCACATGAAATAAGGCTTAGGGTTTGAGGTTTTTCATTCTTTGATTTTAAGGGTTTTTATATAATAATACAATTTTAATTGATGTTTTTAGTTATTTTTCTATATTTGTATCATAAAATATAATAACATTTTTAGAAATGTGATATTATTTAGGATTTAAGGATTAGAAATTTATATTTTCGATATTTTTTAAATTGTTGAACTTTTATGATTTCAAATAATCTCAACTTATAATCACCATTTAAATTATGACGATCATATAAATATATTTATATTTTTTTTCATAAAATACAATTAAATTTTAAAAAGATTGTATCATACAAAAAAGTTTTAATAATACATTTAAAATTTACAGTTTTTATTTCTAAGAATTATTTTCATTTTAATATTGTAATAAAATAATGAAAATAAATTTTTAATAAATTAAATAGAATAAATAAAAGATAAAATTGAACAAAAAAATGAAACTATCACTAAACCTACCTAATGTGAAGTACCTAGAAAATTAACCTCCACCTAAACCCTTAGTAGCTACAAATACAAATTTTCATATATATCCCCTTTGTGTTTTAGTTGATGTATCTCTATTTGAAGTTAGTCCAATGTGAAAAAATGGGCATGTGAGATATCATAAATTATGGAGATGATTTTCAATCCAGTTGAATAAGTTTTTAGCCAAAAGAGTACTAGTACTCCATGTTTACCATATTTTTGTAATACATGTGTCTGCTTCTCCCAATAAAAATTTTATGCCGAAGGCGTCCCCTCTTTGAGCTTTTTCAAACTCATTTTCTCTATGGATGGTGCAGATTAACAGATAGGGCATGCAAGATGATGAAACGAATCTCATTTGTTCATCATTTTTCACCATTTTTTCAGCTATTTTCCCCCTCTTTGTTGCTTTCCTTTTTGTTATTTCTTTCCGCTCCTCCAAACTCTTCCTTTTTGGTATTAACCTTTCACTTCTCCAATTTGGTGAGTTGTAGCCTGAAAATAAGGTTTCAACGAGGGTTTCCTACTTTTATTGCAAGCTTTGCCTATTTTTTTTATCAGTGACATCTTTGACAACACAATACAATTTGTGTAGAATTTTTACGTAAGTTGCTTGCCATGGTTTGAGTGAATTTTAATTTTTGGAATCTTTACACTACTGGATCATTTTTGTTGTGTTTTATTTCATTTTAACACAATTATGTTGTTATTTGTTAAATGAAGGGATTGGTTCTCTGAAAAGTTGTCTCATGCTAGGAAAAATAACTTTTAGGAAGTTGAAACATTCCCTACCCCATGCCAAAAACAAACTTTAACTCACAACCAATATTTTTGTTTAAAAGCTTGCAATTTTTTTACCGAGTAGCGCTAAAACCCCAATATTTTTAGATGCTTAATTAAGTGTGCATACAAAGCTTGGGTGCATTGACATGTACTATCCCCTATTTTTTAAGGTTTGAGGAATGTAAATTATTTATCAAAATTTCCACAAGATTAAGGATTCTGCATGCTTTAGGTGGTATTTTTGAGGATACCAAATGCACAATAGAAAGTGTAATCCAGGCTAAATGAATATGGTAACAATGTGAGAGGATGAAAAACTAGGTGGATGTGAATTACAAATCTAAGTTTGGGGATAGGAAGTTGCAAGTATGTACATAGAATTAAGGGTAATATAAACATAGAGGAGGGATTTGGGGAGTAAGGCCAATCTTATGCCATGTAAGGGTGATGGCATAACATGGTGCCTTCAAGAGAAGGGGGAAGGGGAGATCAAGGTAATAGATTAGGGAATCTTATCTAAGCTTCCAATTACACCTTCCAAACTGCTTGATACAATAAACATGGTACCATTAAGAGATTTGTTGTGGGGTGTTCAAGATGATTCAACTCTAAGGAATCATCCCTTTCTTATACAACTTTTAGATGTATGCTTCTTCATTCTTGATCATGCTGATGAACTAAAGAATCAAGCTAGTAGGATGGCTTTGGTTAGTGCATGGTTTGCTCCTTATCCTATCCCTATCTCTCTTTTGGCAATTGTGGAAAGTAAGCTTCCTAAAAGAACACGTGGTTTATGTCTATGGAAGAGATACCTATATCAAGTGGGTTCCTATTTTTGGGGGTCTCAAACAAAAAGATCAGAAGTTGAAGCATCCACTATGTTGGTCAAATTTAGGATTGCAAGAAGTAGTAATAGGCATGGATGGACTCATGTACATGAGATTATTCAATTATATGCAATGAAAAAGGGTGGTAGTTTGGGTGCCAAAGCTATGTTCCAAGGAGTTGGTAGTAGAGGAAACATCACACTCCATTCAAAGCACTTATGGGAAACTTGTTTCCATGTATTTGAATTTGGGAATAGTCTAGTGATTATTGAACCAAAAGTGTCTGAATTACTCTCCTTCATCAAAAGAGTAGTTCCCTTAGCACTACATTCTTTTACAACTTTCTCAAGGTTCCTACTTTATTTAGAACTTATATGTCTCTATACTAATGCCATGGAGGTTGCTGAGGAATCATTTGTTTCTCAAGTGCCTAACTGGATTGGAAAATTCCTAAGTGCTTAGATACTCAAGTGGATGAGTATCTCTGGCAGGATTTAACACTCCTCAAGGCTTCACTTTTGGAATTAAGGGGGAAGTTGATTCTTAGGGGTGGACTATATGATACTAGAGAGGATCTCTGTAGGACTTGTATTAATATAAGAAAAATGTTGTTGTGTACAAAACATCCAAACACCATAGCTGCCCATGAGACTCTGGCTAAACTTATTAGATGTCAAACTAACACTAGAGTTGGATAAATTGTAATATTATTTGATGAAACCATCTAAATATGACATATGACTAGGGTATGGGTATGTACAGAATTATGATGGGCCAAAAAGTGGCAATGGGGAAAAAATTACATTTTGCATTGACCCAAAAATGTGAAAATCCTGAGTTGACTTTTTTTAGGCTTGGGTGTTAGTACATTTCTCCGAAGCAATGCCCAAACCAAGATTTACATATCGGATATCTAATTCAAATCAGATATCTGATTTGAGCTGCCTATAAATACAAAACTGTGAGCTTTTAAAATCATTTTACTCATTTTGAAGAGGTTCCAGGCACATAGTGAGAATGGCTTCTCAATATCAGATATATCTAGTTTCAACAGATATCTGATTTCAAAGGTAATTTTTTGGAATTTTTTTGTTTTCATCGATTTTTCAATTAGATTTGTATAATTTTAAGTGGGTTTTTATGGATTTTTTTTTTAAAGTGGGGTTTTTAATTGATTTTTATTAAAAACTAGAGTTTTTAATTGATTTTTATTAAAAACTAATGTTTTTTATGGATTTTAATTAAAAACTAGTGTTGTTGATGTATTTTTATTAAAAACTAGAGTTTGTTATGGATTTTTGTGAAAAAGTAGGGTTTTTTTTGGATTTTTATTAAAAACTAGGGTTTTTTTACAATAATTTCATTTATATTGTGTAATTTCAATTAGATTAATTATTTTTTAACTTTAATTAGGTATTATGGCTGAGAATGAAAATGCACAAATGCCAAATGCTCCACCACCTCTGTAGCCACCAATTGAAGACTTAATTGGTGAAAAATTGGAGCAATTGAGGGGCATTTATAAAGTTTATAAGACAATCCCTCGATTATCTGAGATGACAAACACATTGAAGGAAATAATCAAAAATATAGAAACTCTCTCCACCCAACATAATGCCTTTTATTTGTGTCGATAAGACATGAGGGAATATTATGCATGTGGATTGTCTTATGATGATGTGAAAGATCTCCAAGTAACCAAAGCCCAAATAGCCTCTTTATTGATTAACCCCCACACCGGTTTGCCAGTTAATGTTAATAAACCACAAATTTCTATAAAATGGTGTAGGAATAGGGACATTGTAGATAAATTTTGGGATAATTGGTGTATGGTTTTTGATAAACCACCAAACAAAAATTCTGATATACCATTTTACTTTATTAAAAAATATACGTTGAGTTTGTGTTAGGGCATCATGTCAATTACTTTGACATTAAAACATTCCAGGGCATTAGTGGAGGTATGCCCTAGGATAGACTAGGGTAGTTAGAGTAGTCCCATGCCCATATGTTCCCCCTCCTCCCCTTCCTCCGCCACCTCTAGTATATCATCCAAATATTATCTAGGATGCAGCCACATAGACTATTCAAGCTATTCACTCTTTGAGTGGTCATTTGGTTTCGCATGCTTCTACAGTAGGTCAACCACATATGGTGATGTTGGTGATGGCTCGAGTGCTATTGCATCATCCTCCTAGGTCCACATATTTGTGTGCCACATACCTGCACTATGTGCCACCATATATGCTTGGGTCCTCTTGTACACCCCATTGAGCATCCCTTGGACACTTTTGATTATGACCTCCATGATGTGGACATTATAGATCAAACACAGGGGATTGGAGTGCACCCTACAGAGTTCTCTCTTGCTAGAGAGGGGTACACTGGAATAGTGACACGGCTAAGATTTAAGTTGTAAATTCATAACTTGCATTTGTTTTAAAATGAATATTAATAAGAGATAATATCAAGTACTAATATTTATATACATGGTCTATTTAACAGTTGATGTCTGAGGAGGAGCTTACAAAGGTGACTGATAGAACCCTTAGGGCCATTTCATTTGGCCTTGACATGCACACAGTATATATTTTTTGCACTTACTCATTTACATTTTTGTATTATATACTTGCTTGTCATTTGAATTATCATTAATGAAATTATATAATAACTTATATGTTTATCTTATTTTCCTCTTGTAGGAAATACCTAGTTTGAGCGAGGTGTAGCCTTGTCTAGACTATGCAGGTGCAAAGTCAGATAAGGGGAAGGTAATTTAACTCAAATTGGATTGAACTAAGATTTTAAAGATCTTATATTGATTATACATACATTGACATAGATTGGTAGTTTCATATTACTTGTGATTTTTATGTACAGGTGGTTATGAGCTATACATCATTGTTGACAAGTGTCACAATGCCTGAAGGAGTAGATATTGGAACACCACAAGGAGTATATGTTGAAACACCTCAAGGAGGAGGTGTCAAAACACCTAAAGGAGATAAAGAAAAAGATAAGCCTAAAGAGGTATGTGTTTGTTTTATTTTGTGTTTGGTAAATATGTTCCTATTACCAATAATCATATGCTAACTTGGATCAATTTTATGTTTTTGTTCACATATATAGATTGGAATTTCAAAAATTGGTTTGGTATATTCTAGGACTTCTAACCCTTTGAAGAGACATATATTTTAGGTAATCAAGATTTTAATTTTAGAGTTAAATTAAAATTCAATGTATATTGATTTTGATGTTAATTATTTGATTTTAAATTATATAGTATAACTAATCTCAATCGTGGTTTGAATTTTTCTTGTGCAACTACCTTCAGAGCCAAAGAGTGCTTCAAAGAGGCTCCATTTTGATGATCCACCAATAGTTTAGGATGAGATAGACATTTTGGCATGTAAATTTTGAATAGATATTGAGATGGCATATGCCACATTTTTTAAAACTTTGTTTGAGTAGGAATCAATGCCATTTTGTATATGGACATACACTTGATTATTGGATAATTTGATATATAGAAGTTGACAAGGGTATGTGTAGGATCATCATGAAAAAAAAGGCCCTTAAGTGGCAATAAAATTCAACAAAATTAGAGTTAGGCAACTTGACATAAAAAAATGAATAAGTTATCTATATTAATCCAAAAATATGTAAGAATAGAATCTATAGCCAATTGAATGTAGTTTCTAAACTACTAGGTTTATTTAAAAAATAAAAAAATCTATTTGGTGAAAATTTGAAATTTCAATGCAGTAGTACTTAAATTTCAGGAAAAAAATAAGAAGTAGGTGTCTGTCTAACCACCCTAACCACAATAAAATGATAATATTTTTTTATAATATTTTATATATAAGTAGAGGACTCATGTCCCGATGTGATGCATATTGTTTGGTAATTTTTTTCCAATTAAATAATTAATTATGAATTTTTTATTACAACTTTTAAAAAATATAAAAACTTGTATGTCTGACCACCTTAACTTGGTCAAATCATCATGAAATTCATTTTTTTTTTTTAATCCTATAATATGTTGAGCATAGAATGTGACGCATGTTTTGGATTCAAAAAATGTGATACCATTTGAAAGGTATAGATTTTTTTCAATCAGCCTATCTATCAGGAATTTAGTCATAATTCAAATAGAAAATCAATAATAATTATTTATTAAATTCAAAGTAAAGCATAATTTATATTGGTGGAAAACTGAGAATCTCCTTTAAAAACCCTTTTCATTTCATCAATTTTGGGTAAAAGAAAAGTCATCAGCCACATGGGTCATCTTATCACTTACATATCACCACTTTTTGGCCCATCATGATCCTGCACATGCCCACAATCAAAATTTAATTTGTTCCTCATGTGCATGATTAAACTCTTTGAAAATTTAATCTTGAGCAATGGTTAAATATCAATGTACAATAGCATAAAAAAGGATGGTTATATTATGTAGTTTATATTCATATCGCTGATTACATTGCATTGCACATCTTTCAAACTCAAAGCGTTACTTCACATTGCATAACTAACAACTAGATGTTGATAGATGAAAAAATTTCAATTACAATATAGTTTTTACAAAGTCAACCTAAGCAGTTATGCAATTACTTCACATTGCATAACTAATAACTAGGTGTAGCTTTTAATTGCATGTGCTTGTCATGGAATTCTATGAGACCACATTTCTTTGAGGCTTTTTTTCAAATAGTCCACTACCCTGTCTATGCTACCACATTTTTCATACATGTCTACCAAAGATTTTTATCAAACAGTTCATTGGCTTGTTGGTAGGGCTTATTGGAACTTGTATTCTCTGACCTCACTCAATCCTAAAACCACTCCATTCCCTCTTAATTTTGTTTTCTTAAACTTAAAACATCATTGTATTATGTTGCCACATAATTTTTCCTACACTTTCTTTGTAAAATCACCAATTTTCCCTTGTTTTTGCCCCTTCCAACTAGGGTTTCACACTTTTAATCTTCTTGGGTTACTCTTAATCACTCATACCTCTTAAAAACCATTAAATACACCCATTTCAATAGTTTCCAACAAGTTCCAACCTATTTTTATTCAACTTCTTAAAAACTCACTCTCTAGCCTTACTCAAAAGGCACAAAAATATGTGTTTCTTAATAGGGCAACGTTCTCAAACAACTCTAGTTTCTTTATCACCCCTAAAAAATTGTTCCTACACCTACCCATATTTAATTCATGCCCATTTCTCTAAGGTACATCCTATATAGAAGGAGGAATGCCCTTGTCAATTCATGAAAGCTTACATGTTTTAGGTGCTCCTGCACCATACTCCCCAGGTACAAAATATTTATGCCCCATAAATCACTCCATAGTTTTTATCCTACATTCTTCACAATCCCTTCAAACCTACTCCAAGTCACTTCCATGGAAATCTTCCTTTGAGGATTTTGTACCCTTCATGCTTTGCATTGTCTTGGTCTTGCCATGCATGATCCTTCTCAAATGGATCGTCTTGCTGCTATTTGTATTCATTAACACCTGCAAATGGTGTTTCCCAAGCTTTGACACCTACACACAAAAATTTAGTACACAAAGCTAAACATCCATACATTAGTATCTCTATTTCATGCTCTTCCATGAGCTTTTGCCAACTACACATGTATCTCTACGCTTCAACTCTTCTCTTCACAATATTTCTCAAGTTATTTATGGTTAGAACCATCCCCATAGTAGCATACATATACTACACAACCAAATATTACAACCAAGGACAATCCCCTATCCTAACACCATATTCCTCAAACTCTTCTTGTCTAGCCTTTACTAGGCCACTCACCATCAACTCTTCCTCTCTAGTTTCCCACCTAATCTACTATTTGCAAGATTACACATTTGAAGGTTGATAGGTTGAGAGGTTAAGTGTGATATATTTATGCTAAATAATTTCAATCAAGACCATTTAAGGTGTATTAAGTTGAATTTTTGAGTCTAGGGGTTCAATATATATGCCAAAAAATGCATTCTTGCTTCAAAATTGTCAAAATTGCCATGTAGTCTTTTGAAGGAAAATTATTAAAATTGTAAAGGGATGTGCAAGATAGGAGTCTACAAGTTGTGGTAGGGTTTAAATAAAGGCGTTTGATTAGTTTTAATAGTCATAGGTGTCTTGGAAAGCAAAGTTGCATAAAAATGCATTATTAACAAAAATTTGTCAATTTTAGCAATTTTTAAGAAAAATGAAGGGTCTTGGTAGTTGAGAAGGTGGTTATGGACATTGGGGAGCCTATTTGAATTAAAAACATGTATATAAATATCTTTAAGGTTCGAAAATAGGTTGGTTGAAGGAAATTTTGTGAATTCCAATACAAAAGCAACATTGATTTCCAGAAAATTATTGGTTTTTCGCAACAAGCTATGGTCTCATGGCTTTTTTTCGCACGAAAATCAACATTGGAGTTCAGTTGGAGGCTGAAAACTACTTTTAAGGGAATAAATAAATCTTTTTATACAAATCATATGACCAAACCGACTATTGCATCACATCTGGATGGGTATGTTTATGTTAGGTGTGGTCCCCTTTCGCACCCAAACAAGCCGAAGCAGTCTGAGCTACGTTCAATCAACGAAATCCCTTGAGTCCAAAGTGCAAAAGGGTAACAATATTTGATGGACTGATACTCAAAAACTGTGATACTTACAGACTCCATTTGAGGCTATGGGATTGTGTTGGGACCATCTACAAGAACCTCTCTTGGTTTTTGCTATCTCAGAGGCATTTTCCCATGGTGATGAGTTATCAGTTGAGGGAAAAGTTGTCAAATGCAAGTAGTGTAAAGTTGCAAAGTGGTGCAAATTTCATTCTCTGAATCATACGACCAAAAGGATTGTTCCAACATGTCTATATGGGTACATTTATGCCATGGATGGTCCTCTTTTGCACCCAAATACATTGAATCACTCAGACCTACATTGGACTGACAATTTCCCTTAAGAGTCCAAAGTGCTAAAAGACAACAATCTTTGAAGGGCTATTTATCAAAAATCATGACACTTACATAATATTTTTCTAAGGCTATGGGATCATGTTGGGACCATCTACAATAACCTCTCTTAGTTTTTGCTATCTTGGAGGCATTTTCTTGTGGTGATGAGTTTTTAGTTGAGGGAAAAGTTGCCAAATGCAAGTAGTGTAAAGTTGCAAAGTGGTGCAACTTTCATTCTCCAACTCGTACGACCAAACAAACTATTCCAACATGTCCGTATGGGTACTTTTACGCTAGGGATAGTCCTCTTTTGCACCCAAATACACCGAATCACTCTGAGCTACATTGGACCGATGATTTCCCTTAAGAGTCCAAAGTTCTAAAAGGCAACAATCTTTGAAGGGATATTTATCAGAAACCATGACACTTACATAATCTCCATATAAGGCTATGGGATTGTATTGGGACCATATACAATAACCTCTCTCAATTTTTTCTATCTCAAAGGCATTTTCCCGTGGTGATGAGTTTTTAGTTGAGGGAAAAGTTGCCAAATGCAAGTAGTGCAAAGTTGCAAAGTGGTGCAAATTTCATTCTCCAACTCATATGACCAAATAAAATATTCCAAAAAATTTAGATAGGTACTTTTATTCTAGGGATGGTCCTCTTTTTCACCCAAATATGTTGAATCACTCCGAGCTACACTGGACCGACGATTTCCCTTAAGAGTAAAAAGTGCTAAAAGGTAGAAATATTTGAAGGGATATTTCTTATAAATCATGATGCTTACAAACTCTCCATCTGAGACTATGGGATCATGTTGGGACCATCTACAATAACCTCTCTTGGTTTTTGCTATCTCATAGGCGTTTTCTCGTGGTGATGAGTATTCAGTTGAGGGAAAAGTTGTTAGATGCAAGCATTGTCAAGTTGCAAAGTGGTACAACTTTCATTCTGCAACTCGTGTGACCAAATAGACTATTCCAACACATCTAAATGGGTACATTTACACTAGGGATGGTCCTCTTTTGCACCCAAATACATTGAATCACTTTGAGCTACATTGGACTGATGATTTCTCTTAAGAGTCCAAAGTGCTAAAAGGCCATACCATTTATTGCACGGTCTGTAGCTCGATGGTATGGCCATGGTAGATTTTATTAGGACTATATAAGGTGAATATGTGGGTTTAAAGAGCTAGAAAGGTTTGTAGTTGAGTTGGTGAGTTGCCATGCATGGCAAAAATGAGTGAAATTAGGTGAAAAAATGGTAGTTACAACATGCTAATGTCAATGAAATGTGGGTGCAACAAGATTTAAGGTTGGATCAAGCTTTTTCAAGTCCGAATAAATATGTTTGATGAGTTTATAGGGTGTTTCAAGGTTTGTGAAGTGTTTAAATATGAGTCTCTTTGTAAAATGGGCCTATTTTAGTGAAGCTACACCCAAGTTTGGGTTTGATGATCAACTTGGAGTTTGAATCATCTTTAATTGTAATTGTGCTATTTAGATCCACCTAGCTCTTGCATTAGAAAACTCTTACCCAATCAACTTGAACATCATGCACACCCAAATACCTTGTTTCCACTTTGCTAGATCAAAGAATCAATTACATTGGAAATGAGCTTCACATGACCTTTTTACATTTATTTTTTTGGAAAAAGTGGCAAGCCACTATAATTTATTATATATAAATATGAGATATTACAAAACCTAGTTCAAATGAGCATACTGATAGGAAAGAACCAAGAAGAAAACCTTCGGTTGTAGCTCAATTAAGTACAAAAAGCTCTTTACATTTTAAATATACACTTTATACAATGCCAAACATTTGACCCATATTTCAAAAAGCATAATTGGATATAGATTATGCCCATACTCAATTATGACCTTTTTACATTGTTTCACATTTCAAAATTCAAAATTTACAAAATTTTCCTATTGGAGGCATTTAGGGTATAGTCTTCCACAAGAGTAGTATGTTGACATTTTGGAGTGACAAGCACTTGTACAAACCATCAAGGTAGCAGTTAAACTACATACAATAGAAAAGATGCTTAGAATAACCAATCTATATTATTATAAATGACCTAATTGATGATGAGATGGTAATTCAAACTATAAAAGATGCTTTGAATAACCAATCTATATTATTGTAATCTATCATATACCTCTCCAAAAGGATCAGAGCTAGCTATTGTTGCAGTAAGTGCGTGATCAATCATGCCAAAAATATCACAAAATTACATACAAAATATCATTATTAAAGACATCTAAATTGCAATAGTATACAAAATATCAGTATTAAATAAAGAACACTAATGAACTTAAGCATAATGAACCTAAGCATTGTACCTTCCATTATTGAATATGCTATTCAAGTGTGCCTAAAGGTTCATCTCTTTGCTTAAGAGTATCCAATATTGCTTCATGATTAGCATTACTAAGTGTCCATAGTTGTTTTGTCTTTGGTTTGGCATGATGCTTCATCAACTTAACATTTTTTGCTATAATAAGGTGTGAATACATGAGAATGGTTTTGTGTTTCTCGTATTCTTCAAATGCAGGTATGCCATTCTTTCTAATCATGTATGTTCGCAACCAAGTTACTGCAACCATAACTGCACCTGTAAGATACATGAACCCATCATCATCTTCCATCGGTTGTGTTAGCTTGTGCTTTACCCACACACATCAAGCCAACCAATATTTTGATCTCTTTTCATTCCCCTGCGGTGCAACAACTACAAAAACATGTCTTGGCTATAGTAGATCTGAAAGCCGGTCGTAATCAAGTGATATTTTCATTGTGTCATTTGTCATGGACATAGTTTGAGATAAAAAAGTTAGATACTATGGAACCCATGTATCCACCCACTCACTTGACTCGCATTGATCCCACTCACACTGAATACAAATCTGACAAAAACAAGCCAACTATCGTGTCCAAATGGTCCATGTGCTTGCATCTAAGCTTCAAAATGAATGCATCTTTGAAGAATATTTGATTGTATGACAATCCAATCTATCTCTCACTATACCCTCCTCAACCAACCAAAAAAAAATGTGCACTATTGAATCAAGTGTCCCTTCTTATGACAATGCTGAACTACACCAATCAACAATAGAATGTGCATCACTGAATTTTTCTCTTGAAATCTTCAATTTCTCCTTAACTAGAGCTCTCTTTACACATGCACCTGCTCCATCATGCTCCCCTTTCCCATGGAAAGCTTAAAAAAAACTCCAAATATGAGGTACACCCCTCTCTACATGCATTCTACTCAACCAATAAAACATACAAGAATTCTTGAATTGACCTATGCAGTTATCTAACCAAATGAGATTTCGGCCCAGTGCTATATCATGCTCCTGCAAGAACTCAAAAAAATTCTCAAAACAATGTTGGACATACTCAGATGAGTGAGATCTATCATCACTCATATAAAATTGATACTCTTTGAATATATTTCAATCCTCCTCTATACTATCAGGTGCATGTCTAAATGTTATGTGGACAATAATAGCAATCTGAATGGAATTGTAATACTAAGATTGTACCTCATTTTGTGGTTGCAATGTGTAGTTTTCTGCAGAATCAACCATTGGTATAATAGTGCCAATCAAAAAAGAGTCCTTACACATACTGAATTGTTGGTCCAACCACTAAGACCTATGACTATGCCTTTCATACTTGTAGAAAATATTGTCCTTAAAATCTGAAATAAAATCAGCAACACTACATTCTTTTGTAACCAACTCGCATCTAGAACCTTCACCTTCACTTTGCAAAGTATATTTGACTATCTCATATATCTTTTTCTCAACAAGCTTCTTTCCAAATTCATGTTCGGAACCCTCATGAAAAAATTGAACAAACTTTGACAAGCCACCACATTGGGAGAACTTCACATTTAAACAATCATTTCTATAGAAAAAGGAACAAGCATCTCTAGAACATAAAAATAGATCTAGCAAGTCTCTTGATGATTTCGAAAGATGCATTGCACCACACTCCTGCAATATTTCATTAGTATGCAAAGTAGAATGGATTTAGCATAATAGTTCATGGTACATTGAAAAATCCACATGGTAAATTTGCAACAACAAGTATTATTAATCTTAAGAGGCACACAATAAAATGGCTTCAAACCTTCAAAAGTCCTTTGTGAGATTTCCATATTTGGATGTGTTTCAATAAATTTGTTGAACAACACTTTTTGGCTTGATTCCAAGAAATGTTTAGGATGCGGTGTAGGGTCTCGATTGCCAATTCTTAACTTTAAAACATCCTTTGCATTGGGTGATACTCTAGAGTTATCATGCCAAAACTTCTGAATTACCTACTTTACATTATCAGTTAGCTTCTTGTCAACATGTGGAAGCCTCCCAACAAAAGCCCATGTATCATTTTGAAGAGGATAATCTATTCTTTCTCTTCTTGCAAGTGCTCTATCCAAAGTTTTATGATTTATGTCAAAAATCAATACAAGGTTGTCTCATAAAGTGAGCCTTTTTCAATTGATGGCTTACTAGGGTGGTTGTAATGACTCTTCGATCAACTCTCTTATCTTTTTTCTTGTTATTTTTTCCAATAGACTTAAGAGCATTAAAAATATTTTTGACAATAATAGATTTTTTTCAGTCTTCTTGTTCAAAAAAATCTTCAATTTGGCTAGCAAAGGTCTCATCGTTTGCATCTTTAGCAATTGTACAAAAAGTTGACATTGCTCGGTCAATGTCTTATCGCTAAAATATTGGTTGAAAATTCTTCTAGCCAACAACGAAATAGTTCATGTTGACCTCTTGCATTCAAAATTATTTATAATGTTCTCATCAATTTCAAGTAACCATTTAGGGGTTCTTAAAGGTCTTGAATTTTGAATATGTCTTTCTTCCACACAAGGTTCTTCATTTATCATGTAATATGGTGAAACATAATTTACACTTGCTTCAATATTATGTTCAACATCTTCATTTCCAACATTTTCACCTTGAACATTTTCATTATCAATTTCAATATTTTCATTCCCAATTTGAATATCATGTTCAACATCTTTAATTCCAACATTTTCATCTTGAACATTTTCAATATCAATTTGAACATTTTCATTCCCAATTTCAATATCATGTTCTACATTTTCACCTTGAACATATTCAATTTCCTCTTCACTTGAAAGATAATAGGGCTCAGGTTCACCAATATTTAACATACCTTGTCTTCTCTTCCTATGACCTTCTCCATCTCTTTGTCTATATGCTACAACTTATTCTTTTGTAAGATTTCTCTTTAGTTTTTTCTTCCGACGACTGCTGCTCCCCATTATACCTCATAAAAGATGCTAAAAAATCATTTCTTATGACAAATTTGAGTAGAAGATGCTCCAGAAAGTTGATCTTTCTCTCTTCCTATCTGAAACCATGCATTTTTCACTTGAAAAGTGAAGCAAACAGAATGTAAGGTCCATTGGAATGCATACAATTACCCACATGGGGTTTTTATATGGTCCACAAATCCGATATCCGATATAATCTAGTATCTGATTTGGAAAAAAAATTAAAATATTTTGCAACGGTAAGATTTTAGTTCTACATATTGGAGTTTTACAAATCGGATATCTGATTTGTGCCCACATAGACCTAAGGGTTAATGGTAGAGAGTGGGAGAGAAGGGGGAGAGATTGGGAGAGAGGGTGGGAGATAATGGGAGAGAGATAGAGGGAGTGAGTGAGAGAGAGAGACTTGAGAGAGGGAGAGGGACAATAGGATGTAGAGAGAGATGGTAGAGGGTATCTAGGGTTTAAGGGCTTAAGGTTTAAGGGTTAAGAGTATCTAGGGGAAAGAGATAAAGGGAGTGACTTTGAGAGAGAGAGAGGGAGTGGGAGAGAGATAGAGGGTATATATGGTTAATGGTAGAGGCTAGAGGGTTCTAGGGTTTAGCATATAAAGGTTAAGGGTTTATGGTTTAGGGTTAATGGTAGAGGGAGAGATATAGTGGGAGTGAGCGAGAGAGAGACCTGAGAGAGGGAGAGGGGGTTATGAGAGAGATTATTGAGAGAGAGAGAGAGTAGAGGGTAGAGGGTTTAAGGGTTAAGGGTTTAGGTTTTATGGTTAAGGGTAGAGGGGAGAGAGATAGAGGGAGTCAGTGAAAGAGAGGGAGGGAGTGGGAGAGAGACAAAAGGTAGAGGGGAGAGAGATAGGAGTGATTGAGTGAGCGACTTGGGAGAGAGAGAGATATGGAGAGAGAGAGAGAGGGAAAGAGATAATATTTATATATATATATTTAAATATTTATACATTAACTAAAATATTGAAATAATATTTAAATATTATACATAATAATATAATATATTATATATTATATATCAAATTATAAACTTTATTGCATTTTTTAAATCATATATTATAAATTTTATAACATTTTTTAAACTCATATCTAAAACATATCAGATATTGGATTCAAATTGGATATCCAATATAATGACACAAAATTTAATGCCTAGGGATTAGCCTTAGGCTTGCTTTGGAATTTGGTTTGGACCTGCCAATCCTAAGAAGTCAACACAAAAAATATGTTTAACAACTTACCTTGCTTTTCCAGACTTCGCCCATGTGACCGACAACTTTTTTTTACCCAAAATTGATGAAACGAAAAGGGTTTGTAAAGGAGCTTCTAAGCTTTCCACGAATATAAATTATACTTTACTTTGAATCTAATAAACAATTATTATTCATTTTCTATTAGATCTACGACTAAAGTCCTGATTGAAAAAATCTATAGATTTCAAATGGTATCACATTTTTTAAATCCAAAACATGCATCACATTCTATGCTTCGCATACTAAATGATTAAAAAAAATGAATTTCGTGAAGTTTTGACCAAGTTAAGGTGGTCAGACATACAAGTTTTTATATTTTTAAAAAGTTATAATTAAAAAATTATAATTAATTATTTACTTGGAAAATAATTACAAAAAAATATGCATCACATCCGAACATGAGTCCTCTACTTATATCTAAAATTTTATAAAAAAATATTATCATTTTATTATGGTTAGGGTGGTCTGACATACACCTACTTATTTTTTCCCTGAAATTTAAGTACTATTGCATTGAAATTTTAATTTTTCACCAAATAGATTATTTTTTAGAAAAATAAACCTAGTAGTTTAGAAACTACATTCAATTTGCCACAGATTCTATTCTTACATATTTTTGAAATAATAGAGATAACTTATTCAAATTTTTACGTCAAGTTGACTAAATCCGATTTTTCTGAATTTTCATTGCCACTTAAGGGCCTATTTTTTCCATGATGATCCTACACATACCTATATATAATGTTACTTCCCAAATAAACACCATAGCAGAATTTTTCCAGTTAAATGAATATTTCCAAAGATTTGTGTATGCATTTTTGTTCTATTATAAATCATTCATTTTTATAACCGACGTCTTCCATAGTAGACAATTGTACAAACAAAGATCTCTTGGATTACCAAGAACATGAAGATATTGGATGCTTCATTTGTTTTATTAATTTAGAAAATTATTCTTAGTTTAGGATGCCAAAGAAAAGAACATTAGTAACTTGTGTAAATGCAAAATGCCATTTTAAAAATAAATATCTTTTGCTTCTTTCATTTTTATTTGACAAACAAATAAGTTTCACTGATACCAACAAAATAATAGAAGATGCTAACTGTAAAGAGCAGGATGGCCATATTTTTTTGGGATTTTTTCTTTATTCTTTGATGGAATTTTTCAACAGTAGGGAATCTAACAACTTCATTCTTTGAATATGAGATAATATTTTTGTTTCCAAGTTTGTGAATTTTGGCTTTGTTGTATGGTATATGAATAATAGGTAGATTACTTTTCTCAGATAAGGAAAAATGTTGAAAAAATTAGGCATTATAGGGATTTGAGATAGGATTAAGATAGTGAATTTTAAAGATATACTCGGGTGATCTCACAATACTGGTTTGCAATTTTTGGTCAAATTGGACACTAAACTTATTTTTTCTAACTAAATCTTCACTTTCAGGCACCTATAGCGGCTAAAATCGTGAGGAATTTGGAGATGATACAAACTAGTGATTTGTGAAATTTTGACTATAGATTCTAAATATATTTTTTTCAAAAGTTTTGGAATCAGATTGCACTTATTTTTCCATCTCTTTCGAAAACTAGTTTTTTCAGTAAACACCATTTTTAAGGAGTGATGCTCACCATATACAACATAACTTTAAATCCATGAAGGATAAAATTCAATTTTTTTCAAATTTAGATTTTTAACTATGATATCTAGTGCTTTCATTTGGTCTCATAGAGTTTTATTGATTTTTTTTCTTTAATCAAGTTTCAAAGTTAAACTAATTACAATTCAGACATAGGCGGACCATATACAACATAACTTTATTTGTATGTATTGATTTTTTTTCTTTTTTTTGTTGTATCAAGGACTTCAATATCTAGTGCACTGATATTTTTCAATTTTTTTTTGATAATCTACTAGGGTAAAAGTACAAAGCTATGTCACACTTTGGGCCAACTTATCAACACAAGTGAATTTTAGTATTTATAACTAAAAAACAATTTTGGTCAAACATATGATCTAGTAAGATTCATTCTAGATAAGTTAAATATGTTGACAACTTTTCCAACTATAATTGTTGGCTAAATGCATATGTAGAACCAATTTGAGGCCAATTTACTAAAAAATGAAATTATTTGAGAAAATTGGTGTTTCAACAACTACTATTCATATAAAAAACTTTTTTTTCAAAATGTAAAAATACCTTTTTATAGATCCATAAGTGTAGTTTTCAAATATATTTTTATTATTATAGTTCAATTATTATTTATATTTTTTACTAAAAGTTGGTTATCAACATAAAAATATTAGGTTGATTACCATGTCAAGAAAAAATACTAAAACTTATTAAAAAAAATTAAAACAAATATGATGTCCTAGATAAAAGAATCCAGATTAAGATAGTATAATTTATTTTCTATTTTAGATAAATATTCAATATAAAACTTGACATCAAGTGGAAACAATCATATTTTAATACACACACATTGAAATATTTATTAAGATTGCAAAGAAATATATCCATGCCTTAATGTTTTTAGTTACAAATATACATGAAAAAATTGAAGGAAAAAAAATTACTATATAAAGCTTGGCATCTCATGTAATGTCATTTTTCAACATTTTATCAGCAGCTAATAGTTTTAATTTATAAAAAAATATATTCAAATAATTTTTTAATTTTGTCTAAAAAATACAAATATAAAATATACTAAAAAAATACATATTTTATTAGTTTACATCATTTCAAAATTTAAAACATATATGCCACTTTATAGTGATTCAAGTTTAAAATTTAGATCAGCGTTGGCCATTTTCTTTATAAAAGTGTGACACAACTTTGTACTTTTACCCACTATTTTTCCACATGTGTAGAACAAAGGGCTTGATTTTCGGTGAAAAACCTACATTCACAAGAAATAAAAAATAAATATAATAATCAAATTAAATTGATTTAAAATTATACTTTTTGGGAAGCTTATAATAAGGACTGCATAAGTACAATTTTTTTTTTTAAATGAATTCGTTTGATCATCCAAAAGGTAAATCAAAAGTGGTTTTTTATCAGCATTTTTGTAATGCCCCGCCACGCAACCCTAGAGAAAGTTCCAATTCACAATAAAAGCGTACAATTTTATTTTTTTTATTAAAGTGAATTAAACATACATGTTCATCTACAATTGATAACATCCCCTAAGGCTATGTAACCGAGATTGCTTAAACCCAAACATACATCAACTGAAGCCATAAAATTTAATTACCTTATGAAATAAGCATTAAACAACATAAAGATACAACATATATTAAAGAGATAAACACCCAAGATATAAATTCATTAACTTTAAACAAAAGGTTACATCTCTCATTCCCAGAATGAGGCAATAGTACAAATGTGTTACAATTACATAATTCCACCTCGTAAACATAAGAGGGCTAAAATAACTTATTACAAATTGAAATATTACAATGCTTAAATTAAAACAAGAACTATGAGCTATCCAACTAGATGTCTCGCCACCAAGTACTGAAGATAAAGGGGACCCAATGATGTATGGTGCATGTTCCACCCAACCAAGTGGTACTCGAAGGCCCACCCCCCATGCTAGGAGATATTAACAATGTAACATGGAAGAACAATACAACCTCTAACAATAGGCAGACTCATACTGACACATACTAACTCAACTAAACACATGTACAATAAAAGTCCAACTCTAACATGGTCACATTGCTTCAAGACATATAGTTTGATCAAGTATGATGAGAAATCCATACAAATAAAACGAATACCAATGTTGTCCTAGACAGAGTGTCATCACACAATTTGTCATGAGATCTCCTTTGGGCATTCTTCATAGGCCGGTAATCCTGGTGACCTCAACCAAATGTCGGCCCTCATAATTACTCATTTATAATCAACTATCTCTCGTAAGGACAAGATAGTTGACCTTGCTACTCCAGGCCTTCCCACTCATCCCAAGTCTAAACAAGCCCTTGTGTCTATGAGTGAGGCTAAATTATCTTGATTAGTGTGTAATACTTCCTAATCATCTAAGTACATTAATTTAGTTATCACTTGATTAAATCACCTCTGAAGAATACCCAGTTTACCTCTTTGGGCTCTAGCGCCTAATAGAAGCCACTCTTCTAATTGACAACATTCTATACAAAACTAAACTCCAAGGGTAACTCAAGTGCATACAAACTAGACAACGCAACCACTCCAACTCTAGGAGGCAAAGTATGATGAAACTCACTCCAAACACTTGGAGGAAACCAATCACATAATGCACTACCCAAGGGAAATACAAATGGTTGACATAACAAATCGACAACCCTCAACCTCTGGAAGACTTACAAATTAAAACTCAAATAACCCTTTTTCCCCAATCATGAACACAAGGGAAATAATTACAACAAGCAATGGCAAGGAAATTATCTACTTTTGGATATACTAAATCCATTCCCCTTTCTAATACATTTCATAGTAAATAACCAATTTCCTTAGCAAAATATTTAATTACCTCAATTAAATTGCCTCTACATAAAAACATTTTTCAAATACTTTTAAAAATAACATATTTCCTTCTATTTTCATTTCCTTCCATTTTCTAATCAATATAATATAAAATAATTTTTAAACAAAAACTATTTAAATTAACAACATATATATTTAATATATACTCATAAAATATACATACACAATTATATTTCAATATATAATTATGCATATATACTCATTAAATATATAACTAAAATATTGTTTTTAATTCCAATAAAAGAAACTTATATTAAAATAATATACATATAAATATATACACATTATATATATATAAATATATACATAATGTATATACATCTATATATTAATTCTTTTAACAATTTACGAACCCACAAATTATTCACCATTTCCAAAAATGAAAATTTGAAAAGAACATAATTCAATTCCAAAAAGTATTATACATTAAACATTTAAATAAACAAAAGTAAACACCATTGGTTTGTCGGACTGTACATGGTACAGCCGACTTGACGCCTTGGGCACTGGACTATACACAGTACAACCGACCAACCCAAGTGTTGGGCACCAGTCTGTACTATGCACAACCGGTCCCAACGATTGGGGGTAGCGTTGCTACTATGGCAGCGCTCCCTCCACTAAGTGGAGGGTGCTGCCATGGGAGCAACACACTCCCATGGGAAGCAGTACGGTGGGTGGTGGGGGTTTGACCTCCCCACCAACCACATTACAAAACATTTTTTTTTAAACCTTTAAAAATTTTAGACATTAATACGCGGAAATTGAAAATTCTGAAAATGTATTCTCAGAATGCGTAGAATTAAATCCATCGTACGACGATTCAACATTCATTCCAATAATTTAAATATATATATATTTTATATATATGAGTAATCAAATATATATATATATGTATATATATACATATATATATATATATATATATATAAATATATATATATATATATATGTATATATATATATATATATATATATATATATATATATATGTATATATATATATATATATATATATGTATATATATATATATATATATGTATATATATATATATATATATATATATATATATATATATATATATATATATATATATATATATATATATATATATATATATATATATATATATATATATATATATATGTATGTATATATATAAGGATTTCAACATAAAAGACAAATTGAAGAAATTAATTTCAAAAACCTTCACCTATAGGTAAAATTATAAACTTTCCAGAAAACTCAAAATTTCAACAAGGGATCTTAAAAAGAAACTTTTAAATAACTTTCAAGAATCAAAATCTAGGCAAAGAGACTACCAATTTCCAACAAAACAAAGGTTTACAATATAAAAACTATTATCCTCTCTTTTTTTCCACCGCAAAATATATAGAGGATTTAAAGAAAAATATGTTTTTTTATAAAGGTTTAAATTTTCTAAAAACAAATCTAATTGTTGTTTTGCCTCTAAGTTTGATTTACAGTTGGATCTATCAAATTTCTCAAATGAATTAAATCCTAATAAGAGGTTTAATATTTTTCCTAAAAAACTTCACGGCAACAACAAAAGCTTTAAAATTTTCCTTTCTCTAAAATCAAATCCTTTTCCTAAATGGATTTAACAAAACAATTTATTGAACAATACAATTCCTAGAAAAGATTATATATAATAAAATAACACAAGAAGAGAACCTGAGTCAAGAAGCTTAAGAAAAAATGAATATTTGATGTCGAGCCTCCTCCAAAGCTTCCACAGCTTCTATCCAACAATTTTCCAGTAATTCCAACCAAAATAGTATCCAATAATCACAGCAAAAACACAAGAATAATTCCAATCCAATCCTACAGCCAAGAATTCTACAATCCTCTATGTATTTCCAATTTCTTCTTCTTTCCCCAAAAATATCCTCTTCAAAAAAAATATCCTCACACCCGTGAAGAAGCTTTCCTCTTTTCTTTCCAATCCAAAATTCTCTCCGTGGATCATCTTTCAACAAACTCTTAATTAATTTAACTCTAACATGCTGGCAAAATTAAAATATCTTCTAACAACCAAATCTAGTTTCCATTTAATTTAATAATTCTAAATAATAATTTAATTCCAAATTGAAATTAATTACCACCAAATAAAATTTAATTCCAAAATGAAATTAAATTCTTTTCTTTCTTTTAATTTTCTCAACATAAAATTTAATTAATTAATTTTAATTATTTAATAAATAAATTCAACCCATTGGATTAAATTTAATTAATTAAATAAATTTAATTTAATTAATTAATTTAAATATAAACTTCTATCACAATATCAACTTTAATTAAATAAATAACAACATTATTTAATGCAATAATTCTAAATATTTGTTTCCATAATCAAGAACCCTTCAGAATTAAACAATATTAAAACAAGGCAAACAAAGACTCATCAAACATGACTGATGACACACTATGGCTAGGATGTAGACTTGACACAAGTTACCTAGCTACTATCTCCCATTCAACTTAGCCGTTGGATCGACATGCTCAAACCTGTGAAACCAGGTGGAGTCGATGTCATGTACCTGCAAACCTGAAAACAAAGTAACCAACATCATATATATATATATAAGCAGCATAAAATACACACCATAAAGAAGAAATCACAAAATCGCAGGGCACTCGCAAGTGAGTGATGTGATCTTGTCCCTTTCACCAATACACTCATCATAACTGACCCTTCCATAATACTTCAAATATCTCATGTAAAAAACATGTTATTACAACAAGTAATTTAACACCAATTACAACATATGAAATCAAACATTAGATAAACCACATCACATCACACAATAGTTCGTCACTCTTTAAATAGCAATGAAATAACACACATGATAAAGTATGCAAAGTATCATGGTAGTTGAAACCAAAACAAAGCATGAAAAGTTGTCTAAATAGGAAGCAAAATAGAGGGGTATTACATTCTCCCCCCCAAGGGCCAAGCTTACTCTTGGAAGCCTACAAACAAGTAGGGATATAATTCCCTCATCCTAGCTACATCTTCCTAGGTGGATGAAGCATCATCCCTAAGATCCCAGTGAGCTCTAACCTTATCAATATCTCAACCCCAAAGAGTCAGCGTTTTGTGCTCCATTATGACCATGGGCTCCAAAGCCAACTGCCCATCCTCTACCTATAAAGAATTCCAATCAAGGATGTGAGAAATATCTGGATGGTATGGTCGAAGAACAAAAACATGAAAACATTGTGAATACATGCAAGACTGGGCAGCAAAGCAAGCCGATAAGAAACTAGACCAATCTTCTCGAGTATCTCGAAAGGTCTGACAAAACAAGGCACCAACTTAGAACCCTTTCCATAACGGATTGGACTCTTTCGCGGACGCACCCACAAGAACACTCTGTCACTGATAGAAAACTGTTGATTCACCCTATGTGCATCCGCATACTTCTTTTTCCTATCCTGTGCTTCTACCAAGTGCTCTCTAATCTAAACCACCTACTGCTCCATGTCCTGCAACATCTTTGGACCCAATAATACTCTATCCTCTAGTCGATCCCAACTCAAGGGGGTACAACAAGGATGTCCATACAAAGCCTAAAAGGAAGGCATGCAAATAGAACTCTGGAACTGTTATTGTAAGCAAACTCTACCAAATAGAGATAGTCTTCCCATCATGTTTGTTGGTCCATAACATACGTAAGCAACATGTCTTCAAGGATTTGATTGACCCTCTCAGTCTATCCATCTTCCTCTGGGTGATACGCTGAACTGAAGTTCAATTGTGTCCCCATTGCATGTTGTAATGATGTCCAAAGAGCTGAGGTAAACACTGGATCCCTATCAAAAATGATCCGACACAGAATACTGTGCAACCTCACTATGTCCTCCATGAACACTCTAGCAACAAATGATGCATTATAGGAAGAGCGCATAGGTGAGAAGTGTGCTACCTTTGTCAACCTATCGACTGTCACCATAATCGTATCATGCCATCGCGGGGAGTTGGGTAAACTAACAATGAATTCCAAAAAGATCATATCCCATTTCCATTCAGGCACTAGATGTGCCTGTAGAAGCCCTACTGGATGTTGGTGTTCAGCCTTCACCCGTTGACACTCCAAATAGCTCACTACAAATTTGCAATATCCCGCTTCATCCCTGGACAGAAATACAACAGATCTAGAGCTGTATGCATCTTCTTCACCCCTAGATGGGTTGAATAGGGTGCACAATGTGCCTCGGTCAAAACTAAAGTGTGAAGATCACCTGCTGAAGGAACGTAAATGCATTATGAATGTCTTAGTAAACCATATGTATCAAGTGCATATGCTATGAACCTACCCTCTAGAGGTATGCCCACCTCAATCTTTGCCCTAACATCTTGATACCAACTATTCGATGGAAGAGTAGTAAGAATCTGACTCCACAAATCCACTACAAGAGTCAACTCGGATATCACGTGCCTACATCTACTGAGTGCATCAGCTACGACATTCTCCTTTCCCTAAATATACTTCACTTCGAAGTCATATTCATAGAGAAACTCCACCCAATGCCCCTACCTAGCGTTAAGGTTCGGCTACGTAAAAATGTACTGAAGGCTCCTGTGATCACTATGCAGCTCAAATCTATGCCCAAGAAGAAAGTGTCTCCATTTGGTCAATGCATGGACTATTGTCGCTAACTCAAGATCATGTGTAGGATAATTCAGTTCATGATCCTTAAGCTTCCATGACTCATAAGCTATAACTCAACCCTCCTACATCAACACTTCTCCTAACCCCTCCAAGGATGTGTCTGTATAGACTACAAAGTCTCCTGTGGGATTAGGTATCGCTCGTATTGGTGCATTGGTCAACTTCTCCTTAAGAACCTAAAATTCCATCTCACACTGCTCTGACCATCCAAACCTCTTCCCTTTCCTCTAAAGAGAGGTGATTGGATGCCCTATCCTGGAAAAGCTCTTAAAAAACCTCCTGTAATACCTGCAATCCCCATAAAGCTACAGATCTCTACCACATTTGTGGGCACAGGCCAATCTAGGATAGCTTGGATCTTTGAAGGATCCACTGATATATCTTCCCCTGAGATCACATGACCAAGATACTCGATCTCAGTCTTGAAGAATGCGCATTAGGTTTGCATAAAGTCGGTTATCCCGTAAACACTGTAATACCTGCCGCAAATGCTCCTCATGTTCCTCCACTATCCTGGAGTATATCAAAATATCATCTAGGAACACAAGGACAAACCTATCTAAGTAGTGCGGAATACTCTATTCATCAAAATCATGAACATAGAAGGCACATTCGTCAACCCGAATGGTACCACAGTGAACTCGTAGTGACCATATCACGTCTGAAACGCCATCTTATGGATATATGAGTCAAAAATATGGAACTAATGGTATCCCGACTTAAGGTCAATCTTCGAAAAGATTATAGCACCCTTGACTTGGTCAAACAAGTCATCAATTCTAGGAAGTGGATAACAATTTTTGATTGTCACTTTGTTCAACTATCGGTAATCAATACATAACTGAAGTGAACCGTCCTTCTTCATGAAGATAACCGGTGCTCCCCACGGAGAAACACTAGGGCAAATGAAGCCCTTTTCTAGCAACTCCTCTAGCTGCAAGCGAAGCTCTTTCAGCTCTTGAGTGGTCATATGGTAAGGATCTCGTGAAATGGGCTCTGATCTAGGTACTGGGTCTATCTTGAAGTCTATATCTCTCTATGGTGGCATCCCTGGAATTTCATCTGGAAAGACATATGAGAACTCCTAAAGAATGGGGTGACTATCGAGGGATACTTTCTCCTCTCCATCTCCTAATCCCAAATCCTCAACTATAACAAAAAACATTTGACATCCATATCATACACATCTTCTCAACTGCATAGCTAAGATAATCCTCAGGGATATTGGTCTCTGAACTCCTACTATATCCACCTCACTACTAGATGCACTAATGCATCTAATCGACTTACGTCGATAATCAATAACTGCTCGGTGAGCCTCTAGCCAATCCATACCTATGACAACATCATAGGATCCCAATGGTATAACCCGAAGATCCAATGTAGTAAGGAGAGGTCCAATCTCCAAACTATACTCAAGTACTATAGAATGCGATGTGACTTTCACACCAGAAGCTAACTTGACCTACCACCTATCAGCTTGCCTTACGGCCCCCAGTCTGCAACGTGACACTACACATGAAGAAATAAAGGAGTCTAATGCTCCAAAATCAAATAGAATGGTAACAAGGTTACCCAATAACATACCATAGGTCTCAACCACAGTACCCTAGTGCTCTACCTGATGATTATCAACCACTACAAACACACGATGGCCTCTTCTAGCATCCCCCACTATCGGCTTTAACATCGCTGGTCTCTACGTGAATCCTGATGTGCCCTTGTTAGGACACATCCTAGCAATATGGCCTTGTTGACCACAAGAGAAACAACCTGTTCCTGTACCATATCCTCTGCCTATAGCTGGTGCGCTAGACTACTGTGTGCTACCTCTAAAAGTGGACTGGAAGCTCTGAGTAAGTTGCTCAAAGTTGAAACGCTTCATGTGTCTCCAGTTTTTGTCGCCTTGTCTTTGTTGGAAACCTTTCTATTTCCCCTGAGATGCCTACTGCTGACTACCCTATGCTGATCTTTGTTGTGTCTTAGGAGGCACAACTCCCTATGTCTATCCCCCTTGAGCATTAGTCCCCGCTCTTGAACCACTTCCAATAAGAACACCTGTATGGCCTCCCAGTGCCATAGTCAAATTCTCCTCCATAAGTCGTGCCTTCTCCACAACTGTCTCCATAGATTTGGGCTCAAAGACTCGCACACCACCACTAATACAGGCATTCAAGCTCCTGATGAAATGCTACACAGGCATCCCCTCATCATCTCCTATTCCCACGAACTATTTAATTTCATAGAACCATCTCTCATACTGGTCTATGGTCATGGCTAGTTGTCGTAGGGCATGAAACTCATCACCTTTGTGCTAAAGCCAATGGTTAGAGAGAAAGCGGGCTCTAAACCGCTCAAGGAATATCTCCCAAGACATAGTATTCATATCAATGTGGAGCTTCTACTCCTTTAGTCTCCACCAAGTGGAGGCAAACCCCCATAGGTGTATAACAACACACCGCTCTTTAGTACTACTGTCGAATGGATGCATAGAAAAGCATCGATCGAGACCTATCAACCAAGTCTCAGCCTCTAAACCGTTGCCTACTCTGTCAAACCATGGTGGTTGTGACCAAATCAAATCTCTCATATAAGAAGAGGCTAACATCTCTGACTATGTCGTAACTATCCTCACACTAGGATTAACCTCTACATTTTCCCATCTTGGACCTAGGAGTGCCAAAGCCTCCTCAAAATCTCTACATGTAGCTTTGATCCCTAGAGGATCCAGCTGTCCACCACCACCCCCTGGGTTGTTCTGTGAGCCTTGATTTTCCTCCTAATCTGGTATAAGCATAACATGAGGCGGAGAGTCATGTTGACTCCCTTCCCGACCACCTACCTGACCATGTCCTCTGCTTCATCCATGTCTAGGAGGCATACTCCTACACAGACACAAAAAGGTATTAGACAAGGTACACTTGGAAACCTACACAACTAAGCTTAATGGGTACATCATAATCCTAGAGCACCCAATGTTTAAACCTAGGCTCTGATACCATATGTAATGCCCTGCCACGCAACCCTAGAGGAAGTTTCAATTCACAATAAAAGCGTACAATTTTATTTTTTATTAAAATGAATTAAACATACATGTTCATCTACAATTGATAACATCCCCTAAGGCTACATAACCGAGATTACTTAAACCCAAACATACATCAACTTAAGCCATAACATTTAATTACCTTATGAAATAAGTATTAAAAAACATATCTTAAAGAGATAAACATCCAAGATATAAATTCATTAACTTTAAACAAAAGGTTACATCTCTCATTCCCAGAATGAGACAATAGTACAAATGTGTTACAATTACATAATTCCAGCTCATAAACATAAGAGGGGTAAAATAACTTGTTACAAGTTGAAATATTACAATGCTTAAATTAAAACAAGAATTGCGAGTTGTCCAACTGGATGTATCACCACCAAGTACTAAAGATAAAGAGGGACCCAACAGTGTATGGTGCATGTTCCACCCAACCAAGTGGTACCCGAAGGCCCACCCCCCATGCTAGGAGATAGTAACAACGTAACATGGAAAAACACTACAACCTCTAACAATAGGCAGACTCATACTGACACATACTAACTCAACTAAACACATGTACAATAAAAGTCCAACTCTAACTGGTGTAGGAGCACCTAAGCTAACCTCTATGTTTTGTCATTTTGGCTTGTATCTAACCTTAGCCAAGTTAGAATGTTTGAGCATATTTGTTTTTGACCTTAGGTGGTCTTGCTTTTCTTTGGGCTAGGTGACCTTAGTCCTTAGGATTAAGGTCACACTATTTTGCCATTGTTAGTAAGTTAGATTTCTTAATGTTTATTGTCTAGGGGAGTAGAGTCTTTTAGTTGTTCAAATGCTTAATGAGGTTGTAATGATGCCTTAAGGCCAGTTAATGAGTTGGTTCCTCAAATTCTTGAGGGAATGGTGGTCCTAAGAAATAAGCTAAAGGCATGAAGGAAGATGCCAAATGGAGAAGGCAGTTTGCATTGGTGGTTGCATGCAATCCGGTTACCCTTGGATTCCCTTGGGAATAGGAAGTGGAGGAATTCGACCAAATTTCCTAGAATCATGGAGTGGGAATCAATTATGACCCAAAGCTTGTATCTTTGAAGGGTGGGCAGTTTTTGAAATGAGTTAGTAGTTTTGTAAAGAAGCTTTTATGAATGAGAAAGGAAATACTGAAAATTTTGTGTTTTTGTGCTATACCGAGCAATCTTGAGTGAGTGTGCCATTTGAGGGATCGAATGCATTGATTTCATGTTAGTTTTGTCTTGATAGCATAGTTGTAAGTCTTTTCCATTTGTTAATCAAGCTAGTTTAGGTTAGATTTAGTGTTAGTTGAGTCATTTTTATGGTAGAGCTCCTGCTGGTCCTGTCTTGACCAGTCGGTGCTCTCATGGCTCCCCCATGATCTCTAACCTTGGGAAACACCTAAGGAAGGGTGAAATGGTAGGGAAGTAAGTAGTGTGTATAGTAGTTAGTGTTAGGAATCATCACAGAGATTGGAGGAGCTTCTCTTAGCAACTGATCTCTAGGCGAGCAGGTGGAGCCCGATTAGAGAGCTAGAGGAGAAGTATTAAGGTTTCTTGTAGGGAAATGTTGTACAGTACGGTTTCAGTACAGTTCTAGATTGGTTAGGGATAGGTCTTGCTATGACAGGAGGTTAGAGATCTCATGAATTCATTAGAGTAATGTTTGAGTAGGAATATAGTGAATTCCTAGGAATTAGGCCTACAAACCCTACATACCCTAGGTTATAGGAATCCCCTGTACAAACACTTTCAGACCAAAAACACCATTGAGCGATTTAAAACTCTTAAAAGGGTACTAGGATATGTCTTTAGATTTCTAGGTTCTTTGGAAGAAATTTGCAAACAATAGCAAAAGAGGACTGGTAAGGACTACAAGCATTAGGCCTAAATTGAGGTCCTCCATTGATGCAATCTTGAAACCGATCAAAACAAGGCTCAAGAACCTACTGAAATGGTTCTAATTAGCAATGTTATGAAGTTTCTGAGAAGCATAGACACCCTTGCAAGGAAGAGCAATGAAGAATGAGTTTGAAGTGAAGATGTCACTTAGAATTCTCTAAGTGAAGAAGGAAAGTGAGCAGGAATTTGAACTTGTGAAATGTTGTCTGACCTCCAAGGTGAAGCACAAAGGGAGAGCTATTAGAACAGAGGCAAGATTGGACTTAGTTGCCAATCAGGACCTAGAGGATACTAGGTTCCTAGAAGAGACTAGCTAGGTCTCTCAGCAAGGTGCAAGCAAACCGAGGAGCTCACCCATCATATTGGTATCAGAGCTTGATCTGATCAGGCTTGTGGTGGATGTTTCAACCTACTGAATCTATGGGAGAGAATAATTCTATGGAAGGTGCTACAATGGTGACTAATGCAGAGTTAGCCAAGAAGGTAGAGGAACAAGAAGAGGACAACAAGACTTTAAGAGAAAGGTTGGCTTGAATGGAGCAACTCTTGGATGAAGTTCAAGAAACAACAGATAGAGTAAAAGACAAGGTAGATCAGAAGGAAGAACAAGAAGCAAGGGAAAAGGAAATAGAGTTGGAGGAGGAAGCTCCAACACCTGACCCTGTGATTCCTAAAGAGCGTTTCTTAAAAGCACGCAAATCATTGAGTGGCAAAGCTTTGGAAGGTGTGCCACTATTTAGTGGACAAATGGATCCAGATTCAGTTGTGGATTGGATAGATAGCATTGAGAACCATTTTGAATGTGATGGTATCTAAGAGGCACAAAAGGTTATGGCGGCCAAGTCTAGACTAAGAGGTTCAACTCTTACTTGGTGGAAGTTTGTGCAAAGTGAAAGAGAAAAGGATGGAAAAGGTCCCATAGTTACTTGGAAAGGTATGGTGAACAAAGTGAAACAGACCTACCTTCCTGATGATTATGAAGTGTAAATGCATAGAAGGAGACACAATCTAAGACAAAAGGATCTAGATGTCCAAGCCTACACCGAGGAATTTCAAAAGCTATGTTTGAGATCAAGGGTGGTAGAAGATGAGAGTATTAAGCTTGCAAGATACTTGAATGGTCTCAAGTGGTCTATTCAAGAAGACATGAGTTTGGTGAACTTCAAAACCATTCGCCAATGCTGTCAAATGGCCTTGAAGATAGAAGAGAAAAGCAAAAGAAAGCAAGAGAAAACCTCCAAAAGTAGAGGTAAAGGAAAAGATGGTAGAGGACAAAGAGGTGGCTATGGTGGAAGAAGTTCTGAAATAAAAACTCAAGGACACACAAAATATAGTGAGCAACAAGAAGGAAGCTCAAGTAGAGGTGGTAGAGGAAGGAGTTCTAACTCTAACTCTAGAGGAAGAAATGGTGGACAAGGAGGAAGAGGCAACCACTTTTCCAATATGAAATGTTATCATTACAACCAAATGGGGCACCTGGCCTATAGATGTCTAGAGAAAGGTAGTTCTTCACATGGTGGTGACAAGGGAACTACTCTAGTTCATGAAGAATCAAATGTAGCTGATAAACATTTTGAGGTTTCATTGCATTCTGAGGAAGGAGAGAACCTCATGTTGAGGAGAACTTTGATCAAAGAGTCGGTGAAGGAGGAGCCAAGCCAAAGGAGGTCTTTGTTTAGGATAAAGTGAAAAATGATGGGGAAGGTATGTAGAGTCATCATGACTCAGGCTCTACTAACAATATTGTGTCAGAGGAAGCAGTCAACAAGCTGAAGTTGACAAGGATACCCCACACCAATCCTTACAAGGTCACTTGGCTCAATAAAGGCCAGCATGTGTTAGTAAATGAGCAAGCATGGGTGGAGTTCTCTATTGGGAGGTATAAAGACAAGGTCTTATGTGATGTGATACCTATGGATGCATGTCACTTGCTCCTAGGTAGACCATGGCAATTTGACCGTCAAGCCATACATGATGGAGGAAAGAATTCATATTCTTTCAAGAAGGACAATGTGACTTTCAAAATTCAGTCACTGTTAGAAGATGCTAAGGTGAGGACAACAGGTTCAAATGTTCTTGTGGTGAGTGAAAAGGAGTTCTTAGAAGCTTTGGAAGAAGGTGAAGGAGTTGGTTATGCAATGGTGCTAAGACCAAGAGAAGGAGATGAAGGTAAGGTGACCAAGAAGACAGAGTTACCAAAGGAGATTCAAGACATGTTGCAGACTTACAGAGGTGTAGTAAGTGATGGACAACCAACAACTTTACCCCCTAAAAGAGCCATAAGTAATAGGATAGACCTTATCCCAGGAGCTACCCTTCCCAATAAGGCAGCTTACAAGATGACCCCCCAACAAAATGAGGAAATTGCTAGACAAATACAAGAACTTCTTGACCAAGGTCTCATCAAAAAGAGTATTAGTCCATGTGCCATACCCACTGTCCTTGCACCTAAGAAAGGAGGAACTTGGAGGCTTTGTACTGATTCAAGACCCATTAATAGGATTACCATAAGGTATAGGTTCCCTATCCCTAGGATTGAAGACCTAATGGATTGTCTAGGTGGAGCTAAGTACTATAGCAAAATAGACTTGAAGAGTGGCTATCACCAAATAAGATTACATGAGGGAGATGAGTGGAAAACAGCCTTCAAAACTAATGAGGGTCTATATGAGTGGCTTGTCATGCCATTTGGATTATCTAATGCCCCCTCTACATTCATGAGGCTCATGAATGAAGTACTCAAAGACTATATTGGAAAATTTGTAGTGGTATATCTTGATGATATACTGATCTATAGCCAAACAAGGGAAGAGCATCTAAGACACCTAGAGCTGGTTTTCAAGAAGCTACAGGAAGAGGAGTTGATGATCAACTTGGAGAAGTGTGAGTTCATCAAGACAGAGTTGGTGTACCTTGGGTTTGTGCTATCTCAACGAAATCTGCAAATGGATGAAAGAAAAGTGGAGGCTATCATGAATTGGCCTACTCCAAGGACATCAACTGAGGTAAGAAGTTTTCATGGTCTTGCACAATACTATAGGAAATTCATAAGGCATTTTAGTGTAATTTGTGCTCCTATGTTAGATACTATTAAGGGAGGCATGAAGACCAAATTTGTATGGAATGAGCATGCTAATAAGAGTTTTGAGTTGCTGAAAGAAAGGATATCTACCCAACCTGTTTTGGTGTTGCCAAGTTTTGAGAAACTTTTCACCATTGAGTGTGATGCTATCAATGTAGCAATTGGAGCTGTTCTAAGTCAAGAGGGCAGACCGGTGGCTTTTCATTTTGAGAAGTTAAGTGAAGCCAAGAAGAAGTACTCTTCTTATGACCTTGAAATGTATGCATTGGTCCAAGCTCTAAGGACATGGAGGCATTACTTGCTTCCCAAAGAATTCATTGTGTATTCGAACAACCAAGCACTTAGTTTCCTGAATTCACAAGACAAGTTGAGTCATAAGCACATGAAGTGGGTTGAGTATTTACAAGCTTACACCTTCAATATTAAGCATAAGAAAGGTGTTCTCAACAAAGTAGCAATGCATTGTCAAGAAGAGCTCTTACAATTCAGGAAATACAGTTGAAGAGCATGGGAATAGATCACTTCAAGGATCTATATGCAGATGATGAAGATTTTGTAGACATCTATAAGGTATGTGTTGAGTACAAGAACCATTTTCATAGTAAATATCCTAAGTATACTTTGCAAAGTGGTCTATTGTTTAAAGGAAATCAATTATGTGTTCTTAGAGGTTCCATTAGAGAGAATTTGATGCAAGAAAAGCATAATGGTGCTTTGAGTGGTCACTTTGGGATCACTAAAACTCAAGAACTTGTTCAAAGGTTCTATTTTTGGCCTAAGATGAATCTTGATGTTAGGAGATATGTGGAAAGTTGTGTAGTGTGTCAAAAAGAAAAAGGAACTTCTTCTAATGCAGGACTTTACCAACCACTACCTATTCCTACTAGGCCATGGGAATGCTTGAGTATGGATTTTGTAGTTGGATTACCCAAGACAAGGCAAGGTATGGATAGTGTTTATGTTGTTGTTGACAGATTTAGTAAGATGGCTCACTTTGTTCCATGTAAGACAACCAATGATGCCAGCCAAATATCATCTCTTTTCTTCAAGGAGATAGTGAGAATTCATGGGTTACCTATCAGCATTGTATCAGACCGAGACACTAAATTTATGAGCCATTTTTGGAAATCCCTTTGGCAAAGGTTAGGCACTAATTTATCCTTTGGATCAGCCTACCATCCACAAACTGATGGTTAGACCGAGGTTGTGAATAGAAGCCTTGGGAATCTACTAAGATGTTTGAGAAAGGAGTATGGGCAACAATGGGATCAGTTGATTGGGCAAGCTAAGTATGCCTATAATGACACTATAAATAGATCCACAAGGAAGAGTCCCTTTGAAATTGTCTATGGCCTTCATCCTAGAGGAGTGTATGAGATGAGAAACATGAAGGATGGAGTGAAAGGAACTGGATATTCTGATGACTTTGCCTATGCAATGTAAGAGATACATGATACAGTGAGGAAGACATTGACAGAGAACACCATGAAACATAAAACAAAGGTGGATGAGCATAGGAGGACAGTTAAGTTCAATGTGGGTGACATGGTTATGGTGCATCTAAACAAGTCAAGACTTCAAAAGGGAGTCCCTCACAAGTTGCAGATGAGAAGGATAGGTCCCTGTCCTATCTTAGCGAAGTATGTTGAGAATGCATTCAAAGTGGAGCTACTAGATGACAGTGGAATGTCCCCTGTTTTCAATATTGTAGACTTAGTCCATTACAAAGGACCATAGCCAGACATGGATCATAACCTTCATGAGGTGATAAGGGATGTGGAAGATCTACACCTACCTACTGCTATAGTCTCAGGACCTGACAGTATACTAGACACTAGGGTCTACAAGAAGACTAGAAACAAGGAATACAAAGAGCACTTGATCAAGAGGCATGGCCAAGCTGATGCTGATGCAGTATGGATAAAGGAAGTTGAGTTCAAGAAGATGGGGATTGATCCAAGCCTCATCAATCCAAGGGTGGATTGAACTTTCTATTTTGGGGAGGATGGTGCAGGAGCACCTAGGCTAACCTCTATGTTTTGTTATTTTGGCTTGTATCTAACCTTAGCCAAGTTAGAATTTTTGAGCATATTTGTTTTTAACCTTAGATGGTCTTGCTTTTGTTTGGGCTAGGTGACCTTAGTCCTTAGGACTAAGGTCACACTATTTTTCCATTGTTAGTAAGTTAGATTTCTTAATGTTTATTGTCTAGGGGAGTAGAGTTTTTAAGTTGTTCAAATGCTTAATGAGGTGGTAATGATGCCTTAAGGCTAGTTAATGAGTTGGTTCCTTGAATGTTTGAGGGAATGATGGTCCTAAGAAATAGGCTAAAGGCATGAAGGAAGATGCCAAATGGAGAAGGCAGTTTGCATTGGTGGTTGCATGCAATCCGGTTACCCTTAGATTCCCTTGGGAATAGGAAGTGGAGCAATTCATCCAACTTGCCTAGAATCATGGAGTGGGCATCGATTATGACCCAAGGCTCGTATCTTTGAAGGGTGGGCAGTTTTTGAAATGAGTTAGTAGTTTTGTAAAGAAGCTTTTATGAATGAGAAAGGAAATACTGAAAATTCTGTGTTTTTGTGCTATACTGAGCAATCTTGAGTGAGTGTGCCATTTGAGGGATCGAATGCATTGAGTTCATGTTAGTTTTGTCTTGATAGCATAGTTGTAAGTCTTTTCCATTTGTTAATCAAGATAGTTTAGGTTAGATTTAGTGTTAGTTGAGTCATTTTTATGGTAGAGCTCCTGCTGGTCCTGTCCTAACCAGTTGGTGCTCTCATGGCTCCCCCATGATCTCTAACCTTGGGAAACACCTAAGGAAGGGTGAAATGGTAGGGAAGTTAGTAGTGTGTATAGTAGTTAGTGTTAGGAAGCATGACAGAGATTGGAGGAGCTTCTCTTAGCAACTGATCTCTAGGCGAGCAAGTGGAGCCCGATTAGAGAGCTAGAGGAGAAGTATTAAGGTTTCTTGCAGGGAAGTACCATACAGTATAGTTTTAGTATGGTTCCAAATTGGTTAGGGACAGGTCTTGCTATGATAGGAGGTTGGAGATCTCATGAAGTCATTAGAGTAATGTTTGAGTAGGAAAACAGTGAATTCCTAGGAATTAGGCCTACAAACCCTACATACCCTAGGTTATAGGAATCCCCTGTATGGACATAGTCAGGCCAAAAGAACCATTGAGAAATTTAAAACTCTTAAAAGGGTACTAGGATATGTCTTTAGATTTCTAGGTTCTTTGGAAGAAATTTGCAAACAATAGCAAAAGAGGACTGGTAAGGACTACAAGCATTAGGCCTAAATTGAGGTCCTCCATTGATGCAATCTTGAAACTGACCAAAACAAGGCTCAAGAACCTACTGAAATGGCTCCAATTAGCAATGTTATGAAGGTCCTGAGAAGCATAGAAACCCTTGCAAGGAAGAGCAATGAAGAATTATTTTGAAGTGAAGATGGCACTTAGAATTCTCTAAGTGAAGAAGGAAAGTGAGCAGGAATTTGAACTTGTGAAATATTGTCTGACCTCCAAGGTGAAGCACAAAGGGAGAGCTCTTAGAACAAAGGTAAGATTGGACTTAGTTGCCAATCAGGACCTAGAGGAGACTAGGTTCCTAGAAGAGACTAGCTAGGTCTCTCAACAAGGTGTAAGCAAACCAAGGAGCTCACACATCACTAACATGGTCACATTGCTTCTAGACATATAATTTGATCAAGTATGATGAGAAATGCATACACATAAAACAAATACCAATGTTGTCCTAGACAGAGTGTCATCGCACAGTTTGTCATGAGATCTCCTCTGGGCATTCTTCATAGGCTCCAGTAATCCTGGTGACCTCAACCAAATGTCGTCGCTCATAATTACTCATACAAAATCAACTACCTCTCGTAAGGACAAGATAGTTGACCTTTCCATTCCAGGGCTTCCCACTCATCCCAAGTCTAAACAAGCCCTTGTGTCTATGAGTGAGGCTAAATTATCTTGATTAGTGTGTAATACTTCCCAATCATCTAAGTACATTAATTTAGTTATCACTTGATTAAATCACCTTTGAAGGTTACCTAGTTTACCTCTTTGGGCTCTGGCGCCTAATAGAAGTCACTCTTCTAATTGACAACATTCTATACAAAAATAAACTCCAAGGGTAACTCAAGTGCATACAAACTAGACAACACAATAGCTCCAACTCTAGGAGGCAAAGTATGATGAAACTCACTCCAAACACTTGGAGGAAAGCAATCACATAATGCACTACCCAAGGGAAATACAAATGGTTGACATAACACATTGACAACCCTCAACCTCTGGAAGACCTACAAATTAATACTCAAATAACCCTTTTTCCCCAATCATGAACACAAGGGAAATAATTACAACAAGCAATGGCAAGGAAATTATCTACTTTTGGATATACTAAATCCATTTCCCTTTCTAGTGCATTTCACAGTAAATAACCAATTGCCTTAACAAAATATTTAATTGCCTCATTTAAATTGCCTCTACATAAAAACATTTTTCAAATACTTCTAAAAACAACATATTTCCTTCTATTTTCATTTCCTTCCATTTTCCAATCATAATATAAAATAATTTTTAAACAAAAACTATTTAAATTAACAACATATATATTTAGTATATACTCATAAAATATGCATACACAATTATATTTTAATATATAATTATGTATATATACTCATGATATATATAACTAAAATACTACTATTAATTCCAATCAAAGAAACTTATATTAAAATAATATAGATATAAATATATACACATTATATATATAATATATATATATATAAATATATACATAATGTATATACATCTATATATTAATTCCTTTAACAATTTATGAACCCACGAATTATTCGCCATTTCTGAAAATGAAAATTTGAAAAGAATAGAATTCAATTCCGAAAAGTATTATACATTAAACATTTAAATAAACAAAAGAAAACACCATTGGTTTACAGTCCTGACACCTTGTGCACTATACTGTACACAGTACAGCAGGCGAACCCAAGTTTTGGGAGCCAGTTTGTACTATGTATAGCCGGTCCCAATGGCTGGGGGTAACGCTACTGCAATGGCAACGCTCCCTCCACTAAGTGGAGGGTGTTGCCATGGGAAGTGGTACGGTGGGCGGTGGGGATTTGACCTCCCCACCAACCACATTGCAAAACATTTTTTTTAAAACCTTTAAAAATTTTAGACATTAATATGCGGAAATCAAAAATTCTGAAAACGTATTCTCAGAATACGCACAATTAAATTCATCATACGGAGATTTAACATTCATTCCATTAATTTAAATATATATATATATATATATATATATATATATATATGAGTAATCAAATATATATATATAAGGATTTCAACATAAAAGAGAAATTGAAGAAATTATTTTCAAAAACCTTCACCTATAGGTGAAATTATAAACTTTCCAGAAAACTCAAAATTTCAACAGAGGATCTTAAAAAGAAACTTTTAAATAACTTTCATGAATCAAAATCCAGGCAAAGAGACTACCAATTTCGAACAAAACAAAGGTTTACAATGGGTATGTGCAAGATCATCATGGAAAAAACAAGCCCTTAAGTGGCAATGAAAATTCAGAAAATCAGAGTTGGGCAACGTGACATAAAAATTTGAATAAGTTATCTATATTATTTCAAAAATATGTAAGAATAGAATCTGTGACAAATTGAATGTAGTTTCTAAACTACTAGGTTAATTTTTTGTTAAAAAAAAATCTATTTGGTGAAAATTTGAAATTTCAATGGAGTAGTACTAAACTTTTAGGGAAAAAATAAGTAGGTGTCTGTATAACCACCCTAACCATAATAAAATGATAATATTTTTTTATAAGATTTTATATATAAGTAGAGGATTCATGTCCGGATGTGAAGCATATTTTTTTGTAATTTTTTTTCAAATAAATAATTAATTATGAATTTTTTATTACAACTTTTAAAAAATATAAAAACCCGTATGTCTGACCACCTTAACTTGGTCAAAACTTCATGAAATTCATTTTTTTTTTTTAATCCTATAGTATGCTAAGCATAGAATGTGACACATGTTTTGGATTCAAAAAATGTGATACTGTTTGAATGTTATAGATGTTTTTCTATTAGACTATCAATCAGGACTTTAGTCATAATTCTAAAAAAATAATAATAATAATAATTTATTAGATTCTAAGGAAAATATAATTTATATTGGTAGAAAGCTGAGAGGCTCCTTTACAAACCCTTTTCGTTTCATCAATTTTGGGTAAAATAAAAGTTGTTAGCCACATAGGCACAGTCTGGAAAAGCAAGGTAAGTTGTTAATCATGTTTTATGTGTTGACTTTTTAGGATTGGCAGGTCTGAAGCAAATCCCGAGCCTAATCGCCAGGCATTAAATTTTGTGTCAAAATATTGGATATCTGATTCAAATCCAATATATGATATCTTTTAGATGAGTTTTAAAACAATTTATACAATCTTTAATATATGATTTAAAAATGCAATTAAGTTTATAATTTAAGATATATAATATACAATAAAGTTTATAATTTAATATATATAATATCCAATAAATTTTATAATGTAATATATTTAATATACAATTTATGATAATCTCTTACTGAATTATGTATTTAATATATAATATATTATTAAATGTATAATATTTAAATATTTAAATATTTTTGTTAATCTATAAATATTT